>MPVS01000074.1:11266-219390 GCA_001931775.1 Fomitopsis pinicola | reverse complement strand
CACGACGTCATAGACGACGAGGTGCCCGAGACTCGCCCACCCCCCTACGCGAAGCGCTGGTTCTCGAAAGAACTCGACGACATGCGCCGGCAGGTAAGCAGAGCGGGCAGGGCGGCTTACAAAGTGCGCGACACGCCTGGTCACCCCGCGCACAAGGAGTACCGCACACTCCGGAACAAGTATGGAGACCGCATCCGTAGCGCGAAGAAGGACCATTGGGAAGCATGGATCGCAGAGGCCGACATGAAGTCGGTCTGGACGATTGGGAAGTACGTCCGGGCGGGCTCGAGCGATGGTGGCCGCAGCAGCGTACCGCCGATACGCCGCCCAGGAAGCAACGCCCCCACGCGCCAGAGTGAGGAGAAGAGCGACATCTTCTACGAGACATTCTTCCCCGCGCCGCCGCCTACGGCGGCGCGCCGGCTGCGTGGACGGTACCCAGACGATGTCTTTGACTTTGCTAACATTTCGGATGCACAGATCCTCGACGCATGCAAGCGCCTTAAAGAGTTCAAGGCCCCGGGGCCGGATGGCATTCCAAACGAGGTCTACAAGCGCTGCAGCGACATCCTCCTCCCCTTCCTCGGCCGGCTCTACCGGGCTACGTTCGACCTCGAGCACTACCCAGATGCGTGGAAGGAATCCATCACTGTCGTCCTCCGCAAGCCTGGCCGCTCTGACTACTCGCTAGCGAAGTCCTACCGCCCCATCGCCCTGATGAACTGCATGGGTAAGATACTTTCGTCGTGCGTGACTGATATCCTGGAGTACCACGTCGAGAGGCTTGCCCTCCTACCCAACCACCATTTCGGCGGACGCGCGGGCCGCACCACAACCGACTCCCTGCACCTCATCACGAAGACGATACGCGACGCATGGCGCACCGGTAAAGTTGCCTCCATCCTCTTTCTCGATGTCGAAGCTGCTTTCCCGAGCGCAATCCCAGAGCGGCTCTTTCACAGGATGCGGAAGCTTGGCGTCCCAGCCGCGATTGTCAACTGGCTACGCCGGAAACTGAAGGGCCGACGCACACGCCTGAAGTTTGATGACTTCACATCCCAACTCTTCGAGATCATGAGCGGGATCGACCAGGGATGCCCGCTCTCGGTGATCCTCTACAAGATCTACAACATCCTCCTTATTGACTGTGCTGCCATCCTTGCCAACACGAAGCCGGTTGCCTACATCGATGACGTTGCCGCGGTGACGGTAGGGCGAACTCTCCAGGACACCTCCAGGGAGCTTCTATCGTACATGACCCAGCCAGGCGGCGCCCTCGATTGGTCCCAATCCAGTAACTCCTTCTTCAATGTCCCGAAGCTCGCGCTGGTGCACTTTGACCCTCGATTGACGGCGGACGAGTTAGGTCCCGAGTTAGACCTACCAGGGGGCACCGTAAAGCCATCCAACTGCACCAAGTTCCTAGGCGTACTCGTGGACAACAAACTTCGCTTCAAGCAGCACGCGGAGTACGCGCTTGCCAAGGGCACGAAGTGGCTACAGCAATTCGGTAGACTGGCACGGCCGAAGCACGGCCTGAAAGCGAAACACGTGCTAACTCTGTACAAACAGATGCTCCTCCCCGCGATGCTCTACGCGGCGAGCGTATGGATCGTACCGCAGCGCAAGATCGAAGGCCGGAAGCGCACCTACGGATCCGTTGGCGTTATACGCAAGCTGTCGCGCATCCACCGACAAGCGTGCATCCTCATCACGGGTGCCATGCGCTCAACGGCGACAGACGTTCTAGAGGCCCACCTCAACCTCCCCCCCTTTCACCTACTCGTCGACTCCCACATCATGCGTGAAGCCACCCGACTATGCTCACTCCCTACGTCTCACCCACTCTACCCTCATGTCCGACGAGCCTCGAAATGGGTGAAGAAACGGCGGAGCCCAATGCACGAAGTCCTCGCAGCCTACCAACTGAAACCTGAGGACGTCGAGACGATAGAAGCTGTTCGCCTCCCCCCGGGCTGGCGCCCCCCGTTCCCAGTCGAAATTGCCCGCGACAAGGAGAGCGCGGCCCTACGGGAGGCAACTTGGGTGGCGCGCGCGGGCCACCGCATCTACACCGACGGGTCTGACTGTGATGGAGGAGTCGGTGCATCAGCTGTGCTCTACAAGCAAGGCTGCGAAGAGCCAATCATTTTGCGCTACCACCTTGGCCCCTCGTCGCGACACTCCGTGTATGAGGCCGAGATCGTGGGTCTCATACTGGGGATTTACCTCCTCCTGCAGCTACTCAGCGCGGGCGCGGCATCCTGCGCAGCGGACAATACACCCTGCCTACTTGCCATCCAGAACCGACGGCCGCACCCTGCGCACTACCTCATCGACCGTCTCCTATCTGGCCTGGACAGTCTCAAGAAACGTCACCCAGGCCTCCGACTCACCTTCCGATGGGTCCCTGGCCACAGGAACCTCGACGGCAACGAACGCGCGGACTTGGAAGCGAAGAGAGCAGCCCGAGGCGAAGTCAGCGCACCTGCGGAGTTGCCGGACTGGTTGGTCGCCGCACCGCTTCCAGCCAGCCTCTCAAAGGTACGCCAAACCCTGAACGACACCTTCAAGAAGGCGGCACGCGCCGAGTGGGCAGAATCGCCGCGCGCTGCGCACGCGGCACGCATCGACCCCACCCTCCCCTCGAAGAAGTACCTCCAGCTTATAGCCCCCCTCCCGCGCCGACAAGCTAGCCTACTCACACAGCTACGCACCGGACATGCTCCCCTGAACCAGCACCTGAGCTGCATCACGGTGGTCGAGTCTGACCGCTGCCCGAAGTGCGAGCAAGCGAAGGAGACAGTAGCCCACTTCCTCCTGGACTGCCCGGAGTACGAGGAGGCCCGGGCGCGTATGCGCTTCAAGTTGGGACCCCCGGCGACGTCGCTGCAGTATCTCCTCACTGAGCCGAAGGCGATGAAGCCTCTCTTCCGGTACCTACACGACACGCGCCGCTTTGCGGCGTCATACGGCGACTTACTCATCCACGACCCCTAGCTATCTCTTCGTTTCTCACACGCACGTTTTCCCCTACGGTCCCCTTTGCACAGCGTCGCAGTTTCCACTCAGTAAGTACCTACCACACATTACTATACCCCCGACATCTACCACCTCAACGCCAGTCGCTCGAGATGTACCCAAGGCAGCCTGGCGACAGCGCATAACCTGTCAGGGGAACGGAGCCGCACTGGAGGCGGCCAGTCGCGTACGTCAATAGTCCCGCCCCTGACAGCAGACATCGCGCGCGTTTGCCCGGCTCGCTGGAAGGCTCGTCAACGGCCCTGTCGTTCTGGTGACTCCCGGGCGGGAGCACCCCAGTTCCACTTCCCCAGTACTGTACATACCCACACCCCGGCCCCCAGTCCCTACGTCTCGCGCGCGCACCCGGAGGCCCTCACACTGCCCTAGCGAACCTGTACGGTTGAATAGTTTCCCCCCCTCAATTCTCGTACTATACATCTGCCCTCTACTGTACATGCCCGACCTACTCCTGCTCTAGCAGTGAGTGCTTACTCAGCCTGACCATGACCTCACCCCCCCGTAGCTACCCGTAGTATGTGCCGCGTCTACATAGGGCTTAGCCCTCGAGGACGTTAAAAGGATTCAAAAAAAAAAAAAAAAAAAAAGTACAACCCAATCCCAAGACGTCTTGCTATCACCATTCTTGGTATCGCAATCAATCGTGCCACGGAAAAGCTTCTGGATAAGGTCTGGTATGTTAAGACCATTTGCATGCATGATGTCGCCTGGAAAGAGACATGGGATGGGAAGGCGACATGACGAGGGTATTCCAAGGAAGATACTGGGCTTTGAGAGGCCCGTCTCCAATCGCCGTGCCTCGTAGTTCGTGATTGACGTTGATTCCAGCAAATACTGCAGATCCTCCTTGTAGCTATGTGGCGACGTAGGGGGCAAATCCGACGGCTCGTAGTCATCGTCGTCACATCCACGCTCACTGTAATTGTCCGGCTTCAGGCATACAGCATAGTAGTGCGGAGCACCTGGCTTCCTTCGCCCCTTACGCCCACATCCATTCCGGCAGCCCTTCCTTCCGTGGTGCCCAACATAGCCGGTCAGATCAGGTGCCCCAACAGCATCAGCCTCCGCAAGGAATATCCATGGCCGTGAGCGGAAGCATTCGTTTCGGCGAGCATCCCAGACAATCAAGGGATCGTGTTGTAACGAGAATATGTGGTGGAGCCCGGTATAGAGATAAGAATCACAGTTCTTCGGCTTGTTCAGACCACCGGGTATGATCGCGCCCATGAGAACGTACTTCTTCTTGTAACGCTTGTCAGGAGCTACATCGACGAGGATCCATATGTAGATCCAGCAGTTGGATGCCTTGTGCTCATAGAGCTGTGCACCGTCCATGGAGAAGAGCAGACAGGTATCATCAGGCAGGATGTGCCCCCGCTGATAGGCATCCCAGAAATCTGAGCCGTACGGGATGTCGTCGATGCCATCGAGACATCCAGTCTCCCGCAGCTCCTTCAGAATGTCGACCATGAGATCCTTGCGGTAATGCATATCATCAGCACCCGACGGCGAACGATATCGTGCTTGAATTTGCGGACCAACTGGGAACGTATTGAATTGCTGGCGTGGCTTCTTAACACCGCGCTCGGACAAAGCGACATCATATCGCGGTTCTCCACAGTGCGGACATGTCTCCAGTGCCGCGAAAGGCCCAGTGTATGCAAGGCAGCTGTTTGGGCACATGTCCTCGAGAATCGCGACAACACCCGTTAGGTCAGCGACCTTTTGCTTGACGAGGTGGTGGGATAGAACTTTGGCCTCAGGGAAACGTTCCGTGATTGCTGCACGCGTCTCATTGTAGATTTTCTCAGAGCCGTCAGTGTCAGCGAGGAAGAGCCGGACTGAGAGACGTTCATCTGGTGTTAGGGTGGGGACTTCGGTTAGGGGGTCTCGGAGTCGTTGTCGTGTTGCTTCGTCGAGCTTCTCATCTGCTGCGCACGGGTCTGACGTCAAAGCATGAATGAATTTGAGTGCTGTGTCGACAACAGGTATACGAGAGCCCTGCGGGAGCACAGGCGTGTCGAGCCCCGCAGCTGTTCTACCATCCATCCCATATTGCTGTATATTCGACTCGGGTATCGTCGTGTTCGCATTGGTGACCCTCGCGTCGGCCGTGCTCGCAGCAGTCGCATTTGCCGCGGTCGCATTCACCGCGGTCATCCTCGTATTGGTCGCGCTCACAACGATCGCGTTCGCCACGGCATTGGTCACCCTCGAATCGGTCATACTTGCAACAGTCACATTCGCCGCGGTCGCGTTCACCGTAGTCATCCTCGCATTGGTCGTGCTCGCAATGATCACGTTCGCCGCAACATCGGCCACCCTCGCGTCGGTTGTGCTCGCAATGGTCGTGTTTGCTGCGGTCGTGTTTGCTGCGGTCGCATTTGCCGTGGTCGCGTTTGCCACTGCATCGGTCACCCTCGCCCCGGTTGTGCTTGCCCCAGCCTTGTGAGCGAGGGTCAGCTTAGCACAACACCCGAATGTAAGGTCAAGGTGCTCACCAGAAACAGATCCGCATCCACCCCCCCACCCTCCGTCCCCATACCTTCTTCCAGAATAGCTTCCTCGACGTCATCGACTGGACTGGCTGCACGAGCGCGTGTCCTCCTCCCCCCGTCAGTATCCTCTTGATCACGCCCCCGTTTTCTGCGTCGAAAGCGAACCGGGGCCTTGACAGAATGGTCTGGTTGTTGGAGGCGTCCCTCCCGGATGTCGGCTTCGCGCTGTGCCTCGTGCCGGTACCATGTCGAGCGCGTTACAGAGGTGAACTGCTTCTGTACGCATACTGTGCAGCCGCAGACAAAGCGTTCTGAGCTGCCCGAGGATTGTGATGACATAACAATGTAGCCGTAGTCTCGAGTGACCGCCTGCGAAGAAAGAGGACACAAAGTCACGATGAGTCAAAGACAGTGTAGGGCGAAGCAAGTAAGATCGCACCACCACTTGCCTAAGTACAGCAATGCAGCCGCGCAGACTCGCAGTCGATCGACGGTACTCGATATGAGCAGATCGTGCAGAGCGACAGAGGGGAGAAACAGGGAGAACCGCGGGCATAACGAGCCTGAGTGCACTCGCCAAACACTCGCACATCACGGTGGGAAATTTTTGGGCGTCCAAATTCACGCCAGTCGCTAGTATTCGACCGTATTATATGTACTAGCTTCTTAATCTACCCTGATCGCTCTGAAATTTCGCCGTTTTCACTGGGGTTGATCGCTTCATTTCGAGGAGGCACGGCTGCGTTACCAACGTCGTAGAGCAGTTCCCTCGCCATTCTTGATTTTCTTGATTTTTTTGATTAAATGAATTTCACGCGTGCGGGGGGCGCTTCGGGCAAGCATTTCCGAATCTGCAGTAATCTGTACTACGTGACTGTAAGTTAGTCCGGGCCATTACATACGCTCTTACTTATCAAACACACATCATGACGAGGCCATCCTCCCAAGTTCATCCCCAGTGTCGTCAACTGGTAGCATTCTTATAGACGGCTTCGAACGAGATATAGTCATGGTTACGGCGTACGCTCGTGCGTACGTGCATGCGGATTATCTAGGCCGCGTGATAGCAACAGCCACCTTCCCTCCTCCTCCTCCTCCTCCTCCTCCTCCCACCACCGTCTGCACGGCGTTGCCCATGCTGCAGACGGCCATTCTATCAGCATCTCGAGACCTCTGGACTTGAACTCTTCGTTGCCTGGTGCAATCGATCTAACAGTCCGTTCTTTGCCGCTTTGCTGGGAAGGCCGTGTGGTCGCACGACCCAACTCGAGGAGACTATGTACAAGCCTCTCACCCGTCTTCTGCCTTACACTGCTGCAGCGGTCTTACTTTGGGTCATCCTCTACCTAACTTGGCCCTCCTTTGATCGCTATCCACCCCTGCCGCCACCGCCTCACGCACCGTTCCGACAGAATGGTCGCTTTCCGCCACACGGTCCCGGTCGCAAGGTGGGCGTGCGTGCGGACGCGGTTCGGCACGCGTTCCTGCACGCGTATACAGGCTATCAGAAGTATGCGGGGAACAATGACGAGCTGAAACCTGTGTCGAATGGAGCTGTAAACAAGTGTGTCTCCAGTTCATCTCCGTGGGCCTCGTTCTGACACATCCTAGCTTCAATGGTTGGAAGTTGACGCTTGTCGACGCTCTGGATACCATGTGGATTATGGGTATTGAGAAAGAATTCTACGATGCAGTAACTCAGGTAGCAGACCTGAATTTCGAGCTCAAGGAGGTTCGTCGTCAGCCCTATTGTCATGTACCACTATTCACTCCGATACAAGGGTGAGTTTGCCCCCTTCTTCGAGACGGTTATCCGATACCTCGGCGGGATGCTCTCCGCATATGCTCTTTCCGGAGAGCCGGTGCTACTAGGCCGTGCCGACGACCTTGGGAGAATGCTTCTACCCGCTATGCAGACAGACTCTGGGTTCCCCATGTACGCGGTGAATACCAAGACGTAAGTCGCTGCGTGAAAGTGAGAGCCTCATAACTAAGCCTCGTCTTAGTGGGGAGACGAAAGAGGGCTGGCAACGAGGCATGGTTCTGTGGGCAGAGGCACTTAGCTGTCAGCTCGAGTACAAGTACCTCGCCCACCTTACTGGGAGAAAGGAGTACTTCGAGCGAGTGCGGTCCCTTACTATGACCGTTGAACTGAAACTCACGGTATGCATAGGTCGAGCACATCATGGATATCATGACTGATGCCAACATCACCGACGGGATGTTCCCTACGAAATGGAACATGAAGAAGGGCGCCCCGAGTAATAGTAAGGCATAGTCAAGGAGGCATCATACTCCACAAAGCTGACCCCAGTACAGCTCAGTTCTCCGTTGGTGCATTCGCAGACAGTGCACACGAGTATTTGCTCAAACAGTGGCTCCTAACATCCAAGTCCGAGCCGCAGGCCCTCGAACTCTGTCAGGAATCCCTGCCTTCTTAGCCCGTCCCCACCTCAGCTAACCAGCCCCTCCCAGACATCCGCGCCTCCACAAGCATCATCGAGAACCTGCTCTACCTCACGCCCAAGCGGCAGCTCCTCTACGTCACCGACGTCACCAACGGGAACCCCTCGCACACGTTCGAGCACCTCTCATGCTTCCTTCCCGGCCTGCTCGCCCTCGGCGCACACACGCTCGGGCCCGCGCTCGAGCCGCGCGTGCGCGACATCCACGCGTGGGCCGCGCAGGGCCTTGCGTACACCTGCTGGATGACGTACGCCGACCACGAGACAGGCCTGGGGCCGGACGTGATGCGCATGGACCACGCCGTGCGCGACGAGCAGAATCCGTACGGCGGGCTGTGGCTGTACCAGGTCGAGCAGTGGGAGGCGGCGGGCAAGCCCGGTGGGCTCCCGCCTGGGCTGAGGGAGGGCCCGCCGATGCCCGAGGGGAAGCGTGACTATCGCGCAACGAAGGCGGCGTATCTCTTGCGGCCAGAGGTGCGTTCGTTTGTTTGGTGGGCGCGTCAGGAGCTCAGGATGGACACGATGTAGACCGTGGAGAGCTTCTACCTGATGTGGCGGACGACGGGCGACGAGGTCTGGCGCGAGCGTGGTTGGGCGGTGTTCCAGGCGATCGAGCGCGAAGCGAAGACGAACAGCGGCTATGCGAGCCTCTTGACTGTCGAGAAGTCGCACGCAACTCTGAAGGACGAGATGCCAAGGTACGTCAAGTGCTGCTGGCTGTTCCGTATCCTTACTGATGGTGGGAGCATGCGCAGTTTTTTCCTGGCAGAGACGTACGTCCATCGACTCTTACAAAACGATTTCGATCTAATGCCTTCCCGCAGGTTGAAGTACTTATACCTACTGTTCTCAGAC
This sequence comes from Fomitopsis pinicola, assembly GCA_001931775.1. Taxonomy (NCBI): domain Eukaryota; kingdom Fungi; phylum Basidiomycota; class Agaricomycetes; order Polyporales; family Fomitopsidaceae; genus Fomitopsis; species Fomitopsis pinicola. The sequence goes on along the minus strand of MPVS01000074.1, from coordinate 210,530 downwards.
GAAGACCTTATACCCTTGGATCAATGGGTCTTCAACACGGAGGCTCACCCACTGCCGATCTTCCAGTGGACGGACTGGGAGAAGAAGGCGTACGGACTTAACTAATGCATATGTATCATTATCTTCGCACGTTGCATATTGGAAGGACTCGCATAGTAGGAAATGGGTGAACTTCCAAACACCGGACGCCATCATGCATGCGTTCGTGGCGATGGGAGCGCATCCGTGGCCTGATTCACGACTCATCCATTGCTTCACCCGTCAATTCAGCACCCGCAGCAGTAGGTTCGCTATCCGATCTAGCTCTCTTATTCTCTCTCGCTACCTCGTCCTTGCTCCCCTCGACATCGTCCTGAGTCCCCGCCTCACCCTTGCCCTGCTCTTTCTCCAGCAACTTCGCCGCCAACGCGCGCTTCTTTTTCAGCCTTGCCTGTTCTCTCATCGTCAACTCTTTCTTCGGGGCCTGCCGCGCCTCGGGCTCTGGAGGCGACGCCTCCGCGAGCGCAACCTCAGCGAGGAGGTCACGCCGGAGGGGATCGTGCTCCGGATCGACGTTCTTCGGCAGGGAGGAGAGTGGGGCATAGAGATCAAGCGCTTTGAGGTCAGCAGGCGTCGCAGGGATAGTGCGGTTTGATTGGAGGGATCTGAGGAGGCCTGGGGCCTCATTGGGCTCACGTTGTGACGGCTGTTACATGCGTGGGTAAGGTTAGGCAATGGCGTATGGAGGGTGATACTCACTTGGCCCGATATCCATGCGAGGAAAGCGGCAGGGGAAGGCTTTTCTGCGGAGTCGCTCGCATGTGTTGCTGCAGACGTGTCCAAGAGGATCCATACAGTCTGGTTGGTCCCGAGAGAGGGGTCGACGTCAGGGTGACCGATCGCGAAGTCCACGATAGGGTAGCCGAAGTCAAAAGCCTCGACTTTCGGAGGCTCACTGGCGTTCGCGTCAGGGTAGGCACAGTAGAATAGTGCCGTCGCCCTGACGAGGGAAGGGGAAGTTGAGTGTTCGTCGATGGTGCATGGGAGCGATATGACTCACCCAACTGCGCTGAACAGCAGGATTCTCCCGTACTCATCCAAGTCAAGCGACTGGATCTTTTGTATCACAAGAACCGTCCTGTCCGTTTCCTGGGTGCCTGCCTCTGATTGAGCACCACCTTCTGCGGGCCCTGGGGTCTCCACATCGCCTTCTGGTGCATCCTCGCCTGTGTTCGCCTCCCCAGGCTCACCCTCGGCTACCGGCGTACCCTCCACGCTATCCTCCTTCTGCTCCGCAGCAGCTCTCTTCCCTCTAGCTTTCCGTCCTCGTTTCCTCCTCCTCGCTACATTGTTCTCCGCGGTGCCACCCTCCGCATCCTCACCATCGTTCCAGCCGCGCCTGCCCTTCGGCGCCTTCACCTTGATGTACGGCTCGACAGTCTCCAGCACGGGCACCTCGGCGATCTGCTCGCCGGACATCCAGTCCCAAACCTTGAGAACGGGGTCGCCGCCGCCCGAGACGAGAGTACCAGGGGCGAAAGAAGGTACATGGACCGCCGAGACGAACCTGCAGTCTGTCAAACCTCTGCAGCGATAGCAAGGGAGGAACGGGAGGAGTGTGACCCACTTTTCGTGCCCGAGGCAATACCGCTCGATCACATAGCCCTTCGGGTACCAGCTCACGCGGATGTGCTCATCGCGGTCGGCGGTGATGATGTACTTCTCGTCGGGGGTGAGGAGGAAAGTAGTGAGGAGAGAGACATGCCCGAGGATGAGCTCGCCGTCCGAAGGGTTCTCATGTGAGGTCAGCGCCCCGCGCTTGGAGTTGCCTGCGCGAGGCTCGGTCTCGTCCCTTGCCTCTGGTTTTGGGTGCAACGGATATCTGCTCGCATAGCAGTAAGCAACGTACTTCGGAGAAAATGTCGTACGATTCGCACCTGAAGACATCCCCAAATTTGTCCGATACTAGGATAGTCTGCGCATCATGCGTGAACGCGATCTCGGTGGGTTTTTTGGGCAGCTCCCGGGTGCTGAGGAGCTCGAGTCCGTCGATTCGCCAGACTTTCATCTTCTTGTCATCGCCAGTGGTCACAAGATGCGTGAAAGTCGTGTCAGCGGCCGCACAACGGATCGGGCCCGACTTCAGGATAGCTTGCTTCTCTTCCTCCGGGATGTTGGTGGTGGAGCGGACAAGATCGCCATTGCTGGGGAGAAAAGACTGGTTGGTTGGATCATAAGGTATACAGCATATAGCTCACTGTTTGACGACCTGGATATGAGGACCGGCTATGACAATGGACCACGAGGGACCGGGCAGAAATCGAGTGTACGGCAACGAAGTCATGAAAACATGCACTTGCTCGCTTCGGGCGCCTTCTGACCCTTCGTAGCGGGTTCCCACGCTCTCATAGTCGGAGAGGTCAAGCTACTTAGTTGTACATCCATTATCCCACATTTTTTCTCCGTATTACACATGAAAGTAAGGACAACTTTTCAGACGGCGGTAGGCTTGGAATTTATTCCGACCCAGATGAGGATAACCACAACGCGGGCACGTGATCGCGTACCCTCGCGCGCCTCGGTTTGGCCAGCTCGAGCGCTCGCGGGACGACTTCCCTCTGCAATCGTACGGTGGCAGAGGACCCCTGATTATAGGTGGGGAGGCCTGATCCGCTTGACCGCCAGTTGGGCGTATATGTCCGGAAGTTTTTGCACAAAATTCGAAAATTTTGGCCGGACAAAATCAGCCTTTTCCCGGCGCTCGCCAAAACTTTCCGGACATTTGAGCTAGGCATAGTTTCGCGCGAGACTGTCCGGATGAGCGGATCAGGCCTCTGCGCGCACAGAAAATGTCCGGACAGATGGATAAGGCTTCGTCAAATACAGGTCTACATGTAAAGTATAGGATCGAATGAGCAGAAATTGTCCTCCTCTGCACCCAAATCAGCCTCGCCTCCGAGTCCTTGAGCGGAGCCTTAGCCTTCCGGCGACGAGCTCGCAGGTGCTTGATAGCAGCGAGGCCTTTTGGAAGCAGGTGGCCGGTTATACATACCCATCCCACGTGTGCCCGTACTGCCAGTGCCTAACATCTCGCGGTTCGCCACCGTGCCCGCCGTGGTCGTTCCTTGCGCAAGTTCGTCCCGTTCTTGCTCTGCTGCTGTCCGTACACGAAAGAATAGGTCCCGTTCGCCTGTTTGCTATAGGTGTTCCGCCATTAGGCGACAAGTACTCGTACGTTGTCGTGCAGTAACCGGCAGGGCTCGGCGTCGCAGCGTACAGGTGTGACGCTACTGCCTGGCTGTCCCACTCTGCGTGCAATACGTGCTATTGGCTGTACAGTCATCTGCTGAGTGCTCGTAGGTGCCAGCGGCTGCTGGTACAAGTACTCCGTGCAGTGTCCAGCACGGCGGAGTGCTGGCTGCTGATTTTGATGTGGGCAGGTGTGGGAGTGAGAACCACCTGAAATGAGGGCGACGGTACGCCCACCTGTAGGCTCAACGACTCCACCGGTGACCATCTTGTCCGCACGACCGGTGCTTACAGAGCGGAGTATGCAGTGTGGCTGTGGTAGCGTGGGCCTGAGCAAGTAGGTTAGAAGGGACTATACAGGATTGAATGAGTAGTCACTGTGGTAACCACAGAGCGATATGTACGTGTCCGGCTTCGCAGCCCTTGCTATTGTTCAGAAGCATCCAGTCGAGGCCTGCAGACACCATCCTCCGGCGGGCGCCGTGAGGATACGGGCAAGACATCTTGCCGTAGGCCGTGACAGCACAGACGGCGGCACGTTGCCTGCCCCTCGGTTCGCAGGCACGTCATCCTCGATGTTGCCTCCAACTGAGATTCAGAGGCAAGGCCGGGCCGGTCGTTCTCGACCGTAGACTGTCGCGCGAGGAAAGGGCCTGGTGCGTCGGCCTCTGGCTCAGGTGGTGAAGGGTGGTCGTGGGCATCGTGAACAGCCGGCACTGGCAAAGGGCAGAGCCGTCAGGAATCGCTGCAGTTGTGGCTAGTGGACGGCGATGGCTATGGCTAGCGGAGATAAGCACTCACCTTTTATGTGCTCTCCGTCCCTCCGCTCCTCCTCCTGTGTCATCCCTCCACTCCAGTGATGCTTTCGCAGCATCGCGGGAGCTTGTCACGGCCGCTTGAAGCGCGATGTTGCAGCGTGCGCTCGCCTGACGAAGGGGTGTATTTGCATACCACCTTTAGCAGAATTGCCGGCCCGTCTGTTGCGGACGGCCCTCTGGGCAGTAACATTGACTTGCTTTTGAGGGTGTTGGTAGGAGGGCAGCGGGAGGATGTTCCAAAGGTCACGGTGGCTGAGAGGCGCCACATCCCCGCACCGGCGGCGCACCGGGCGCGCGTTGATCGCAATCGGTCGTACGCGCATGGCTCGAGGACGGCCGTGCCACCCCACTACATACAAGTACAGGTGCCTGTGCTACTCCATATTACATAGAATAAACAGTAGGCACACAAACTTAGCCACGCGAAAAACCACGACAGTCCGGACCGGGATACGCTACCGGGATCAGCCCTCCGTAGGCGGGGGTCTGGATGTCCGGACAAAAAATCACGCCTCACCCGTGAGGAGGGTCCAAATTTCCGGACAAAATCAGGCATACCCCCCCTCGGTACCCGCGTTTCTGTCCGGACTCGATTAAGGCTTACCCACCTATAATCAGGGGTCCTGGTGGCAGCACTGGACACGATCCTTGCCTATTCGTCCCGACATCGTACGATAATCACGAAACATATAAAGTTCGCAACCAGTAACCTCGCCCTCTAAGTAGCCATTCCCCTAACCTGGAAGACCAAGCCACGTAGGTGTTGTATCAACCTTGCGCACTGCTGTAAATTGACGTCGCAGTTCGACGACAGTCAACTGTGACGCCTACTTCACGATCATAGCTCACAATGGCAAGAAAATCACTCACGTCTCGCCCCCTGGACTTAATCTACTTCTCGTTCTTCTTCGTGAGTACCATACCCTCATCTGCTTCCCCTGTACCAACGCCCTCCATAGATGCATACCTTTGCTACCGTGGTCGTTGATCTCCAAGCGATATATCCGCCCCATTTGATCCCTGCTCCCATGAAAGCCATCGTCGACTACTACCTCACGACCTACAACGACCCACTCATTGGCGGCGTCATGGGTTTCTTCGGCCCTGCAAAGGCGGAGTCGTTCAACTGGTTCCGGACGTTCGTTATCATGGAGGCTTGGTGGCAGCTTCCCGTGTTCCTACTTGGAATGCGCGGATTGTACAAAGGTGCGCCCATTCTGCCCTCGTGGTGCCGCCCACTCCTGATACTGCGCCGCTATAACAGACAGCCGGGCGATCTATGTCCTGCTTCTCACCTACGCTGCTTCCGCCGTCACGACAACCCTTCCCTGTCTCACCACGATCCTCGCGACGCCCGTTACGGCCGTAGCGTCCACCAACCCGGCTAGCATCAGCATCACGCCGGACCAGCGCTTCAGCCTCCTCACGAGCTATGTCCCGTTCCTCGTTGTCCCCCTGCTCATGACCATCGACATGGGCTTCCGCGTCCTCAACCTTGTGAAAGCGGGCAGCGCTGCTGCTGAGAGGCAGAAGAGGAAGTAGGGTGGCTAGGCTCGACGCGATCCCACGGCGCGGGGTCTGGAGAGGGTCCTAGTCCTAGACTAGGGGTTGGTCATTGAGCGGTGTTGGCGTGTCGAGCAACTAACGCCCTATGATGTCTATATAAGAAGCTTTCGCAAATTTCCAAACCCCATCCGACGATGTCTCAAGGCCGCGATTGAATCAACGAGCGCCCGTCTGAGCGCTTCAGGGCCTCGCATCGTCGTCCAAACATGCTCCAACATAGCGTTGCACCCCCGAGGCGAGCAATACTTGCACAAATGTGTACGAGGCATGACACGACCCATAGCACTTCACAAGCAGGCTTATACAGACAGCATTACAGAAATCTATCTGTGACTACGGTCCTCACAGCGCCGGGGCCCCGCCTTTCCCATAGAAAGCCTTCGCGTACTCCTTGAACGGAGTCTGCGCGATGTCCGGGTACAGCTCCTTGGCGTCCAAGGCACCCAGCTTCTTCGCGTTCGCCAGTGAGTTCTCGCCGAGGAAGTGAATGCTGATCATGTACTCCGAGAACGACAATGTTGCATGGGAGCCGAAATCCTTGGACTCATTGTACTTCGCCCTGTTCTCTGCTACGCGCTTGAGCAGCGCATCCTTGTCGAGCTACGCGCGGGAAGCCATCAAGACATTACACCAATGCCGAAGCGCGGAAGAGGAACTTACCACGACGCGTTTCGCCCGCAGTGCCTGCGCCTCCCCACTAGCCGCTCCCGCAATCTCCCTGGACTCCCGCAAGGTCAGCTCGTCCTCCCAGACGATCACGTACTGGTTAGCGGTCCGCTGGTCGCCGACGATGCGCGCAACCCACGGGCCAATATGGTCGACGTCTGTGAGGAGCGACGGCTTGTCGTCCGAGGTGTAGTACTCGTCCGCCAGCGGTCCGAGGAGCGAGGGCCCCGTCGCCGTGGCGGGCACCGCGAGCTGCGCCCACCACCCGATGTCGATGAAGGTCCTCCGGGAGGGGGTCGAGCAATAGCTCGACATCCTGCGCAGGCCTAAACGTGGCCCCGGGGGTTTAGTAGTCCGAAAGGACGAAGCTAGCATGCGCTATAAACCAGGCTGCCCGCGAGCACCACAAGAGGTCCCCGAACCTCAGAGAGCCGCGTCTCTCCCGAGCAAGTACCAAGCTCTGACCGACCGCGATCGGTTGACCCAACCAAGAGTCAATGTACATAACATAACAAGTACTACCAAACTGCCCTAAGAGAAACTGAACCAAGGCTAAGAACGCAGCAGACTGCGAAACCCTAAGAGGACGGAAACGTGGCACAGCATGGCGCCTGACCATCTAAGGGCGACAGCGGGAAACAAACTCTGACTGGCTACGGTCGAATGACCCAACCAAGAGCCAATGTACGCGACGAGTACTACCAAACTACCCTAAGAGAACCTGAACCAAGGCCCCGAATGCAACTGACTGCTGAATCCTAAGAGAAAGAATACGTGGCACAGCAGGGCGCCAAATCGCCTACGGGCGATAGCGGGAACACACGCGGACGCCCCCGGCAAGACGAGATCAGCAGACTGAAAGACACATAGGATGATGGAAAGAGATATACCGATGGCAAAAGACGGTAAGACGATGCACAGTCCCGAGGAGACCACCAAGATGACCCCCTCACCACCACACACACGACTGCCACTCGCACACGGAGCACACACCATCAAAGAAACACAAGACAACGATAACATCCACGATGAACCAGACGACTCGGGAACGTATGAACCCGCCGCGCTCAAAGGCGAGGGACCAGTAGACCGAGCTAACCCCCCCAGTACCACACCCACACGACCCACAACCAGAAAAAAGTAAGCCAACACAGACTGAAACCGGAAGAACACAACTCTGATATATTACGAGGAGTGAGCCGGAACACGAGTCGAACCCCACAGACATCTTAAAGGAAAACATAACCAGAACAATGACCACCTCACGCCCCAACCCATCCCTACACCTCAGGGAATGCGCAAATGACAGGGAAGCAGCGTAAGCACAAAGCAGACTAGTACTAGTAGCAGATGACGACGGGCCACTCACAACGTTCCTAGTCGTGACAGGAAAGCGCACGAAGAGCAGGAGCACGACCACCCTGAGGGACAACTGATAGGCGTAGAACTACTCAGAGAAGTAGAGGGAGAGACTAGGAATGGGTGAGCGCGTTACACTCGAAGAAGTCGGAGACCGTCGCCTCACCAGACACCTAGCGAAGGAGGAAAAAGCCTTCAGAAAATTACACAAAAAAGAGAGAAGACTCTCGACGTGAACAGAAGAGTGACCCACGCCTCGCTTGACCCCTGAGCACACTTTAAAAACAAAGGAGAAGTAAGCGCACACGGAGACGTAACTCAAAAAGAGCGCTCACCTAGTATACATACAGGAGCAACAGGAAGCACCTAAACCAGGCTCAAAAACCCTGCAGAAAGGAGGAGTCAACAGAAGGGCCTCCCCCTACACCAACAAGGAACCCACCACATAAGAACTATGGATCTAGAAAGTAAAAGACCCAAGTAAAAAGATGGGCGCGTAGTCAGACGTAACTCTAAAAAAGAAACGCGCACCTGTATTCGCTTTAAAAAGAATGCATGGCTACGAGCCCAACCAAACGTATCACCCCGATCCAAGCGCACCCCACATAGATAGTCAAGGGGATGAAGAGAGAAAAGAAACGCACTAAACCACCGCCGAGGATCCCCCTTCCCTCACTACCAAACGCACCTGCACACGCCGTGGTATACCCCGTCTCAGTAGAACCCACACCTACTATGGAGGAACCAGACGGACTCACCTGGATTGTAAAGGAACGGCCGGAGAGACAGCTCGGGAAAGGGCAGAGAGTACGCCTGCGTACGGAGGAGCAGATGTCGGGCGCCGGAAAGCTGGGACATGTGACCGCGTTACGGCGGCACTGGATCACGTTGTCAATCCTCGGCGCCACGCACAAAGCTTACCTAAGAGTCCCCACAGCATGGACGGCGCTGGACGGCATGGAGGCCATCACACACGAAAAGCACTACTTCACCCTACCTCATATGCCACGCCCTCACCCACTCTTCCGCACCGCAACAATAGAAGAACCCACCACCAGCCCCTACGAATTTGACCTCGATGAGGAGGAGGTACCAAAGCTCGAGACGAGGATAGAGAAGATCACGAGCATAAAGACGCGAACAGCGAATGGCCCGGGGAGCAGAGGAGACTAGAAAGGCACAGTGTAACACGACTCTTACGAGACATGCCTGGACTCAGAACCTTACAGCGCTCTGAAATGACAGTCGAGGGAACCCCGCACGACGAGCGAGCACACTCAACGACATCTTTGGCCTGGCCGAGATGCCCACACTCATCTAGGTATGACCGCCCCCATATTCGGAACGGCACCGACGGCACCGCACACACCCAAGGACGCCCACGTCGCCGCACGTCTACATCAGACACTCGCAGACAAGTCAACAGGCCGGAAGCGCATCCCATCGCCACTAAGGGAAGGAAAATGACAATCAGCAACATAAACAGGATCACATCGACGACAGGTATGTGTAGCGCGCCGACGAGACCGCGCGGACAACACCACCGCCGCAGGCAGAGCGGGGCGCTCTGAGTGCAGGCGCGCCGTAGATGCCGTTTCCCACGGTCCGCCACTCTGCAGCGGCTCGGGGCACAAAAGGCTAGGAATACCTACCACGCGAAGAAATATAGGGCGGAATAGCTAAACGCACGCACTGCGAGGACAAGACACCACGGGAAGACATCTGAGGACAACTGAGCGAAAGAAGAGGAAGAGGTACGCACGGAGACGCACATGATAGTCGGAAAAGAACTCTCACTAGGCCTACACTACGACAGACGACAGATCTACAATCAACGTCGAACCGACGCTACAGACGCCGTACAAATAAAACAAAACGAAGGGCCTACACCACCCTTAAAAGCAGCAAGCCTCCCGGGAAGCCAACGCACGCCGCCCATCTACAGCGGGCCGGACCCCCTCACTCGCTCTTATGTCCAACATACTCGTCCCAGACACGCCGAGCGACAACGGCTCCCCGCCTGGGGAGAACGCGGCCGCTAACGCGCCCGCCTGGCCCAGCCCTAACCTGTCCAACGGATGGGACAGCCCACCGCGACAACAAAACCCCCGGCTGACTCCGGCCTCACCGCTTCATCCAGACCCTGCTCCCTCCCCCGCCGTCATCAGCGATGAGGAGGAAAAGGGAGACCTCACACCCTTCTCAGACCGACCCAGCCCTGGTCCCGCTGCCCTAGTCAACGAGAGCAACGTCGCGGACGCTCCTAACCTAGACACTCCCCGCTCCTCTCCGCCGGGCACGCCTACCGCTCCCTCCCGTGTCTCACGCACCTCGACCCGCACTAACGTCCACGTCGCCCAAGAAGCCGACAGCCCATCGGACCGGGCTCTCGCACGCCGTCAATCGAAGAACAAAGACCTGGCGCCGGGCAACAAACTCCCTGCTCTGATGACGACGCCGCGCATACCCTGGAGTGACAAGCAAGCGGCGAAGAGGGCCATCAGTGACGCGAGGAAGAGGAAGAGGATGGAGGCGGATGTAGGAGGCGGGCAGGAGCCAGAGGATGACCCAGAGAGAGAGAGCGTCGTCGGCAGAGGGACTGCCGCAGGAAGCGGTCTGAGGTGAGTCACATCACGACGCGAGACGATACCACGAGTAAACATCGAACCGCAGGCCCGCAATCCCAAAGGAGGCGCACTTGAGTCAGGGCGCGGCGCCCTCGTCCACCGCGGTACGTTCCCCTCCGCGCCGCCCTGCCTACGCCCTCGCAGCAAGCCCCGCAATAAGGATCCCGAGGCACACCTCACGCCTCGCGCCCCAGCGCACAGTGTCCGGGAGAGGACCCACGATCCGCATCCCTCCTCTGCACTTCCGCCGCATCCGCGCCAGCACCGCCCCGGTTGGGGCGCGCGCAGCGTCCACCCCTCCACCCGCTGAAGGACACGCCGTCGCCGCCGACCCTGGCCTCGAATACGACCCCGCCGAGGAGGCCGACGATCAGGTCGAAGAGACCCTCGACGACGATGACGCGCCGCGAGGCCCCATCTTCGTGATGGAGGAGGAAGAGGATGACATCGAGATGCTAGGCCCTGAGGGACACGAGGCTGAACCTTGGAACCAAGGTAAGCATGCAGGAACCCGCGAAGCTTGACCAAATCTAATGAAAGACCAGAACACGAGGAGGACGAGCTCCCGGCGGCGCCCGGTGCGCTCGCTATAGCGGATCTGCTGAACGCGCGCCCCGCCAACACGGCGCTGGGAGCTACCGCCCCTTGGCCGAAAATTCACGGCTCGAACTTCGACTGGATGTTCGACAACCAGAAGACTCTGCAGGTGGAGATCTGGGGGCGCTACCGAGGAGAAGGGGCCATACTGGTCACGCTAGGGCGCGCCGCGTGCACTGACGACGACCTCACTTATGCGACGAACCTCAAGGAGGCTGTTGACGACTTCCTCGACTTTGATGGCTCGATCATAGTCACTCCCGATGCCGACAACCCCCAAGCCGAACCTCCACGAAGCTTCATGGTCAGAGGCATCACTCCGGCTCACAACAACCAACTCTTCAACAAACAGGTCATCTCCACCGCGAAGGTCTCCTTTGCTATCCTCTCCACGAGGCCGGACGCGACACGCTTCCTTGGGCTATGGTTCGGCCTCGAGAAGCTACTCGATCACACCCCAGAAGGGGTACTACAGGCCTTCCGCGGCGCGCTCAACACGCCGGACATACATCGAGAGATGCGCCGCCTCGTACGCGAGGACAAGACCGACCCAAGGAAGCCACGCTGGATTCTGCACACGGAAGACCGTGCCATGGAGAGCCTCGTCGCGAGGGCCTCAATCGAGATCACGAAGATACTCGGCGCGCGCGGAGTAGAAGTCAATGTCGTAGCTCTATACCTCGACTCGCCCACCTCCGACAAGGAGAAATGGAAGCACTTCCGCAGCTACCTACGACACGTCCTACGTCTCGGCTCCGACGACTCGGGCACCATGACCTTCCTCGACAAAACCCTTAAGTGCATCATATGCAACGGAGGCGATCACCCGACGGAGAGATGCCGCTTCCCGGAGCATGAAGGCTGGAACGGGCCTGACCGTAGCGCCTTCAAGTCGATCCAGAGGCACAACCCCGCCACGGGAGAGGGTGAACCCACGGTGTCCCACCGCGGCAACGCGACGCGAGGCGGACACGGCGGACGCGGGCGAGGAGGACGCGGCGCAAGGGGTAGCGACACCGGAAGGGGCGGACGCGGTACGAATGGCCAGCTCGGTGGCAGAGGCGGACGAGGCAGAGGCCGCGGGTACGGTGGCTTTCGTCACGAATACCCGACGACTTGATTTCTACGACGCATGAGTACCGTCCCACTGACTGCTTTCTTGGAGCACCAATTTCTTGAAGCGCAAAAGGCGCACGCTGACCTCTTCTTGTCGATCGAACGTCCGTAGTACGAATCGAACATGGACACAAAAATGTATATAGAACAAGTCGTGGAATCTATAGCCATACACGGAGAGATAGACTATGAGTGGACTAGAACCCCAAAGCCCAAATCTACTGGCCGCGCGCGGCGCAGGAAAGCGGAGGGGCCTAGCTCCAGAACGGAGGGAGTGAACGAGGACTAGGGCACTTGGAGACTTGCCCTGCTGAGAGGCTGCAAGCCAAAGGTACGAATATGCGCACTTGAAGGCATGTCACCTGAACGGCTCAGGAGAAGCCGCCGGCCCACGCGAATCGTTGTAGCGGGGGAATCGTACAGCAACGGCGAACAACACAAATCATAATAACCCAACGGAAGGACGACAGGCAACTGGTAACCATCCCCGTACCGCGCGAGCGGAAGACGCTCCCCCTGTTGGCAGAAGCCGTAATGACCGTGGCACGGGATTCGGAAGCAGGGCGACCGTCGAGGACCAAAGAGAAGAAGAGAGAACCCACGACGGCCGGGCGATGAGTGAACACGACAACGCAAACGGAGTCCAGGATAGGGAAGCCGCGCAGCCCACCCAGGGCAGGAGAACGAAAGCGCATATGAAGATAGCGTCGCTAAATATGAACGGAAGAGGAGAGCTATCAGTGAACCCGCGGCAGAATAAGTGGAACGCACTCCACCTAGTCGCCAAAGAGCAAAAGATCGGCATTTTGGCGATACAGGAGGCACACCTGGACGACACGCACGTACAACGGATACACGACATGTACGGGAAGAGATTACATGTAATAAATTCGGAAAGTGCGAGGGGTACAGAGGCGGAAGGGGTAGCCTTTGTCCTAAACAGAGAGCTGGTAGATACCGCGAATGTACAAGCACACACCCTTATACAAGGAAGGGCTCTATACATGAACATCAAGTGGCACGGAGAAGAGGCACTGACTTTGCTCAATGTGTACGCACCGAATGGGCACACACAAAATGCCGAATTCTGGGACGCCATCCAAAGAGAGATACACAGCCGGAGGCTAAAGAAACCGAATATCCTTCTAGGAGACCTCAACATAGTGGAAGAGGCAGTGGATAGAATACCCATGAGAGAAGACACCTCTAACCCGGTACAAGCACTGAGAACCTTACTCAGATGGCTGGACCTGGTGGACGGATGGCGGATATCGGAACCAACAACAAAGGATTACACCTACCCGCAACGAGGAGCGAGATCGTGCTCGAGGATAGACAGGATATACGCTTCGCAAGACCTGCTACTAGCATCAAACGAGTGGAATATTTCAACCACGGCCGTCCCCACAGACCACAAAATGATCTCTGCAATGATAAGCACGCCAAGCGCACCGTTCATAGGCAAAGGGAGATGGGCTATGCCCGCGAACATCATGCTGGACCAAGAATACGTCAAAGAGATAATCATAGTGGGGAAAGTGGCACTAGAGCGAGCACGGAGATCAGCTGGGCAAAGACGATCAAGGGAAGAGAATCCTCAAACAGTACTGAGAGATTTCAAGAGGGATGTCACCTCGAGAGCAAAGAAAAGACTAAAGAAAAGAATACCAGTACTGAAAGCCGCAATAAAGACTCTGAAACAGAACCTAGACGAAATAAAGCATCAGCCGAACTTCACCCAAAGCTTTGAACTCAGAGAGGAAGCGGCACACATACAAGACGACATAGTCAAGCTCGAGCGCAGAAGGCACGGACAGTCGCAGGCTCTCACAGCCGCGAAATACTCACTGAATCGAGAAGTCCCGTCTAAATATTGGTCAGCCGTGAACAAGGAACTGAAGCCGAGAGACTTGATGTACTCACTGAAGCGGAAAGACACCGAACCCGCGCAATATGAAAAAAGATCTGACAAGATGGCCGAGCTGGCAAAAGATTATCACGATGACCTACAGAGAGAAGGGCTGAGAGACATACATGACCTGGAAAGACAGCAGGCGATCCAGGCGGCGAAAGACGCGATCGAGACCCGCGCAACAGAGCAACAGGCGGACAGACTAAAATCTAACACAACGAAGGATGAAGTCAGAGACGCTTTGGGAAGAGCGGAGAACGGAAAAGCAGCAGGCCTAGATGGCATACCATACGAATTCTGGAAGGACCTCCAAAAGAGACATGACAGAACGAAATCGGAAGAAAGCACGGGCTTCGACTGCTCGGAGCTCCTGTGCCTAGCATACAACGACATTGAAGACTATGGTATCGACCACTCGACAGGCTTTGCGGAGGGATGGATGTGCCCACTATACAAAAAGAAGGACAGAAGAGAAATAGAGAATTATAGACCCATAACACTTCTCAACACAGACTATAAAACGTATACGAGAGCACTCACCACGCGACTCGTACCGACGGCGCAAGCCTTGATACACATGGACCAGGCAGGCTTCATCCCAGGACGCCGCATAGAAAATCAGACGCAACTGTGCCGAACACTAGTGGACTATGCGGAAGCATTTGAGGAGGACGGAGTGATCGTCGCACTGGATCAAGAAAAAGCGTACGACAAGATAGACCATGCGTACCTTTGGGATATACTCAAAGCCCTAGGCATCCCGGACAGCTTCATTAGAAGGATAAAAGCACTCTATGAATGTGCGACCACGATCGTAATCATAAACGGAGAGAAGAGCACACCATTCATAATCATCAGAGGAGTACGACAAGGAGACCCCCTCTCCTGCTTGCTTTTTAATTTCGCGATAGAGCCACTAGCATGCATGTTAAGAAAGTCAAACCTACAAGGATTCTCCATCCCCGGGCTAACCCGTAAAGTACTCACCTCACTCTTCGCCGACGATACATCAACTTTCCTCTCAGCGCGAGACAGCTGGAGCGACCTATGGCAAATATTACATAAATGGTGCCTCGCTTCCGGAGCCAAATTCAATAATGGCAAAACCGAAATCATACCGATTGGGAGACCAGACTACAGGAAGTGGGTAATGGAATCAAAGAAAATGAACCCCTTCATAGAAGGAGATCAGATACCTGAGACCGTACACATCGCCAAGGACGGCGAGGCAGTCCGCATTTTAGGAGCATGGATAGGAAACGGAACAGATCAGATAGCAATATGGACGCCCACACTGCACAAAATACAGCTATTCGTGAAGAGATGGGGGAAATGCCACCCCTCGCTAACAGGAAAGAAGCACATTGTGCAAATGGGACCAGGGGGAATCTCACAATACCTCACCAGAGTGCAGGGTATGCCCCCGGGGATAGAAAAGGAGATCAAGAATATAATACGAGACTTCGTCTGGAATGGAGCGAAGCCGACCGTGAACTTCGAAACACTGTGCCTACCCCGGGATCGCGGCGGCATAGGCCTACTGGATATCGAAGCAAGAAATGAGGCGATAGAAATAATGTGGATCCAACAATACCTAGACTTGACTAAAGACCGCCCAAAGTGGGCCTTCGTAGCGGACGCGCTGATAAACGCATGTGTAACCAAAGCAGCAGGAGCGATTCGACCGAAAGCCCAGATAAATACCTTCCTCCAAACGTGGAAGCCGAGCCTCCACGGGAAGACGAAACTCCCTCTGTACCTGAAGAGAATGCTCCGCACGGGGAAAAAATACAACGCGAGTTTCGCCGCGATAAAACTAGACACCAGACTGAAAGCAGAACTCCCTATATGGTACCATATAGGGGCAACGTGCGAGTTGAGAAAGCTAAACAACTCCATAATCAGTGACTGCCTGAGGAAAGCGCACAAAGTATACACAATACTGGATCTCCTGAGACTGAGACAACACTCGCACACGAATTACCTCCCACCGGAGAATGGCTGCGAATGTGCCAACTGCGAAACGGAAAGGAGGAACGGATGCAGACACCCCTTCACGTGCCACGAGGCAGCAGAACGCCTCCTCTCGACGATAAAACCCAAGTGGCACCCGGACGAGTTAGGACCGGCAGACGGCCTCTCCCTTACCAAAAGACGGAAGGAAAGGAACGACGAAGTGATGGCAGAGAACGGAGAGGCAACCTTCGATCCATCCGTCACGGAGAGAGGAGGAGTGTCCGAAGCCTTTAGAATATTCGTGGATCCAGCGACACACGACAAGCCTCCGGCAGTCCGACCAAAGAAAGGAATACAAGTAAACGAAGAGGACACAACCTTCTATATAATAGGAAAAAGAGAGAAAGGAGACGAGCCCACAGAAGACGACGAGGTAACCTCTGCATACGCACCCGAAGGCTATGCGTACAAGGCATACGGGGACGAAGCGAACGGGGCTGCAAGGCCAGACACTGAAGAACATACAGACGAACCAGGAATACTAGGAGAGATAACGGCCGCCATACTGGCTGCGGATCAAACCCCAGTAGATGCACCCCTCCACCTCATATGCACGTCATCCTTCTTACAAAAAGCACTCATAGAGAAACTAGGCGAGTGGGAAGATCGAGCCTGGATGGGGGTCGAGAATGCTTCCTTCATATACACGCTAGTAGGCAAACTTAGAAAGAGATGCGCGGTCACGACAATAAAAAAGGCCGAAGGCCACCGCGAATGGAGCCAGATTAGTAATGCCCGCATAGAATGGAGGGGACGTGCAAACGCCGCCGCCCCGACCCCACCTACCCAAATCCAGGCGGGCGTAGACGATCAATTCAACATAACAGGAATGAGAATCTCGAGCATCACCCAGGCATGGGCATACACCGGGATTCGAGCCCTCAAAGAAGGCAGTCGAAGGCGAACAGAACAGCGGATGAACCTCACACAAGATCACATCAAACGGAACACAAACAGGAGGCCGCCCGAAAAGGAGGTGTGGCGAGGCATCAAACATAGAGACATAAGGCCCTCGATAGCGGACTTCCTATGGAAGACCATGCACGAAGCCCATAGATGCGGACACTTCTGGGCAAACATCCCGAGATATGAAGAAAGGGGCACGTGTAGTAACTGCGGGGTTGAGGAATCGATGGAACACATCATAACGAAATGCGAGGCAGAGGGACAGAGAGAAACATGGAGACTCACAGCAGAGTTATGGGTTATGACGGGCTTTCAATGGCCCGAGATGACACTAGCAGACACCCTGAGCACTCCCTCCCGCCGTTGGAAGAAGGACGGCGAGAAGAAACTGCAAGGCGGGACGGATAGGCTATGGAGGATACTGGTCACCGAAGCAACCTTCCTCATCTGGAAATTGCGGTGCGAAAGAGTAATCAGCCACAGCGAAGAGGAGGGATGGACGCACACAAAGACAGAGATCCGGAACAGATGGATGGCCGCCATAACAAAGAGGATGAGAGATGACGTCGCATCAACCCACTGGAGACACGGGACGCTGGCAGTTAAGAAGACAAAGGTCATGAATACATGGCATGCCGTCCTAGAGAATAGTGATAAATTACCGAAAGACTGGATAAGTAAAAGGGTTTTAGTGGGTATTGCCCCGGTACACCAAAGGGAACCGGACTAGCGGAGTCCCACACAGATCGTGAGATCCACGACAGTGCGTAAAAGCATTTTTCCCGGAATGAGCTCCGCGGTACTACCGCAATGCTCCGCTAGGTGGAAGAAGCGAGCCAATTGCTCGACTGTCCCCACCCGATAGCTTTCCAAAAAAAAAGATGAAGGTGTAGGCGGAGCGCCCGTTCGACGCGGCGGTGAGCTGCTGGAGGTACTCCCGCACGTCAAGTTTCTACAGAAGTAATGCGTCAGTGCACAACGCTCAGCGGGGAATCCGAGCGGGAGGACGGGGCATACCAGGTCGTGCAGGCCCCGCACGCCCTTCGCGCCGGGCGTCCCGAAGTCGCAGGGGACGATCCGCTTCACGCCTGCCTCGACTGCCGCCTTGAGGATCGGCTTCTGCGCGAGGATCGCTTCGGCGCTGATGCTGCTCAGGAGGACATCGACCCCTTTGAGGTACTCGGCGAGCTTGGCGGGTGGGTCCGCGATGTAGTCGCCCACGCGGATGTCGACGCCGCGTGCGCGCAGGGTGCTCACGTCGGGCTTCGACGCGGAGGCCGGGCGCGTCAGGGCGGCGACGTTCTAGGATCGGATTGAGCGGGAGGCCGACGCATGGGATAGGATGCACTCACGTATTGGCCAGACTCGAGGAGGCCATCGATTACTCTCTGACCGGTGCGTCCGGTGGCGCCGATGACAAGAACGGTTGGTTTCTGAGAGGACATAGTGTCTAGACTATTGCGTGCGATTGTGATGTCGAAGGGGAGATGTCCGGTTCGTACAGCAACGTCCCTTCCGTTGGCCGTTTTAAACAACTCTGATTGGTGCAGTTGTAAGCAAAGACCGAGGTTTCGGAAACTCAGAGTTCCCGTAGGTGTGTACGACTTACTCAGCTATTCAATGAGTGAGCCAAAGGCAACACGGCATACAACGATGTCACGATCATGGTGAGGCTGGTATGAATCTAGAAGCATCGGCCTGTGCATGTGAGCGTTGGACACTCAAGCTCAAGTCTCATAGTATGTAGTCTCAGGCTGACGTCATATAGCGCGGGAACGTAAGGCAGCGCTCACAATGGGGATAAGGCGGCCAAAATATGTCTGAGAGCACCGTACTTGGCACCATAGTACATCGGAAGGCGACGATGTATTGCGGACAGGCACGCGACATTAGACAGAATGTATAGGTATGATGGCAACGAAGACAGACATCATGGTTCGCCGAACCACCTCATAAAATATTAGTGTTATACCGCGCGAGGCAACGTCGAGGTTCCCTGGGAGTGGAACTGACAATCAGACAACATCTGGGATGATAGGAGGCAACTCACATGGGAAACACGTCGAAGCGAGACGAGAGCTTGTGGCTCAGTCGCTCTGCGGGAGCGACAGCCTGACCGGCTTGGGGATGTCGACGTTATCGATATCGTAGTTGCAATCGTCGATGCAAGCGACGCGAATATGCATCGCGCGCGCGAGCGCCCTACTCAGACGTCCTACCAGAGCTCCGGCGATATCAGGCAGCCCTTCCGGAGACTTTGTGACCCATCCCAAGGGGCTCGACGGTGCGATAATGAAGTAGAACATGACGCGCAGTGAAGGCATCTTGGCGTGCAACTCGACGAACACACGGTCCAGCATGTCCCAGTCGGTGAAGTCCCAGTGAATGGACATCACGCCGTTCGTGACTCTCTTCGGCACCTTGAAGCGGAAGACGAGCTCTTCTATGCTCTCCGGTAGGCCCCGCAGAAAGACTGGGAGATGTCGGATGTCGGCCGCCTCGTCTCGGACGGGGCCTAAACCTGGTAGGACCAGCTCCAACAGCTGATATTCATATCCAAGCTCGAAGACACGTAGGCTTAGATATTTGGAGATATCGATCACCTCCAACAGCTCTGCACAGAAGATTGATTAGTCCGAAAATATCGGAAAAAATGACTATGGGAGGACTCACTCTCCATGCGTGCTAACATTGAGAAGTCGAGGCGGATGATTTCGATCGTCGAACGCACTTTGTTCAAGAGCCTTACTACCGTGTTGAAATCACAGGTACCGCCGCCGCTGATGGAGAGTTCTCGCAGTGTCAGCGTGAACGGTGGGCTGAACAAGCCGTCCAGTAGTCGCGGTGCGACGTGAATGCCCCCGTCGATGGTGAGCTTCTCGATGCAAATCGGACTGCTTGTGCTCCAGCCTTGCGGCGTACCGCACCCCGGGAGGTCAGTTCCGAACGGATCGCAGATGACAGCCTGCATCTTGAGATCCTTCAGATTGGGGAACAACGCTAGCAGCTGCAAGACCTCGGAAGGGGAGTTGAACATCGTCAATCCGAACGCGATGGACGTCACGGAGGTAAGACCAGAGAACAGAGACAACGGGGCGCTGGTGCACGTTCTGTCCATCGCGACATCCCACAGTGTCATGGGCGCGAGGTGGTTCCAGTCGAACGAGCTCATGTACAGGTGTTCAACATGAGGAAGGCTGTGCAGTACAGGCCCAAGCGCGCTGGACAGGGCTCGCTTGTTGCCTATAGTGAAGACTCTGCCGTCAGGAAGCCGGATTGGTGCCGGTTCGGGTTGTTGAAGCCAGTTCCCCAGCATCGACTCCGCGTACCGGGACAAGCGCTTCCGCGCATCGTCGCGCCCCATGGACATGGTAACAGAATCGGTGCAGACCTTGACCTCGCGGACGCAGTCGGCGATGGGGACATCCGTGGATGCGGACGAGCGAAGGGCGCGGAGAAGCCTATCGCACGAGTCTCCTTTGTAGTCGAGGGTGATCTTTCGGAATAGAGGTGGGCGGAAGATGGGCAGCCAGGCGTGGCAGGCGACGCTGCACGCGCTGAGCGCGGCCCGGTCGTCATCCAGACAGCCCAGGATACCCTCAAGCACTTCCAGGGGCGCTGCGCAAGCGGTCATGGTGATACGTCTAATCGGAACCTGATCAATCCCAATCGCGTCAGCACTCTACAATATGGGATTGCGCAAGGAGCATTATGCGTACTGTGGGAAGGAGCTGGGGAAGATACGTGGAGGAGCTGGCTGCGGTGAGGTCCAGTCGTCTCAATGTCAGGGATCGCGATCGGAGGGGCAAGTTGTGCGGAGCGATATGCAAGAGGTGTGTGTCGGCGTCGACGAGACGTCAAAGGAGAAGTGGATCGTCAGATGCGGTGGTCGAAGAGAAACCTCGTATCGACGCTGGGACTCTCATTGTCAAAGTCGCCTGCCCTTATACAGTACCAGGAGAGGGTGCCACTCCGGGTGCGTGTCGTGCAACGTGACCGCGGTCCGCCAACAGCTGCAGAGGAACAAAGGCGCGAGCCACTCCGTGGTCACCCCGAGGGCACATGCGAGTACAGTAAGCAGAGAGGTGACACATGTGACGCATGAAATGCTCAACAATGGATGGAGAGAACGAGGCCGCCACGCGAGCCGGCTTCGAGAACCTGCGCAAGCTCGAAGCTGGAACACTGTCAGCTCGCTATTGCCATACGCAGTTCTTCCTCTCTCCAGGACGCACATGTGCGCAAAGTACCTGTATTACAGCCTATGAATATATAGGGAGGATTTGCTCGCGCTGAGCAGCGGTAGACACTAACTAGGGTGCATGCGTACGCACCACTTTGTGACTTGCCGCGTGGCTCACTCGTGCCAGTCACGTTTGAGAGTATACTTAGACCATTTGAAGTCTCGAAAACAATCTCAACACAGTTTGCTTGAGATAAACTATTTCCTCGTTTCGCTTGAGCTCGAATGGCAGATCTAGACATCCATAAACAAGTCGTGTCATCAAAAACATTCGAACAATACGTATGATGTGTACTCACAAGACGATATCAGTACAACTCTACGTAGAAGCATGCACGACCAATCATTAAACTGACACAGTAGGTAGTAGAGAAGGTCTAGGGGTGTGAGGAATGAGCATGCCGGTCTGTAGATCCATTCCGATCCCACCCTGACGCACAGTCTACACACCTACGGGACAACAGCTTCGCCCAGTGAGACGTCAGGTCTTCGAATTCGACGCGCAAAGAGGAGGAGACATTTGTAACGTTGGTCCCCGCATAGTCTCCCCTACGCAAAACCGAAAATATGACCCTCCATGGGAGGGATGAGATCAGTCGTATGTCGAGCTGCCCACGGGTCTCTAACGCCAATGAGCCACCCAGCCTTTCGCAACGTGCTTTCTATTTCATATCGTAAACGCCTCTGGAGCCACAGCCTCCGCTATATAGCCCGACGCTGTCAGAATGATGCAGCACACCCTACAGCTCATTGCCACTCACCGGTTACTAGCCCGCTCCGAGCCATGTCACGCCCCGACCTGTACCGCGCCGGTAATACCACTTCGCCGCGCTACGACAACGTTCGCGAGGGAAAGGACATTGAAGTTGACAAGGAAGGCAACGTCCACCCTGGTGAGTATAGATGTCCCCGCCCCTGTCTCCGCCAGACTGACAATACACGTACACCCTATAGGTAAGGGGGGCATCTCCACATTCGCCAATAAAGACAAATCTTGGGCGGACAACAAGACGTGGGTCCTGGAGAGAGCCACGGAACTGATTTCGGGGCTCGCTGCTCGGAACGACCACGGTTCTCATTGGTCCATCGAACCTTCCGCCATCATGAAGTTCGATGCATACAAGGGCCACCTTACGCAGCTGAACGGCAAGGCTGTGCGCTACGACAGACTTCACGAACACCGGTCGTTGGCTAGGGAGGTAGAGGCTGAGGAGACGCCGGTGACGGAGCCCCGTATGGTGAAGGGACAGTCCACGCACACCGACCGAGCGACGCGCTTCGTGTACAACGCCTTCGCGGTAGTCGTGAAGACACGCACTCCCGTCGAGGGCTGGGACGAGAACGACTACGCGTACATGGCTGAGCTTGCCCACGCTCTCGAGAATGGCACCTTGCCGCTCTCTGCGCTGATCTGGGACGAGAAAGCGGGATGGAGCAAGGAGAGGGTGTTTGCTGCCGACGCCGTCACTGCGCATATCACGCAGGAGGATGAGCGCGGGAGGAAGACGGGGGATGATGACGAGCAGGCGGACATCAATAACGACAACGCGTACCTGCGAGAAATCCTCAGGCTGAGCAACGCGAAAAACCCCCTCGCACATGTCGCATAGATATGATACTGTGGATCCTCGAGTTTAAGCACGCATATACAAGGAATTTTTGTGATGTTTTTCCCCTCTTGACTGTGAAACTTGCTCGCATTGCACAAAGAATGGACTAAATGGACGCATTGCGCTGGGGCGAGAGACGTACCTAGTCAAGCGAGGCACATTGGAAGCAGGGAAAATGGTTGATAAAAGGCATGAAATCAAGCTCAAGCGCAGTCGCTGAGGAGGATGGGATTGCATTGGAGCGCCCAGGGAACTCATAGACGCCGAGTCGGTAGTACGTCCCAAAATAACACTACCGCCTACGATGCTTGTGACGTCATTGCCTACGTCCCGGCCGGGGGCCCCAATGTATCTCAATACAGAGGGGCCCGCTACGTACTGCGTAGCTCTCGTATCCACCATGATCTCACACTGCGCTCCCGTAGGCCCCGCCCAGCTCGCATACATAAGCTCACTGCTCGACGCTGATAGAATGCAACGTTCTCCCCCATCTTCACGAGTCACGACTCCTGTTCACGAGCTCACAACCTGTACCTATATCGCCAACCTCTCACACAAGAAATCTAATATCAAAAATGGCTACAATCAACCCCATGTCTAACCGGGCAACTGCCGGGACCACAACTGGTGTCGCTGCACCATCGTACGGTGCAACAACTGGAGCTGCTCCCGTAGCGGGCACAGGGGGCGTCGGCGCAGGGGGAATTGGCGCAGGGGGTGTTGTTGGAGGTGTTGGCACGCGCGCAACAACTGGCGCTCCGGTAGGCGGACGCGGCTCTGGTGCTGGTGCCTCAAACTTCTTGCTTTTCATCCTCGCCTTGTAAGTTCAGTGCATATCGCATGACAGCCCAGTATGTTGACAAACTGTACCGCAGGCTACTTCCCCCCGTCGCCGTGTTTCTCAAGACCGGTCTCAGAGCAGGTGCGTTCAGGTCCTCGGATACGACGTTTCTGGATAAGGCTCACACACCGTTGACAGAATTCTGGATCAATGTACTCCTAACTATCCTCGGGTGGATCCCAGGTATCTTGCATGCCTGGTGGGTGCTTCTGTGCTCGTTCTCTGATTTTGTTACTGAGCCGTCTGTCCAGGTGGGTCATTGCAACCACGAGGACCGTAGTGGCGTACTAGACACGTCGTGCCTGACGTGTCTATTTTGGACCTTTACTATGCGAATTAGTGTAAATCACCCAGTATAATGCAGTTCCTATGTGCGGATCGGAAGTTAGAGGAGTGTCGGCTTGGAGAAGATTCAGCGCAGACGCACTGGTCTGCTCATTCCGTAACATATCTCAACAAGCATACCACGAACATATATCATGTTCTCTCCGTGGAAGAATTGAATTGGTGCTTGTGTAAGAGTCTCTCCAGGATGAGCGTGAGCTGCAATGAGATAAAGGGTGAGTGTCGCATGTCGAGGCTTTCGGCACTGCCGGCGGCTAACGGGTAGCGCCTGCACTGCTAGTCGATACTGAGGTTAAATCCCTTCACTTACGACTAGCAATCTCGGCTATGTTGGACCTCAGGTAGCACCGGAACGGCTGCGCAATATATGGGTCAATGCACACAAGACCCTGTATGTTAAAGGACAATCAGCTGCCAGCGGTCAGAAAAGTGGCAAGCATCACTAACCTGGTTTGTCCGCCTCTGCGAAGCAAGTTACAACGGTAACTAAGAGCACGTCAGACGGCGCATAGCTCACCTCTGTACCAGAGGGCTCAAAGCTCATAACATTGTTATGAGCCTGTGAGGCAGAACAGACCGGCGGCGAAGCAACGCAGGCTAGTGGGCATAGTGAATATATAGTTCGAAACGCGAGGTACTGGGTGCAAGCGACCACGGCAGCTACGGCCGTAGCGACCACGTTCAGGCTGCTCGCAACATGCCGCAGCGACAGCTGGGATCTCCATGTCGCCACAGAAGGTTCCGAGACACGGGTTTGAAAGCCGGAAAGTGGACCGCGTCGCCATGCGGTGTTAGAGCGGCAATAAAAGCGCAGTGTCTCGACGGCCCCCGGCCAGATGTCGAAGTCAACGGAAAGGTTGCAGGCTTCGCGGATCTGGGTGGTTGGCTGTTCCGCACGCACCCATACGAGATGCAGAAGATGTGGCATAGATGTAGATGTGACGATTGAATGGGATCTGCAGTAGCTGGCGGCGTCGATCGCGTTCGAGCGATCTGCGAATCCGGGTAGACGGAGATCATGCTTGAAGGAGATACTATGTATGTGTGAGTTTATTGAGTCCACAAGCAATTTATCCGGTATACGCACGACCCGTCCTGCCATGGACTCTAGCAGGCTCCCGCCCGGTGCCGAGCGCACCAGTAGGGCATATAGTACTTTGGTAAGCTGGCGGCCAAGGGTAAGGTACAACGGAGTAGAGTGCCTTCAGTTGTTCCCTAACAAAGCAGGTTAGTAAGAGGCAACTGAGACCTCATTGAGTCATTGTCGTGAGTTGCTGACTCGGAGGTGACGACTATAAGTATTAAGCGCGCGAGCGCGCGACGCGTCGGCTCGCGTCGGTGGCACGCCTGTCGGAGATCTCCGGCCACTGTGGCTAGGTCAACTAGTCAAGTTTGTCCTCGTCAACGTTGCGCCTTCGAACAGTTCTGTCTGCGTATGCCAGTGTGCCTCAACTGTGTTCATCTTTTGGGAAATCTCACCTGCGCTGAAACTTGGCATATCATCAACCTGGCTATCTT
Organism: Fomitopsis pinicola; assembly: GCA_001931775.1. Lineage (NCBI taxonomy): Eukaryota > Fungi > Basidiomycota > Agaricomycetes > Polyporales > Fomitopsidaceae > Fomitopsis > Fomitopsis pinicola. The sequence continues at coordinate 185,162 of MPVS01000074.1, read as the reverse complement.
TGTCAGTCCTATACCGAGAAGGGCCCAATCTGTCGAACAGTTCAAGACTATCTGCGAGTCGTGCATACTGAGCTGTGCATGCTGGGCCTTCAGCGAGCCATACCCCATTGGCGATTCAGCGGGGAGTGTATTGATTAGGGTACGCCTCTGCAGACAATGACATGAGCATGCGCTTTGTTGATCAGGAATGCATACAAGGACCCTCAGGCTCTGCTAGCATGTATGCTTCGCTATCCTGTGGCCCGCGATGCTCCTACTTTGTGGGCACAACGCGTACGCAACAAATCATCGCCCCTACCTGACTCTACGGCTGGCAGTCTCCACCCATGGGAACTATCGATCATTCTAGGCTTTACACGGCTCATCGTCCTTCTGTGGGGCCCCGTGGTCTCGTCATTGGGACATGTCGGTTACATATCCTCAGGCCGGCCGTAACTAGCTGGTACCCGAAAAAGAGCTTCTTTGTCACCGATTTAGAATTAGGTTCGTTCTAACTACCGCACCGGAACACGGTAGCCAAACTTATCTTCATCTCCGCTCACAGGGGTTCTGGAAGCCTAACCACCCACTCCGGACACGTTATCGATCTCTTTCTTTGCGACTCGCCTATTTGACCCGGAGCATGTTGTATCGGCTTCGCTATTCATCGTCGAACCCGAAGGCCTCCGAAGTTCCGGTACCGTAACCCTCTGCGCTTGCTGCTTTTACGTCGTCGCTCCGCTACTGGCTCTTACTTCCTCTACGGCGCGCTGCTGGCTAACCTTTCACCGCCGTAAGTGCGCATGTTCGCATACGAGAATGTTCCAGCGAGGTTCAGTGAGGAGCCTAGCGACTCTGTACGAAAGTGGACCACTTCGGTTGTGAACGCGTTACTCGCGACAGACATGCCCACTCCTTCGTTGGGCACCTCGGGATTCGTGTTATCAATAGAGTGGGTATTTTTGGAGCGTCGTATCACCCAGGAGGTTGGTTTCTACGATGGGCAGAGCTACTATGGCATTATCGATGCACAGGCCGCGATGGGATCGCTAGCACGTCCGGCTATGTTTAGCCAGTCACGTTGCAAAATAACGAGGGTGCCCTTACGAGCTTCTTTGGGAAGGGTCATCCCATTTGCCCAAGTGCTCACACAGGTAAGTGGTTCTGTCCCTCACGTTGACGGGGCACTCACATATTCCGGAAGCAGGGCCGACACAAATATGCATTGAGCTATTTTTTGCACCAGTTTGCCGCGCATCTGCAGACTATCAACCCTGAGCAGGAGAAGGTCGGTCAATGACGTCACACTGTTGTAATATTGTTAACAACTACCTAGGGGTCATTTCGGTCTCGGGACAGGTCAGATTGTCGCGGCCTACGAGTCGTCCGTGGTCGCGACATCGTCCAGAGAACACACTCGGCTGCAATACGACTCGTACCGGATCATGTAGGAAAGGGCACACCCCATGTTGGCTACTTGCTCAACGGTAACTCACATGGTTCATATCTCGAAGCGAGGTGGACCCCTCTGTGCCGATGCCTGTTGGCTGTGCAACAGCGGCGCACTACGACCGTCATTTTTGGTTCGTGGGGCGCTGTATGTCGTAACTTACGACATCTGGTCAAAGTTACAACACCTGCGCATGCGTGGAACTTCCTGCTTGCGTAGGCATCTCAAGCCCGGCCCTGATGGTATTCTACCGCGAATGGCAGTTGCACCAAAGTTCGACACACTCTTCATGGGCGGTATGTGGTAGCTTGCACATATCAGTGACAGCATTCATGTGAACTCTGATAGGTGCAGGAGCACGGTGCAACGATTGGCTACATCCAACTTCCGAAGGCCAGTGTATGCGTCTGCGGACAATAACGGAACGGGCGACACGTACGCCCGCGCGTTCTCGAAATGACATATTTGGTTGGTAAGACTACCGAGAAGCTTTGCCACTCAGGTTCGCCCGAACATCGCTTCACTGCCTCGCACTTCTGCGCGGCCTATGAGTCCCTCCGTGAGTCCTTTCCCATCTTGCTGTGAGCTTAACTCTCATGTGACTATTCTTTCCATTTTACGGTAAGCACCAACGAGTCTCACAACACCACAACACAACTCTGCCTCCAAAGGAGTCCGCATGTACTCTGTATAGAGTGCTGTCCTCGCCAGGCCAGATTTGAGGTCAACTGAACCTTACTGTACAGAGCAGTCCTGTGGGTACGGCCCAACTAGAGACAGAGAGCGAGACATCGCGTCATCGACATCTAGGCCATGGTATGTCGCCTTTCTACGTGTCATGGATTTCTGGATTGAGGTCAGAATCCAATCTATCAGAGCCTAGTTCAGGCAGCGCATGGCAAGACGTCATCAAGTGGTATCGGACCTGGTTCAAAGTTGGATCGAACGTTCTGTTAGCCAGCGCGCACGAGGGTAATCCCCGCAACGGAATCAATTGGACGCAGCATGGACGTTGTCCAATCCACCACGTCAACGCTCTCTCGCCCTGAATCCAATCTCCAGCTCCCTACGCCGATGGAGCCAACGAGCGGGCAGATGTATGCGCTGCTACTACGTCAGAGCAGGCACAGAGCTGCGATACGGTGCTCAGAACGTAGGTTCAGCACTAGCCCGTACTTATTTGTGGCCACCGACGCGTCTTATCGTGCACTCTGAGCAGCCCAAACCTCGACGTAGAGGCCAGTATTTTTACAGGAGATGCAAAGAAGTCTATCTACATGGAATTCTATGTTCCTCCACACCCTCGGCGCCCTCGGCTTCGATCCCAGAATAATGAGTATGAGAAACTACCGTAACTTCATCCGGTAGACCACGAGCTTTTCATCTGCGCCCTGAAGAGGTTCTACCGGTGCGTGCGCCGCTCGCCATCGCACCGTTCATCGTGATATCGTTGGCTGCGGACCTATGGTTCGATATCCGTGTTTACGTTTCTGTCCGTTCAGCAGATAAACATCGCTTACGTCGGAGATCCTACAGACATGCCTAGAGAACCCCGGGGCAAGAACCCAGTGGGCCGCCCCAATTCCACTTTTCACGGCATCCATCGACCTAGAATTAGCCGGTGAACTGGCCCCGTGCTCCCTGCGCGTGTAGAAGGTGTGTCCATGAGATGTCAGGCTTCCTTCGATTACCATCCGCTCAATATCCCTCTTTAGTTCGTGGTCACGATCGGTTCCTGAAACGCCGACATCTCCGTACTCAATCCAGTAACGGTGCGGCGCATGGATCCTCTGCCGCATGAGGCGTGAACCAACCGCTGAGTTCTGCAAATCAGGACTAGCACGCCGGATTTTGATTGGTAGAGCGCGCTGTGGGGCACCTCAGGTCATACACTGTACAGGTGAGCCAGTGCCCCATCGGCATACGGGTTTACCTTCCGGTGCCCATGTATATAAAGTGGCATGCAACCCGTGGTACTCCTCAGGCCACCTGTGTTAAGCCTTTGCTGCAATGTCTCAACTCCTCTCCTTCGTGTTGGCTGCGGTACTTACGTCTGGATTCGTCGGCGCTGCCCCTGCTGCCATACGTGCAACAGGTTCGAGCGTGACACCGGCTGCCGCACCCAGCGAGACCGTCCTCCTTGCCAGCGACCTCCACAACGGCATCATGTGGAATACAACAACCGACATCGACCCTCAACCAGTGCGAGGCGAACTTGGCGGGACGATCCTCGCGCAGCAGAATGTTCCCCTTCAGCAACAGAACCCCGACATACTCGCTCCGCCTACTACAGACCACAACTCCATGTCAGTCCCCATACTTTGTCGCCGATATGTGTACTAACATTTCACACAGTCCGAATGTCAAGTGGCCGTTCAGTCTCAGTCCTACACGGCTGAATACCGGTGGCTTCGCTCGTCAGCAGAACAGTGCGTGGAAGACTTTTCCCCGAGATTAGAAATGCTCATGTCGTTCTATGTCAGTCAACCAGCTGCCCATTGCGACGTGTATGTAGCACGTCAGACGTCGAAGCTAAATGCTGATACTCCAGTAGCTATGGCCGGTGTTGATATGCGCCTGGAAGCGGGTGCTATTCGGTTCGTAAGATTCACGGATGCCTGATAACGCTCTGCTCAACGCCCCCCTCACTCGTACAGGGAGCTTCACTGGCACAAGACATCGGAGGTAAGTCTTAAATTCAGGTCGATTCACATAGCCTGACTCCTGGATCTGGAGTGGGCCTATGTTTTGAGCGTAAGTTGCACTGCTAGTCGCAAGATATTCTCTCATCTCCCTGAAACAGGGGTATACGCAAGTGTCAGCAGTCGACGAATACGGGAGAAACTTTGTCGGTACAGTGGTATGCTGGTCCCGTACTCCCTATCCGCCGAAGCTCACCTTCTTCAGGGGCCCGGCGACTTGTGGTACTTCCCGCCTGGCGTTCCTCACAGTCTGCAGGCGACCAATCAGTCTGAAGGGGGTTCTGAGTTCCTGTTGGTTAGCATCTGCATCATGATCGATCTTGTGGTCCGCCCTAATCTACGTGCAGATCTTCGACAACGGCGATTTCAGCGACGGATCTACTTTCCTCGTGAGTGATCACTGTTGATCCTTCCGAATTGACTTGCTTACCGTATTGCAGCTCACCGATTGGCTCGCGCATACGCCGAAAGAAGTAATTGCAAAGAACTTCGGAACTAGTCTGGCTGCATGGAACGACATCCCCGGAGAGCAGCTCTACATCTTCCCTGGCGGTGAGTGAGCCTCTGTGTCTTTCCGATATGCCGCTGACGGGCGAGGGCAGTCCCACCACAGCCTGATGCTGCTGCGCCTGAAGATCCTCAAGGCCAAGTCCCGAACCCGTACATCTACAAACTATCCGAAAGGAATGCCACGCAGCTCGCTGGAGGTGCTCTCAAGATCGCAGACTCGAGGAACTTCACGGTGGCGACCACTATTTCCTTGGCCGAGGTCTGGGTGGAGCCTGGAGGCATGAGGTCTGTTCATTCCATTGCTCCCCGGCTGGACGTTCTGACATACCTTCCGCGATGCCACATAGGGAGCTTCACGTATGTCGAGTTTCAGGGAGTAAGCTGCGAATCAGAATTGGCTAACGCCTTCACAGTGGCACCCGACGCAAGACGAGTGGATGTACTACATGTATGCTGCTTCTTCCACTGCCAAAAGGCCTCAGACGTTCTGATCTCTTTGTTAAGCTCGGGGTCGGCTCGCGTTACGGAGTTCGCGTCAAGTACCACTGCTCAGACCTTCAATTTCGTGGTATGAGTCTCACTGTCTAAGTACTATGGCGCAAATCATCTAAGCATTGAGATTTAGGCCGGCGATGTTGGGTTTGTTCCTGCGTCTTACGGTGAGAAATAATGTGCAGACTATCTTATTGTGTTACTCACCCTCGGGAAGGCCACTACGTGGAGAATATCGGCAACGAAACCCTGCATTACCTCGAGATCTTCAACAGTGGTACGGACAGTCGCTTATGCCACCTCACTCTTGAGTCTAACATGTACCATCCAGACCTCGTGATGGACGTGAGCCTGAGTCAGGTAAGATGTCTCCTGTATGCGGGTTCTTGTCCACAAACATGCTCATCCCTTCTTTTCAGTGGCTTGCCCTCACACCACCCGAGCTCGTCAAGGAACATCTCCACATTTCTGATGCTACGATTGCGCACCTGAGTAAGATCAAGCCCATTGTAGTTGGAGCTACCAAGGTGTGAGGCGACTTATACGGGTCGAGGATATGTAGTTGGGCACGAACCTTTCTCTCCGATGAGCGATGTATACCAGTGATACCCCTTGTGACATATTGCTCTTTTCTCTGCCAGGAATTGGATTATCGAGAGCTACGGAAACGAACCCATACCCTGCCGAACCCTGAATACGCGTGCGGAGCGATGCAGACGGAAGTGTGCATGTAGAATGCTCGCCGTGCATTCATACAACGTTGATGAAGTGTTCGAAGTTCCAAGCAGTGTGCAGCGTCTGGCCGCGTCTGAGTCGACCCAGCCCATGTTAGCGCCTGCTGCCACCTGACTACGTATCTCTATTTCCGGAGGGCTCAATCGGGACCAACGTATACGAGGAGCATCGGAATCCGCTTTGTTCTGAAATTGCTGCACTCCTGTACAAAACATGAATGTTCGAATTCGAAGACACTGTTGAACAGCCTTCAAGTTTGCGATGCCGTGTCGAGTCGTCGTCACTCGGCGATGTCGTAGGCGAACAGCGGGTGCAGCCGCTGTCCACACGCGGTTACTCTTGTGGAAATGTATGCTCTATAAGCCAAAAGGTGCGTGAACTTTGTGGTTTCTCACTTATAGATGTTGCTGACAATCGCGCACTAGGTACGCCTGCTGTTGCTCGGGCGTACCGCACAAGCACCGCAACTGCCCATTGTCATGATGACGCATTAGCCTCGATGCCCGCGGCCGCACCCGAGCCCGCCGGCTACGGCCATGTCGAAGCAGCACGACGAGCTCATCTGCTTCGTAGGCTGTCCATTAGTCATTGAAATCGGGTTCCCTTTGGAGTTCGGTCGTGCTGCGCCCGAGAGTACGCACGACGACGGGAGAACCACCTCGTTCTGGGATCAGGCTTGATGGCCATGTGATTGGCCAATTGTCGCATAGGTGCCCGAGATTTTGGAGACGACGTCTGCCTGCTGACAGTCGTTTTGCTCAGGCAGATCCCGTGAGGACATAAATATGAGACACACGGCCGCGGACACATCGAACAAACCTCTTACCAGCTACGCCCGCTTCCCCCTGCTCGACATCCACTATGGACTCGGTTTCCGAAAAACGCATTCTTGTCATTGGAGGGACCGGTGCCCAAGGGTTTGCCATCGTTGAGAAGCTACTAGCCCCCGCCGAAGACGGCTCTCCCTCACCGTACTCTGTGCGCGTACTCACGAGAGACCCGCACAGCCGCCGAGCCCAAGAGCTTGCCTCGAAGGGTGTCGAGCTCTTCCAAGGTGAGTTGGGGCACCCGTACGGGCGGAGATACACGACGCTGACTTCCTAGCACACAGGTGCCTTCGACGATTTCAGCTCCGTCGCCGAGGCGCTGAAGGATTGCTATGGCACCTTCGTCAATACTGACGGGTTCACTGTCGGGCAGGCGAAGGAGGTCTGGTGCGGCATCCACATATACGAGCTAGCCAAGTACGCGAAGGTCAAGCACTACATTTGGAGCAACCTCGAATACTTCTCAAAGGTATGAGGCGCAGGGATACAGGTACAAATCACAGAGACTGACTAGTGCCGGTGTAGATCACGAACTTTGACCCCAAGTACAGGTGTGAACATTCAGACGGCAAGGGAATCGTGGGCGATTTCATACAGGCACAGCCCTCGGTCGTCAGTGATACAGACATGTCATGGACACTGGTGACATCCGGACCTTACATGGAGATGCTACACCACGTTAGTCTACGCCGCTTTCACGAACAACGCGGTATCTGACTAACCCGTCCCAAGGTTATGTTCGGCCCTGTCAAAGTGCGTGAAGATGGCACGGTCGTATTTGTCACCCCCATTGGCAAGGGGCATATCAACATGATCGCGCTGGAAGACTTCGGATTCTTTGTTCGGTACGCGCTCGACCACCGCGAGGCTACGTCGGGCCAAGATCTGCAGATTTCGACTGACAAGGTTGGGTGGGAGTACCTCCGGGAGACGTTCGAGAAGGTAACGGGAAAGCGTGCCGAAGTTATATACAAGTCGTACGACGACTGGGTGAAGATCTTGGATGGCGTCGACGTCCCACTAGCCAACGAGCGCGGAAGTATGCTGGACGGGTCGATTACGTGGAAAGAGAACTTCCGCGCGTGGTGGGCGAATTGGAGGGACGATACCATCAGCAGGGACTACGAGTGGTTGCGCGAGATCAATCCGAAAGGTCATACGCTGGAGAGCTGGATGCGGAAGGAAGAGTATGGAAAGGGCCTCTTCGCCAAAGTAAAGTTCTTGAAGAATAGCGAGGATGGGAAGTCGCCTAGGTACAATTTCGACTACATCGACAGCTTGTGATATGTTGCGGCCTACCATCGCTATGCACAACATCCACAGCGACAACGCTATCACCACTGCGTTCTTCTCATTGTTCGGAGCTGCCGTGCCTTCCTCTCCGGTCCATGCCAGATATCATTGCAAGGCATGCATCTATCCGAGTTGCGCCCATGTCGTGACTAGTGCTGCAACTCCCAAGTAATCTCGTCAGAAGTACCTCTCTCTGTCTTCCAAATCTGATTGCAATTGTTTAATTATATGATGCTTGGGGCGAACTTGAACTTGGACATCTATCTGATCCATCAAGAGCATTGGAGTAAAGTGTGCCATGCTGCCTCGCTTGTACCTGACAGTGCCTCACACAGCGGACCAGTCTGATACTACTGCAGCTATGAGTCACAGCCCTTAAGGTTACCAGGCTTCACAAAGCACAGGTTTTATCACTCAGGATGTATGCACTGCCAGTGGCGAGTAGAGTAAATCTCAAATGTCACGATTTACGAGCTCCTGTGTAGTACTACAGAGACAATCGACTACCATCCGGATACGCTGCTTGGTCTGACTTGGCAAACCCGGAAGGCGTATCTGACTTGTTGTACACTTTCCTCAATATGCATATGCTTAATTTGATGCCCCATGATCAGTTTCAGATTATCTTCAAGTTGGCTGATATAGTTATGCTAGATCTGGAATGAAGATTAGAACATCAGGATTGAGTGTGTGCATTGTGATTCATTGCTGATGGAATGTGAGTCATATGCCAGTGGAAGAATGCTCCACATATCACATGTTGGCCAATCTAGTATATATACAGGACCCATGAGCCACTCTCTTCAGTGACATACTACTTGACCATGAGCAATAGCACCTCTCTCAGCTCTTCCAATCTTGAGGCTGACCTTGAATACCAGTAAGTACCAAGCATTGATTTTATTATGTGCCTCACTCATTACCATCAGGTTTGTAGAGAATTGTGCTTATGTTGCAGCAGCTTGTGAGCATATGCCTTTGAGCAAGTTCATAGTATAAATTTTCACAAAGCATACATAGGTTTTCATTTCTATGACTTCTGGTTAACATTGGATCAACAACTGAAGCTCATGTGGCAGAGGAAGCTGACTATCCCTGTGATTGCTCTATTGCTACTGCATATCTCAACTATATGCTATAATGTATCAATCATTTCACTACAATTTACAGCTGACATGGGATGTCAGGTATGTTGCAACTATACACACCATATATTTTGGCTCTAACTCAAGTTTGTGTCCATAGAGGTCTGTTGATTTTGCTATACATAGCATTAGTGTGATGTTTACAAGGCCCACAGTGCTACAGCCCTTTATTCTGTTGGGCTTATTGCCACTATGGTGTTGGCTATTGCCTCTGGAGGTGTGCCCACATTCAAGCACCCTACCTGGGGTTTCATGTGGAAAGCCAATCTAACATATCATTAGTCATCTCTGCATTGCGTACATATGCTATCAGCAGAAGGAAGTGGGCCCTCCCAGTGGTCATTCTGCTACTGTTGATACCAGATCTTTTGGCTGACATTGTGAGTACATGGTTGTTTTGTGTTTCTCTGATTGACATAAGGTTGCAGATGTCATTCATGGGTACACATGCAACAACAATCACCCCAGATAGCTGTACAATGACTACAGACATGCCAGAAGCACAAATTCTCCCAAAGTAAGTCTTGAGTCCAATGTAGTCTTTTTGCCCATCACTGACTGTATGTGATTGAATACACAGAGGTGAGGTTGTATTCTGTGAGAGGTGCATGCATCTACATGCTTATCTGGATACCATTAGTGGGCATTGCAGCTCTTGCTGCTGTCCTGCTGGCACACCTGATTGTCATAGGGACAACATGGTATCAAACATTTGCAATACAAAGGCTTGCCCATGCAGCAGGGGAAAAAGCTGGACTCACCACATTATTGCTCCGTGATGGTGAGTACCACAGTATAATTGTGCAATATCCTGCTGATAAACTACTATGCACCAAGGGAGTATCTTCTTTGGGTGAGCCAAGAACTGAGCTCAAACATGACAGGATTCTTAAGTATGGTAAAGAGCACTGGTGATATTGGATATTCTACAAACTCTTGGTCAAACTCCATCCCTAGTAAGTTGTTTTAAACACTGGCTCAGCTATACTTGACCAGCACACTGACAGTGGGGGGTTTCTGATCAAATTCATCAGGGCCAGTCACAAGCCTTCATAGCATTCCAAGCTTTTCCTCCAAAGTAAGTAATCAAGGTGCAGAGCTGATTGTATATGCAAACTTACATTGCTCACTACACCATAGTTTTGCAACGGTGATCCTGTCACATCTCTTCATCAATCTACGAAATGCCACCAATGCAACTGAAGAGTTTACTGCATCTATGTCTGATATCAATTTTGGGATTTCTGGGGCTAATCAGCTTGGTGGTACACTGAGTTTCTCCGGAGAGACCAATGAAGGAGAAGAAGAAGACATGACAAGTGCTGAGAGGGAGGATGAATTGATATTGAGTGAAGAGGGTATTGCTCTGAATATGTGATTGCTTCTTAGGTTGTAGCTATATAACCTACAATCTGATGCAGTTGCTCAGCACAGTTGAGGATAAATTGTCCTGAATATGTTGCTGTAGACATGGGCCATTGCATGATATCATCATATGCAGCCTTACTGAGCACTGGGCAAGATACCACAAGGAAGCACCATATCAAAGGCTTGGCCAGTGAATGGCATTGAATTGGGACGAAAACAGAGATGGAATGAACAAGATCAAAGGAAGTAGTGAATAGAGAAAGATATCAGCACATAGTTAGATATTCTAGAGGTACCACAGTGCAAGGAAAAGTGAGCCTGAGCCCCTAGCTTTGCTGCAATATGCAATCTCAAGTCTGTGTAGCATCCCGCCAGACCTACATTCAGCAGGATTAGTGTCCCTCGGATTGATGGGAAAAATATTTCGAAGCACGCCGTTTTCGCCGATTTAGGTACTATTGTGGAAGATCTCGGGAAAGTCACCCACATCGACTGCAGCCTGTCGGCCAGCCTTTGGCAGCTCTCCTGTGTGCTTTGAAGAGTGGGGTGTTACATGTCTGCGATGTCGTATGAAACCATCACTGACAACTCCTGTGGACAGGGTAACCTCAGGTTCATCTTCATCAGCTACTTGCATATTGATATGCGAGCACTCAAACTCACGCACATGGGCCGGAAAGTATGGGACCACTGGCCAACCACTGGTATCAAGTGATTAGCAATCAGCAACGCTTAGCCGTTGTAGGACCTTAATGACGTTGGCTCATCATACGGATATATGATTAGCAGTGTTGAATGTGAGGCGTACCCCGATCACGGAGACCTAAGCGATGCGTCTCAGCTAGACATCAGCGGAAAACAAGTGAGACTCGCCTGGAAGGCTGGGATGCCAGAAATGATTGCGTCTTCTGAGAATTTCATTTCGCGCTGACGAGACGGGACATGATCCAGTGAAAATGTAATCGAGGGAAAGTATCATCCTGACATGGGACGCTGGCCGGCGTATGTCATCAGTCATGGAATCATCAAGACATACGGCGTGCGAACGTCCCTGTTGGCACGACGCATCTCATGAACAGTATCACCGATGTGCAGTTACCGCGCACTACCCACTTTTGACATGTCGTGTCATTCCCGTGAGTGGTGTCATTACGTCGAAAGATGTGCGTACGACGGGACACTGGGAGAACATCTGCTACGCCTTGCGAAGGGACGGTGGCAGGCCGCCCAGGGTCATCTCCCGGAACGACTCCCAAACACGCGGACCATACTGGTAGTACCACAGCCCGAACATGGCGCCACCCAAGTGCGCGTAGTGGTCGAATATTCTGTGGAGGGCGGCTATCGTTCAGTTTGCCATTCCCGATGCGCGGAAGTACGAAGACGACTGACCTCCAGCCACGGATGACACCCAGCAAGTCCATCGCCATGAATCCGAACACGCCGTATTGGATTGGGATGGGCGGAGTCGGGGGGAAGATCAGCGAGACGTGCGCCTCGGGGAAGGCCATCGCAGTGAGCGTTACGGTCGCGTAGATCGCGCCGGACGCGCCCAAAAACGGTTTGATGCTCGCAAGCGCATCCCCGCCTGCGAAGGCGGAGGTCGACCGAGCGGCGGCAGCACCTTCTGCCACAGCAGCGCTGGAGGTGGTGGATCCTGAGCGAGAGGCAAGCTGCGCAATGAGTTGTGGGTACTTGAACCGCGCGGTGGCGACATGGGACACGAGCGAGGAGAAAAGTCCAGCTAGAGAGGTATGCTGAGCACCTGGGCTTGGAGGGTGGAAGCTGCATTGAAACATACCTGAGGCGAAGAAAGCGAGGAAGTGCCACTGGCTGGTAGACTCGCGAAGATTTGATGGATCCGCTTGTTGTTGTCTGGCTAAGTACACACCCGCAGAGGATCCTGGGGAGAGGAATTGATCAATACCGTTGTCTAGGCAAACATATTTTGAGCTCACCAAAGCTCAATAACGCCATCGTATTGAAAAGCAGGTGGATGAAACTACTATGACTACGAAGGGACGGATTCAGCGGACACAAGGATCCTCAGTAGGGTGAGTATTACCTGAACACAGAGGTCAACATTGTGTACGAGAGGCCAGATAGTGGATGATGCGCGAAGGAACGCATCATGAATCCTTGCATCCGTGGGATTTGCCATGCAGCCCAGACGATCCCGTTCGCGGCCGCAATCATGTAACATACTCGCCGTCCTTCTGTCGCGCTCAGATACGACTGCGCAACATTGGCATAACAATATGCCGCCATGGCTCTGAGATCATCGGGAAGGCCAGAAAGGCTCCGCTGCAGCTTGTTCAAGCCGGATTGAAGTCTCTACAAGAAGCATCAATTAGCGAAGAGTGTCGGAACCGATCATTCGCGACAGGCGTACGTTGCGCAGGTCAATGTGTCTTGCCTTCCTCAGCTCTTCGGTTGATGGCGCCGCTCCCAAAACCCAGGAAAGAGAGGACTCTGTGAGCCTATTTGTCCAGTTATATGTATCAGTGTTTGTTTGTCTCGCAGCTACGCCGAAAGCCAGTAGCGAGCCGAAGACAGCGAACTAACAAGGCACAAATGTAAGCTAGCTTATGGCAGAGGACGCCAGGCAGGTTACTCACAAGGCATTGATTCCTAGTCGACGGTGGACCAAAGTAGCTATGGAACATAGGTGGCTCTTCCGCCTCAAGCCTCGGCTTATGCTCCGAGCCTGTAGTATAATTGTGCCCACTTGATGACGAAGCAGGGCGACTGCGTCCCTCGCCTGCCAAATTGCGGGGCTGAAATCGAGGAGCGGACCTGTGAAAACTACGGCATGGCTGCCTGGCTGAACATTTGATAGTGTAGCGTAGCGTCCAGAACATGGCTTCAGAGTCGATACCACAGACTCAAATGTGGATAATATGCTATCTGCGAAATTGTATTAAGTACTGGATGTTGAGCAGGAAACGGATAACACACGAGTGGGTTCACCTGTAGTCTTTGACCCTAGAAGAGTTGGGGTGATGGCGAGAGACTTAAGCAGCATTCACTGGCACTGCCGGAAGAACGGGGTCGACGCGTACGGGCTCGGCATGACGCGTGGCATTACACGCCCACGTGATAGAAATATTCGCGCGCCTCAGTCGCCCACCCGCGGTCGATTACAAGCGCTATGGCTTGACAACAAGCCACCACTACACCCTGTGAGCTCCTGTGAGTATAGCGCATGCTTGCTTACCTGTTTCGTCTAACATATCATGATAATCAAAGTGCTTGTCAGCAGGGGAAAATTACGCGATTCGCAAGCGACGAATGTTCTACTACCTGTCGTTTCTTCGACCTCCTCCGTTGGAGGCACTTCCGTCTGTTCCAATCTCGATAACACCCCAAATCGCCAATGATCTACGAACGGAACTCTTCACAGAACCGCAAGACATCTACTACTCATGGTCTACTCACCCTGCGTCTCAGGCGAGCCAAAAGCAAATTCCGGTCATCACCAAACCACAGAAGCTGACGACATGGAAAGAAGGCTGCGCGTACAAGGAACTCCTATTATCACCTCCCAAACGAATAGACGAAGGGCAGCTATATCGCTTAGTCCTCACAACTCACGCGCAAGGGAACCCCCATGTCATCAACCTAGGCTCGCCAGATGTCGGCCAGCGTCCCTATCCGGTTATGTCCATGCCGATCCTGTTTACCTCTCGAAGCTCCAATGCCAAAGGAACGGCTCATGCTGAAAAACAGGAGCACGTAGAAAGAGTCTATAGGATACCCCTCCGCGCGACAGAGCAAGTGTTCATGCGCGTCAAAGAACAGACTTCGTTCGACCTCGACAAGGTTAGTTTCGGCAATCCCTTGAGGAGATCTGCTCACCATCTGTATCAAAGAAAGTCTGGGACAGTGGGATCGGACTGAGCTCCTGGATAACTGCCCTGGCAAGCGTCGATGACGCCGGAACACCACCTGCCGTTACAGCTATGAAGGCCACACTCCTGTCGTCCGACGCAACAAAAGTCATAGAGCTAGGTCAGTATTTGATCCCAGTTTCGTAGCAACCAAGCCTCAGAACTCGGGAACAGGTGCTGGAACGGGTATGGTATCCCTGACTTTAGGGGCGCTACGCTTCTCTCGGTCCCCCAAAGCGGGGTGTATCCTCACGACCGATCTAGGTGCGTCGCTTCCTGTGTGTTTGATCATACCTCTATATCTCATCTTTTCGACACGCGAAGCGTCCGCAATGCCCTTGCTAGGCCATAATATTGCCGCTAACGCTTCGCTGTTCAACTCGCATGCTACTCATCCTAAGGACCTCGTGCTTGACTGGGATAAACAGCTACCTCCAGAGGTCTCCGCTGAGCAAGATGGTTTCGACGTGATCATGTGCGTACATCGCCTCCTACTAGTTGAGTGATGGATCTGAAGTGTTGTCGAAATATTCACGTACATTTAGAATGGCCGACGTCACTTACAACACATCCGCCTTCCCGTCGCTCGTCCGCACAGTGTCGGAGATCCTCAACATACGCTCAGCAGCACGGATTCGAGACCCCAGGCTCATGGAGACTATGATTCTACTCGGATATAAGGAACGCGACCCTGCCGAGCGGATGCTGTGGGGGATGATGCGAGAAATCGGTGTTGCCTTGGAACGAGTGGATGAACGGCGCGGAGCGGGAGGAGACCCTGTCGAGATATGGATCGGGACCGTGAGCTAAAGTAAGACTCACGAGCGAAGAAAATGACATAGCAGTCACTCCGAGTCTCTCATGCATAGTTGGGTGCAGTGAGCGGTTACAGCTCCCATGTAGTACATTTCAACGCAACATGCCGTATTTTCCCAATGCTGATGTGGTTATGTCCTCCCCATCACGCAAGAGGACGGAGGCCACAGGCTAAAGTCTAGGCAGTAATCCTACGCATCGCGGCACAGCGTCCGGCAAGCGTCACGATTTGGCCTGCGAGATCCCTCCCTCCCGCAGGGAAGAGTCGGGGACTCTCAGCTATCCAGCGCCATGAAAGCAGGCAAAGGAGCACACATTGGCAGGCTGTCCTGCCGTGTCTGTCATTATGCTGCCGTTATTGAAGGGCGACTACGCTCGACTCGAGAGTTGTCTCTCTTAGCAGACTCTTGATACAACCTTTCTGATGGTGGGTGGGCCCTCTCACGTTCACGTGTGGGGTTTGTGTCGAACCTAGGTGGGCGATCAGAGGTTGCGTATGAACTCGAGAGGGCAGAGAGAGGCGCCGCGGCGGTAGTTTGGATGTATGTAGAAGTCTTGTATATGTAGCCATCACTGTCACGACTTGAAAGTTTTTGCTTTGCGCGCGATCCAGACTACTCACGCTAGTGAATCATGTCAACCATACTAAAGAGCATTGTTGACGGCCAATGAAACAACAACTCGAAGCCTCAGGCCTCACATTTGGCAATACAAAGGCGACAGCGTCCAAGGGTTCGGTTACAGTTAAGATCACCATGCTACCACGAAAGAGATATCCACGTTTTAGCAGAACGTGATGGTGTACGACGTGCCCGTGGAGCACGCAGAAGTGTCGCCGCAGCCAGTGCCTTCACCCGCAGCCGTGCATGACTGTGGACCGGTAGAGCCTACCACCCAGACTCCTCTCAGTAAACCGGACTCGTTCTGAGAAACGGGGACACTCACATCCAATTCCAGGCGTGATTGTCAGCGGAATATTGAACCCGTCGGTTGTGCTAGGGTTGAAGAAATCGAGATTGTCGTAACTGCATATCCCAGTAAGGGCAAAGAAGCACAGTGGAACCTGAACTGTGAGTACGCACCCGTCTATCGTGAATTGCGCGAGAGTCGGACCCGCTGGAGCGGGACCCGTGCAGTTCTCTCCGCCCGGACACTCTCCCGTTGAGCAAATTCCGTCTGCGTTGCAGCCCGTACGGCCCCAGATGCGACCAGAGTAGGTCGCACTCAGAGCCACGCCCGCTGAGGCCCCAGCTGCAAGGGGAAAGCCGCCCGTAGAGGAGCCATCTGAGGCGATCGCTACAGGATAAAACGCAGGGTCGACCTGGTAGGTACAGTCGTTCGTGAGGGTTATGCTAGTGCTATCGGTAGTCATGCATCAGCTGAAGCCAGAGGTGTATGTGGAATATGAAGACTTACGAGGCAAACGCTAAACCTGTGAGGGTACTAAGGGCGATGATGGTGCGAGTGAGCATAGTCGATCGACTTGGCTGAGCGTGTCGTTGTGTGGGGGTGAAGAAACCGATGCGTAGGAGGCACTGTGCTGAAAATTCTCGATGTGACTTGCCCATTATATAGCCTTCGACCCCCCGAGACGTTCGGAGCGCATGAATGGCATACAATCGCCGTGGTGTGTATTCAGCTGTCAAGAAGCGTGTAGGACCCACGTTCATTACGAGCGTCGCGTCGTGTGCGCTGTCTAGAGGCATCGCACTTGAAGGTCCCGTGAGCGACAATAGACGGGCATCATGACAGTCAACGTCATATATGCGCACGAACGGGCACATGTCCATAAATCGGCTCCTTATGGCGTAAGGAGGGTATAAGAATAGAGTGGCAAGTCCTGGACGCTGGAGGATAGACCCCACTGATGGATGCGGAGCCAGGGAAGCGACTCGCTCACAGGTGTATGGCAGTGCTAGGCGCTAGGAAATGGGTTCATACAAGCAGCACCTCTGGTGTACAGTGCCAGTGTTACATGACTGAATGAAGAGCAATCGGCACGCATAAGGAACTCACAGGTGTATCTCAAAAAGTGGTCACATCCTCTTGGTAGGAATGAACGCAGGGCGAGCTGGCACCATTGTGTGGACTATGCAGTAGAAGTGTCAGGTAGCCCACTGTGGTTTAGGACTTCAATATGTTACGGCGAAGACTTACTGTGGAGGGTGTACATACATCGTAGGACCTTATGTGGAACGGCCGCGGCAGACCCAGCGTTTGCATTGTGATGTCGGTGAGCTTTAGAAACTGGTTGTCGTGCGTATGACGGCGGTGAGCAGTACAAATGATGTGTCCATAGACTAACGACCCCGAAGGCCGGGCTGGTGCATCGAGGCAGCAAAGGCGATCTGTTTTCAGGTTAGAACAATCTCGCTATATATCAGAGCCGTTCATGCGATGTGATCGTCACATTGGGTGCGCAAGCCATGTACTGAGTCGGACCGTTACCGTTAGGGCAGCGAGAGCATGCGTGATTGGCGAGCATCCAGATAGCATAGGGATGATATATACAGATTTGATCGGGACTGGGACGTGGTGTCAATGAGACGTCCAGAATTAACTGTGTAAGACATCACCATGCTACTCTCCGAATACCTCCAACGCATCTTGGGCTAAAGCAGTGTCTGCATGGCCATTCATCGCATGGGCATCCTGGAATGCATCGTCTATCTCGCCCTCCGCGTCGGCCTCACCCCTGTTCAGAAGGTACATTGGATCCATGACTTCAGCAAGGGCTTCCTCGCGTTCGGTCTCTTCCTCATGGCTCATTGGACAGTGCGTTATCTTGATGATATCCCACTTATCGTGATACGACTCGTACGCCTGCGAAGTCGGTCAGTATCGCCGGCGTCCTTACACAGTAGAGACGATGAGCACGCACGTTCTGGCGCTTCTTCTTGAGTAGCATCTTCCGCTCGATGTTTTTGTAGTAAGCGCCCTTCGCCCGCGTCTCAAGCTTACCCGGCTTCTGGTCTTTCTGGTCCTCCTCCTCGGGCGCTTCTCCATCGTCGATGACGAGCAAGAATTCGTTCGGGACTTCCTGCTCCACCTTCACGACTTCGTAATCGCGGACGAAGTGGAAAGGAACCGGCTAGAGGAGCAGGGCACATGAGCAAGCAAGCATGAGAATGCGGCGCGAGGGCGGCAGCTCGGACGAACCTCGTCCTCCTCCGGTGCGTCCGGCGAGCGCGTGAGTCGCTCATCCTTGAATTGGATGGCGGTTTCGTCGTCCTTCGTGAGGTAGTAAGCCAAGAAATGGTCGCCATCGGATTCCATGGGTCGCAAAATTGCACAGTCGAGTCTGGGGTCGTCGAGCTTCAAATGGGAACATTGGTTGGGGGTAACAAACACGGGTAATAGGACAAACCTCAGGTGGCCGCTCTCCCGGTCTCTCGGAGAAGCGGAAGAGGTCGTAAGCATTCGCCCAAATGTCGGCGTCGGGGAAGATATCGTATGAGTCAACTGCCGTAACATCGGGCTTGTTAGGGTGTACAAGCGTGCTCAGGTTAAAGCTCTCCGTAGCATTGAATGACGCTTCGATATCGCGTATCTGTGCGGACCGGCTGACGTCCACGACTGCGTTCATATTATGCTTCCTAGACACCGGGACAGATGTTGATTAGTGAGTTGTGAGCCCGGTCAAACCTGACGTACGCTTCTTGCGAGGATGTTGGGCGAGAGGAAGCTTCGCGGGTGAGGTACTCCGTTCGCCTCAGCCATGTAACGTGTGGTAGGGCGGCGGGTGTTGGTGTGGATGTAAGGCTGGATGGTCCAGCACCGTTGCTTGGATACGGACCCGAGGACGCGGGGTCTGCTAGCAGGAACATGTCTTTTGGGTCTGGTCTTGGTGCCGTGTCCTCCGTAGGGTTTAGTTCTATGTCACCCACTCGCAATCATGTCACGTAGACCTTACTCAGAGGAAGCTCACCGGAAGGATCAGCGTTTTCATCCCACAGACAGTCCCACTGAGACAGGTCGAGAGGCATGCCGAGGTCTCCGTCTACAACCATGGGCAGGGGCGTGTCGGCCGCAATATCATCCAGGAATTCCGGACGCGCATAGCGCGATGCACTGGTTGGAATCTCGAGGAGTTTGGGCGGACATGGAGGTGCTGGTAGCGGGTTCGAGTAGCGAACTCGAATGAGGAGTTCAAGCTTGCTGAGCTAACATATGAGGTCCCATCGTGCACTGAAGCAATGCGTGCCTACCTTTTCTTGAAGCTCATAGGGCTATTGGCAACGAGGAGGGGAGTTCTTTCTGTACGCGCTGCGACCGACGGGGCGAACAAGAGCAGAAAATGAGGAAAGGTCAGAGGAGTACACAGCCGTTCAGTATCCTCGGTCGCAAGTGGCTTTAGTTCGTGTGAAGGAGCCGGACCGCAACCAAACCACAGTTTCGATTTGGCCACCTGGCTTACATAATGTATGTATAAGTAGAAATGCTTATCAGATAAGATTTATTGGTTCCTTACAGACCGCGTTCCGCGAAGTTCGCTTGCAGTTCCAGGCTTCCAGCGCGCAGCTTGCTCTCAACGACCATGTCGGACTCATCATCAGCACCCGAGGCAACCACGACGACCGCCGTCGCACCTGAAGTCGCTGCGGCAACTCCTGTCGCCGAGACACCAGCGCCGAGTAAGTACCACCCTCGCCCTCGCACGTTCTGACAGGGTCAATCTCATCGAGTCTCGCGCGCTGCGGTCTAGGTGCGGACGCCGGGGCCGCTACCCAGGAGGAGCCGACGAAGCAGGAGGACGAACCCCAGAACGCACTTACGCGGAAGTTCACCGATGCGGAATGGACCGCCGTGAAGGAGCTCAGGGTGCGTATTCACGGTCGACGCCAAATATACTGCGTCTGTGCAAGGCCTCGAATGTTGGTGCTGACTGCCGGCGGCTGCGTGCTATCCTTGTATCGCAGACTCAGCTACCGGAGATCTTCGCGGACGCTTATGCGTCCAAGGAAGACAAGCAGGCCCCAGTCACACTCTGGGGTGTGCAGATCGACCCGGCGAACCCCAGGGACGCCCGTGTGAGTGTAGTGCTCGTCAAGTTCTTGCGTGCAAGGTCAGCTTCTGTGCCTGCATTGTCATTGTGCTGATGCAACTCTGTCTCGTAGAGACCTCAAGGTCGCGGACTCGCGCAAGATGCTTACTGACACGCTCAAGTGGCGCGAGGACTTCAAGCTCACCGAAGTCCTCCAAGAGGAATTTCCGGAGGACGTGTTCGGTAGTTTGGGCCGTATTTATGGCAAGGACAAGCAGGGCCACCCCGTCGTGTATGTTGTCTCGCTTCTCCTTTGCCTTCGTGGCCGTGTGCGAGTCCGCGTGCAATCCCTGGGAGTGTGTTCGCAGGCACGCTGATGTCCGGACTCGATGTCCAGGTATAACCTCTACGGCGGGACCCAGGACGTGAATGCAGTGTTCGGCGATGTCGACCGCTTCCTCCGGTGCGTTCTTTTACTCTTTGCCCTGTCTCGACCAGGCACGCTTACTGACCCTTTCCATGCATATTAGCTGGCGTGTTGCCTTCATGGAGAAGTGCATTGAGGAGCTCGACTTCGAGAACGTCGACCAGATGGTGCAGATCCACGGTACGTGCGAGCGCAGCTTGCCTTCGCCCTTGATCCATCGTTGACCGCACCCAGACTACGATGGTGTAAGTATGATGTCGCGCACGCCGGGCCAGAAAGCCGCAGCCTCGCAGGCCTCTGCTCTTTTCGGGAACTACTATCCCGAGCTCCTGGTACGCCCCTATACTCCCACACGACGGTTGCATTGCTAACGGCAATGCCCCGGTGTGCGCCGATATAGTCGAGAAAGTTCTTCGTCAACGTGCCAACACTCATGGCGTGGATGTTTTGGTTGTTTAAGGCACTCGTACCCGCGAAGACAATGGAGAAATTCAGCATGATTGGCACGGGCGCGAATACGATTGGCGCGGAGCTGTTGCCTCTCATTGATGCGCAGGAGCTGCCGAAGAGGTACGGCGGTGAAGCCCCTGAACTCAAGTAAGGGGTTTATTAGAGTGGGCTGGCTTTGTCACGACCGCATCTACGTCTGATTTCATTGGCTTTGAATGTATAGTATGGTATTTTTGGCATACCCCTTGACTTCCCTAACAATGGAATACTACTCACGATGATACTGGGAGCTTCGCTCAGTCACACCACAAGCATATGATGACCGTTGTAAGCCCATGATTATAGGACATGAACTTATGCTACTCGCTGTAACGACACGGAGAAGAAAAGAATAAATACTAGTACAAGGAGACAATACACGACGCTATGGATACACCCGGAAGGAGTCTATGAACGCTCGCCACGCAACCGCCGTGCGAGTGCGAGGTCCTTGGGCTGGATGGTGACACGCTTTGCGTGGATCGCGGCGAGGTTGGTGTCCTCGAAGAGCGAGACGAGGTATGCCTCAGATGCCTCCTGAAGAGCCATGACGGCAGAGGACTGGAAGCGTAGGTCCGTCTGAAAGGAAGCAAGTCAGCCCCAAGCTCGAGCGTAAGGAGTAATGACGCTCACCTTGAAGTCCTGTGCAATTTCACGGACGAGCCGCTGGAAGGGCAGCTTGCGGATAAGAAGCTCGGTCGACTTCTGGTAACGACGGATCTCGCGGAGAGCGACGGTACCCGGCCGGAAACGATGAGGCTTCTTCACACCACCAGTAGCGGTCTGAAGGAGGTGTGAATGACCGAGCAAATGACGTCAAGCACACAGACTTACTGCTGCTGCAGTTTTGCGCGCCGACTTGGCAGCGAGCTGCTTACGAGGGGCCTTGCCTATGGTCGAACATGAGCTGAAAAGCACGAATGTGTTCAAGTTCTCGAAGGCACTTACCACCGGTGGACTTGCGAGCGGTCTGCTTGGTACGAGCCATTGCTAGTGATCGAGAGAAGTGGTTGAGGTAAAGTGGTTGTGAGGGTGCAAGGCGGGGCGAGCAAGTGTAGTGGGCGAGGGTGAGTGGGGGGAAGGAGGTCGGGCGGGCGCTCTTATATACAAGCGCGACGCGTCGCATACGCGCTTAGTCACGTGCGCTAAACGCGTTGAATGCGATTCAACAAGGCCAAGCACGTGATCGCGTCCCGTGTCCATATATATATGGCCGCGCATTTGTCTCCTGGCCCCCATCTGCACATCTGCACTCTACCTACCTCAACCGCCGCCGTCGCCGCAAGGTTCTCATATCAAACCACAAGCAACCACCTCCTTTCACCTAACTCCTCAACAAATCAACAATGTCTGGTCGTGGAAAGGGTGGCAAGGTCAGTGGCCGGATTATGTTCTCGGATGTGCGAAGAACCTCGGGCTAACAGAGGTGTGTCTGTGTTTGATAGGGTCTCGGAAAGGGTGGTGCGAAGCGTCACCGCAAGATTCTCCGTGATAACATCCAAGGTTCGTTGGTCTTGATTTTTACCTACTTCGTCTAAGGTTTATGGTCGGATCAGGTATCACCAAGCCTGCGATTCGTCGTCTGGCACGTCGAGGCGGTGTGAAACGTATCTCCGGCCTCATCTACGAGGAGACACGAGGAGTGCTCAAGATTTTCCTGGAGAATGTAAGTCCTTTTAGTATCTCCCTCTCGTTTCCTCGGTGTGGTGCTGATCGGCCGGCACTCAGGTCATCCGGGACTCCGTGACGTACACCGAACACGCAAAGCGCAAGACGGTGACGGCACTCGATGTCGTGTACGCGCTGAAGCGGTCAGGGCGCACGCTGTACGGTTTCGGTGCATGAGGCCTTGATTTTGTGGACATTAGACTCGGTTTATACTCGGTGTATCTCTATCTATTGTACAACAGTATTCACGTTTCTGTGTTGTCTCCCTCCCGCTCCGAGAGCATTGGCGTGAGTAAGAGAAGAACGCGGGGGCTTCGCCAAGTTGCCCTTGCAGGGTATGCGTGCGTTGTTCGCCGCTCCTCGCGAAGTACGAGCACGAAGCGCACTGTTACCAATCGGAAGGTAAGTGGCCATGCGTCATGCATCATGGGCCGGCAGAGGCGGTTAGATGACTGGCCAGGTGAACGGCGGTGTTGGCCCGGGAATGGCTTTGCCAAGAGGGGTGCGACATAGCCGGGTGCTTGGTCGCAACCTGGCACCCGGTGGCTGCGACTCGGATGGGCGACCAACCGCTCGTTTGCGGACGGGTGCAAGGCGGACGGGTGGTCGTAACGGATCCGAATATCCCTGTCTGGCTGGGAAGCCCGTCCGCCTCGCTCTCCGCGATTTCTCCGCCGTCGTTGCGCTATAAAGCTCGACCATGAACCCTCGTCCTCTGATCGCCTCGCCATCGTCCCCGCCACCAACCATCGTCCTCAGATTGGCGACTACCTTCCTTGCCTCCGCACCCCGGCCCCCTGCCTTGTCATCGCGACCTCCCCCCCTGCACCGGTATGGAGCTCCCCACAGAAACCCTCTATGCCATCTTCGAGCATCTGCAACCTCACCCAAGCCATCTCGCACAGGTCGCCCGCGTCTGCCACCGGTTCCGAGGGGTCGCAGAACACATCCTCTACGCGCACATCCTCATACAGGAATGCCTCCCTCGGAGTTCGCCCTTCCCTCACCGCACCCAACGCTGCTGCGAGACTCTCCTCGCCCGGGGGGACCTCCATCACGCCGTACGCCGCTTCACTGTCCGATGGCAGACTGATATCAGTGTGCGCGAGCAGTACCAGCCTTTCGTGCAGCCCGTCCTCTTCTCCCTCAACCGTGTCCTTCGCGTGCTCGCCCAGCTTGAAGCCCTCGACTTCGCGCTCGACCTTGTCGGTGTCCCAGTTTCCGTCCGAACCCTCCTGGATGGTGTTCGCCTCCCTGGCCTCCGCCTCTTCGCGCTCTACGGCATGGGTCCTGGCAGCATCCCCGTCAAACACTGCCCAGACGCGCTCGCCCTCCAACGGTTCCTTGCCTCTGCGCCCGTGCTCGAGCATCTCATGCTCGGTGACCTCTACAGCGCCCTCGAGCTCGCGGCCGCCGATCTTCCTCTTTTGACCGCGTTCAAAGGCACCGCTACCACCGCAGCGTCGATCATCCCCGGGCGCGCCGTGCACCACCTCGCGCTCGTCGGGCAGGACCAGATCCCGTCACCCACCCTCGCAGAGCTCGCCCGCGGACGCACGCCCGTCCGCACGCTCGACCTCTCCGCGGTGTCGGTCACGCCGAACACGCTCAAGGACATCTCGCACTACCTGAGGGGCGTCGAGCACCTCAAGGTCCGCTTCGCGCTCAGACACACCCTGCACCACTCCTTTACGGGCATCGTGAGTGGTTCTTCCTCGTTCCCGTCAGCCGCCCGCCACGCGCTCCGTTTCTCTGCCCTGAGATCGCTGTCCCTGACGAGACCTTTGCACCCACCCGCGCACTAGAGCATCCTCGCCGGGCTCGCGCCTGTCTTCAGCGCGCTCCCCGCGCTGCGCCTGCTCGACCTCTCCGCGACGCCCGCGCTCAGCGGCGGGCTCGGCACGTCGCTCGAGGAGGTCAACCTCTGCCAGACGTGGGGCCGCAGTTGCCTGTCCCTCCGCGCGGTCGTCTTCCCGTCCAAGACGGAGTGGACGCTCTCCGGTCCCGAGCACATCTGGGTGTCCAAGTCGCCTCCGCGATATACGAGGAGCTAGGGTGAGGCCGCGTAGGGGCGGTCGGTGGCATCACGGTCCCCAGCTGTATTCCACCGTACGTCGCCACGCCTCCGCTGGACGCGCGCCCTGCTCGCGTGTGCTGACGCCGTAAACCCATGACAGGCCCCTTCGCTCAGCACCACACTCCCACATCGCATGCAATGCCCGCGGGCGGTCCGACCCGGACGGACACCGCCGCACGTTGCGCTCAGTCACCAGTGCCTGAGGGTGCATGCGCTGCACGCCGCACGCGGACACAAAATCCGCCAGTGCACCCGCCGGCTCAATAGTGTTCAAGCTTCAGTGCCCAAGCCACGCTGCACACCTGCTTCTCGGTGGATCCGCCGGGACCAGTACGGTTGTCGCCGAGTGCCTTGCACACAACCCAGTGAGAACCGGGACCAGTTATACTTAGCCCAGGATAACAGCACCCATCGTCATCATCATCTCCATCCAGGATTTTGCACAGGACACGAGTAATCCTCAATTCAAAAGTGATAGAATAAGATACCAGCGAAGTACGACACTACACGTAGTCCAATACATTAGGCGGCGGGCAGCGCCGCGCCGCGTCCGTTAACCGTTAACCAATAACAGTGAACCATGTAGGCGAGACCTCCGAGTGTACGTCGAATGGGAACAGCAACAACAACGGTGCGGCCCGGTCCGTGCACGGCGTAGACGATACAGTGGGTAAGGGGTATCATGCGAATAAATATACCAGGCGCGGGTGCGCGTGCACGTGCGGGACCCTCTAGGTCTCCTCGTTCTCGTCGACGAATATGTCCGTGTAGTGTTCCAGGATCGTCTCGATAGCCTGTACGAGTCGCACGCGGGACACGCGTGGGCGGGGAAAAGGCACCCTTTTAGACTCGCGCACGATCGGCCGATCAGAATCTCGCTCACCTTGTTCTGCAAACCTGCATCCGCCATGCCGTTCATCTGGCCATTCATGCCCGGGGCCAATAGTCCGAAGAGCGTGGGCCCGAAGACGATGGCTATGTTCTGCACAGACATCGCGTTTTCTGATTCATATTGGACAACCCTACAGAAGAGACTCAGCACATGAGTGCATTGGTAACGACTGAATTCGCACTTGTGTAAATGTCCCATGAAGTACTTCAATGTCGAGTAGTTCGGGTCGGGCAAGTCATTAACACGCTCATGCAGACGAATATGTCGTAGACGCTCGTTGTCATTCCCTATCGTTGCACCGTATCAGCTCGGCCCTGGAGTAGTCAGCTTGTTTCACTCACGGGCGGCATCTAAGAAGGCGTTGTGTAGACTGGACGTGAGGAGCGGGTCCGGGAGCTCTCGGAGCCACATCTTGAGGACACTCGTGACGTTGCTGATGTCGGACGACCATTCATCGGCGTCGAGGTTGACGGAATCTAGGTCTGCGCGGGGCCGGGAGCAATGAGCAACTGAATAGCCCAACGACAGGCGCGAGCGCGTGGCCCGATGCCAAACGGGGCGCCACAACGCACCTTTATCGAGCCGCTCCTTCAGCTTGACGATCTTGCTTGTGGTCCCGCTGATGCGGTAGATGCCCTGCGACTTGAGGCCGTACTTTTCGATCGCCTCGCAGCACTTCACCATGATGGGCGGCACGTCAGCGTCGTCGCGTGCCATCTGCTCCGCCAGGTCGACGCCGAACGTCGGTCTGCCGCGGTCCGCCGGGATCTGTGTGCTCGATGCACCTGGTGAGGGCGCGTGCGGAGCGAGCGCCGCGATTGGTGGGAGCTATGGCGCGTGGTCGTCAGGACTAACCGCGGGGACACAGTTCAAAGAATACGTACGAAGCCCTCTTCGCGCGGCCCGTCCCGGCGCGGACCCTTGTTGTTGATACCGCCGTGTGCGAAAGCATAGTTCTGCATGAACGTCTTGAAGTCGCTCCGGTTGTCGATGGCTTCCAGCGCGGCCTTGAGACCGGACATCGCTGTAGAACAGTTCATCAGAGCGCGTGGCAGTAATGTGGAGAAGACGTACCACTGTCATCTGGTGGCGTGAGCGTAGTGCCGTCACTGAGCACGATGCTTTCGCAGAGGAACGCATAACGCGACAGGTGATACTGCGTGCCGAGGTCTATCTCGTCCACGCACTCCTTCAGGGCCTGCACACCAGTAAGCTGAGTTGCTCGGTAGTATGACCAGCATTCGCACCCGAAGTAGACGCGGATATTGGAAATTGAAGTACTCTTGCCGGATTCCTTGTGTCTCTGTGACTGCTTTCCGGTAGGCATCGGACTCTCTTGACATGCGAGCGCGGATGTCCTCCTCTTGCCTCTGAAGCTAC
The DNA here is from genome assembly GCA_001931775.1 of Fomitopsis pinicola. NCBI lineage: Eukaryota > Fungi > Basidiomycota > Agaricomycetes > Polyporales > Fomitopsidaceae > Fomitopsis > Fomitopsis pinicola. The sequence continues at coordinate 158,038 of MPVS01000074.1, read as the reverse complement.
AGTTATACGTGTAAGAGCCATGCGGCAACTGTCATGGAATATACACACATTCCCAGGATTCCGCCCTTTCAAGAGCATACCACCCTTGGCCACCGCCTTGCCGATAGCCCTCTTCCCAGAAGCACCTCCAGGTGTCCGGCCCTGTAACTGGGAGTCCTTCACCGACTCGCCCTCCTTTTGCAGTAGTAGCCGCTCTAGTTCCTCTGCTGTGACATCAACACGGACTTTGGCCTTCTCTGTTACCGCTTCTGAATCTTGCAAGTTCTTCTCGTAGCGGCCAGCAAGATCCTTAGTCTACTCGCGGTGAGGCAGGGGTACGGTCGCACAATGGGAAAATTTACCTGTTTCCTACTGAAATCGACCTCCTTTGCCAGCGTAGAGAGCTCTTGGCTCATCTCGTTCAGGCGGTGCGCGAACCGCAAGCGATTCTCCGCCATTTGCTCGTGTGTTCTCAGAGCAGATTGCCATGCCGTTACGAAGGTCCTGAAAATTGTGAGACACTTGTAGATGAAAGTACCCAAGAGACATACCCTGCCTTGCCCTCGCTTGCGGAGTATGCATCAGAGGTTGCCTTGGCTAGTCTTTGCATGCCGCGGCCATATTCCTCCTCCAACAGCGCTCTCTTCTTAAAGAAGGCAGCGGCTTCCTGCGTACAATACCCACATGAGACACGTGAACCGAGATTCTTTTGCGCGCGCGAACCGCCATAAAGAGTGCAGCAATAGTGGGCACCCTACTGGTAGTCACATACCAACCCTACACGAGCCTCGGGGGCAGCCATGTGGGACCAGACGGCTAAGTATGCTACCAACAAGCACTCGTGGAAGGAGGAGGCTCCAGGACCCCTGACAATGAGTGGGGAGGCCTGATCCCAAGCTCAGCTTTTTATCCGGACGCGCCAGCCCCCGACTTGTCCGGATGGCAACAGGCCTCTGGCCGTGTACGCACTGCGTGATGTCCGGACTGGGGATGAGGCATCACAGCACGCACCCTCTGGGACACTCCGCGACCAAGCTCGGGCGCCTGACGTACATTACGAACTCCTCGACGTCCGGACGTGCATCATGCCTCCGCCTGCCCGACACCCACATTCGTCCAGACGGGATGAGGCTTGAAGCCCCCGTTCGCGCGATATTTGTCCAGATGAGGATCAGGCACCCCCACCAATGCTCAGGGATCCTGAAGCTTCCCACCAAGCTTACACCGCGACGGCACAGCGGGGGCAGTGTGTTGATACCGAGGAAACGTACGACTTACCCGGCATGATACCAGGCTCTGCTTTATTCGATCCAACAGTAAGGGTACACCGCACTGTTACAGCCTGAACCTCAGAAAACAAGCATATAGTTGATAGTATGGCTTATACGCACATCTAGATCACATAGAGCCCTCAACACATTCTCGTCGAAACTCGGCTCGACTAGCGTAGCGCCATCCACATCCGTAACTTCTGCTGCTGGTGCTGGTAGAGTGCTATCGCGCCATCGCTGGGTAGAGAAACGCGTCGGAGACTCGGTGCTCGACCGGGGAGGGGTCGTAGACTTCGTTGGTGTGGGAGGGACGGCGCCGTTCACGTCCAAGGATTCGCGGGATTCGACCGGCTGCTCGGGCACGTACCCGTTGTTGCTAACGGAGTGATGGGCTTCGGAGCCATCAGCGTGGTCGAAGGAGGATGGGGAATAGCGGCCCTCGCTCATCGTTGGCGACGACGACGGACCAGCGCCGGGTGGAGGAGAGGGACAGAGAGATCGCAATGAAGCTCAGCGGCAGCGGAGCACACTGCCTGTGGCGACCAGCCCGCTTGGTCTGCTTACGTATTACTAGTAAGATACTTCCTTATCGGGGTTTGCTCAATCTATTCATAGCTAGCCGGCACCGCGAATCGCGATGCCCGACGCGCTTGCCCTCGTTAGCGACCGTCTGCTACCTGGTGTTAATTCTGTCTTACTGCGGGTCGCTATATGCTAGCATATCTGATGCGGCTGGATTCCTGGCCAGGAATACATTCCAATCCCAACAGACTGAGTTCGTCTTGGCAGTACCTCCGAAATCCTAGCCTTCGCGCATTGCGCAAGACGGTCTACACTCTAGCCGAGCCTGCCCCTCGGCGACGACGCCTTCCTCATCAACCTGCGCCAGGATATCACTGCATTATCGAAGGGCACACGCCTCTGAAAACACATGGCAGCGAATGTGTGGGGCAGAGTTCGACGAGAAGGCGAGGGAGTGAATCTGAGTGAGTCCTTGGCGAGGATGGTCTCGGGCGGTGGAATGCGGCTGGAGCGCACGCGTTGTTCGTGTTCATTTGCAAAGGCGAAGACCGTATTATCGTCTCGGTGCGCTGCCTTCAGTGTCAGCTTATTGGGTGTCTGACGTTCACTCGTTTTAAGCCTACACTTTAGTATTATCTTTGTGCAACCGTCGATTTTGGCGCGGCACGATCCTTGGATTTCAAGATGTCTATCACCTGTGTCCGCAAAGCCACTGTCTGATACCGGCGAGTGCACACAGGTGTGTCATGTCGAGGCCCTACACTAGACCCCACGCAGCGGATGAACACGATCAGCCCCCCCCGGCGCGCGCTGTCAATGTCGTCTCCAGGTCTTTCGCTCCCTATTTCTGCTGCTTCTACGTGCTAGCTAAGCTAGACTTCGCGGTGCAATATGCGGACTAAGGCATGGTGCGAATAACCGACTCAACGCACAGCGTCGGGTCTTCTCAGATACATGGACTTCTGGAACAGCATTCATCGCTACCGCGGCTACCTAGAGGAGGATCTCATACGTGATGGCTGAATAGGAGGAGTATATCGCCTCTCGGCGAGGCAGTTCTGTAGGTGCATATGTCGGCGCACGCTATTAATTAGGATCGCGATTATAGGACATGCGCTTGTCGCTCAATAAGTGGTGGACAGCCTTGTGTATAGATTCCCTGTCTTCGTTGACATGTAGCCTTGTTGGCGAAAGTTTCTGAGCTCTGCCAAAGCATTCTTACATCAGTATTACACAGCTCACGCATGCCGTATGAGGCCGGAAACGGACTCAGCCCAACGAGCGAGTATGAATGACATTGGATACCCCACTGTTACGCTGCCAGTTCAACAGCGAAAGCGACCGCAAGCTTGGAGAACTCCAGCATATGGGAGAAACTGAACTCATCCGATATATCGATGCGGCTACTCGGTTGTAAGTCAGCGTGCATGTCAATCAAGGCGTCACTTACTCGTTCATGGTATGGACGAATTCCCTGTCCCAGTTCTCCATAGTGCCCTCTGATAGGGATTGTTAGTCGAAAGCGAAGTGAATGTCACACAGGATACTTTACCGGCACTGAATGTCGTGGGGTATCCCGCCTTTGTCCAGGAGGCACTGCGAAGTAGGCAAGGTAAGCATGGATGTTAGGAGGTTCATCGTATGCCTTACTGGTCACTGCACGCATATCCGCATTTGGTCTCGACATACGGGATGTCTAGGTACAAGTCAACCAATTGCTTGTTGAATTCTGTCAAGCTAGACTACAGTTCAACATAGGCCGTCGCCATCAACATGCAGACATTGCTTACTCTGCGTCCACGAAATCGGTGATAATACCGACTTCTTCGCGTGTACCATTCTTGATCCATGCCGTCATGTCGAACTAGACAAGATGTCAGCAACGCGGCACTGGAATGAGCACTTCCGGCGCACATGACTCATTCCCGCAACGCTCACGCCACGACGCTCATACGCTTGCGCAATTGCCTGAGATCCTAGAAGCCCAGCCTCCTACAGGACGACGTGGATCAACCCTAGAACCCGGGAGAGCAGAACGAGACGTCGGCACCTCCGCAGCGTACCAATGGAACTCGATCGTGCGGCTCGGGCGGAAGTCTGCGGCGAGCAACGCCCGGTAGGCTTCCAAAATGCACATGGAACCCGAGCCGTCGTCATCAGCACCTAGCGGGCGTCGGTCAGACAACTCAGCCAGAAGGGGGGACAGCGGCCGCACCAGGAGCCGGTAGGAAGGGCCACGCATTCGTGCTATCCGAGTGACGTCGTTAGAAGCTGTCCATGCACAGAGAAAAGGAATGCAGACCTGTCTTGGTGCGCGCCGATGATGATGATACCGTCATCGTCGTTGGCGTAGCCATTGATACGAGCGATCTGGGTGACGTGTCAGATGTCGCATAATGGGAGTGGAGAGGGACTCCTGACCACGGAGCTTTGTGTCCAAGGATGCGTAAACTCGTGTACGGAAATGTGTTTCTTCAGAGACTTTGAAGCGTATTTCTTTGCGATCTTAGGGAAAAACTGAGCGTGGTGATTCTGAAGAAGTTGAATGCAATACCTTCTTGATGGCCTTGACCAACCATTTCTGACTTTGCTTCCCGGTCTGATACACATCGCTGTGAGGTATTTGCAAATTTACTACTATGCAAAGTGAAGTACTTCGCTACGGTAATCTGTGAATGGGGATCAGCTTGGAATGTAGAACAAAGCGGGACAGCGTACATCTGGTACGGAAGCTAGAGAACGCCTTGAGAGTGGTTTGGAGGTTCTCAATGTCCAGCTTCTTGATTATGTGCTTGACAATATCGGTTTTGTTCGGTTTCGGGTACGTCGCTATATTATATCTTACAGGGGCATATATGAATACAACCACTGAAATGGCCCACGCTTGTTGCTGCCTCTGAACGCAGAAGACTTCCCGAGCTCGGGGGTATCAGTACTGAACAAGTGACCACACTCGTTTGAATATGACTGCTCGCAGGATCGTGGACAGCGGACTCACATGTCGAAGAACTTGACGCCAGCAGCTTTGAGATTGATCTGAGCGTCGCATGAGTGTCTGGAGACTGGAAGCAACAAGAGGTATATGAGTTGCACTTGCTGCTGACCTTCTCGAGCTCGGTCATCAGCACAGGGTCCTGCCCTTCAAGCTGGACCCATCGAAGTGCACTCAAATCGAGGTCGAATCCGGGATAAGTCTGTAAAGGCTCATCATGAAGAATGGACTGATCGTCACTGTAGGCCGCCGCAACCGCAGCGAACGTAGCGATGACAAGGAGCGATTGAAACTTCATGGTGATGGTCCGAGTCGACGTTCACTGGCAGCGCCTGGAGTCGTACGCGCGTTGAACGCCATTTATGACTTCCCCGCGGCACACCAAGTACTGGCAGGCTTCTGCGTAGCGCAGCTGATGGCGAGTACTTAACCCCGCGGCTTTCCGCTTGTGGCACTCGCCATGCCAGTGACGTCACCCTTACCCTCCCCGCATACATATACACCGCCGCCGCAGCGTCCCCTTGTTCCTTCCCCCCACCATGTCTCTCGTGCAGTCCTGTATAAGATAGGGCTCGTGCACGATCATCCTGGCTTATGTAAGAAGTGCGTGACGGGAGGGTGCAAAATTAATGTGAATTGTACAACTACGGTCGCTGTAAATCGGTCCGCACAGTTTTCACGGTAATTGAGCTCCGCGTAGAACTGCGGGAAGCAAAAAGTGTTCATCGACAGCGTAGAATTCACATTCACTTTGCAAGGCGTCGAGTATAGCCGCTCGCCCTTTTTGGAAGACGTACAAATATTATTCTATATCATAGCGCTGATGCTTGGTCGGGAAATCGCAAGTGCGCAATGGGAGAACAACATGGATATATTGACGCTACAACATGCACAAGCAAGAGCACATTTTAAGGAAGACCAACGTTGCACAGCGACCTACGCGTCGGAGGGAACGGTGCCCAGCGCCAGCGGGCAACCTCTTTGTGGACACCAAGCGCCAGATAGGTCTCGGTAACGGTACGTCACACTGCGTCACACCTGGATGATCGTGCACGGGCCTATCTACATCCGCCGTATTCATCGTGTGCAGCACATCCGTGCGCCGCGTTGGGTAGCATATGCCCCCCACGAGCTTAAGTAGTAGGCGCCACCCGCCAATATAAAATGTTCATAGCGATGATACATAGTACATATACAGATCGCAATGCGGATGTACTTATTCCTACGGCCGTTATCCCTACGGATTCCGTAGGGATAAAACATCATGTGTTCCAATCCATTGCGTTCCAAGCCCGGCTGGGGCGCACTTGTGACTTGTCGTCCCGTCGGCTTACGTTGTGACCGCCACTTAGCCTCTCTGTCTATCCCCCACATAATGATCTTGTCGCAGCCTCTGCAACGCACATGCCTCTCGCCTAGTTGCATAGGAATGGCCACTGTCTCCCCTGTGTTTCCTCTCTGCTTCCTCGGGATTGTAGGCCATCCCGCGAGTCGCGCGCCTTCACCTCGACATGTACGCTGCCTCGATCCCCGCCGCGCACATCACTCTGTGTGAGGCATTTTGTGGTCGTGCTTTGGTGAGTACTCTATGCGAGCAGTTGGGTATATGCCCTCAATGCACGTCAGTGTTGGTGCCCGACCGCAGGCCAGTGCCACAAATCACTCGCAAATACAGAACAAGCTCGGAGGAAAGTCCTAGCAGAGGAGGTATTCTCGTTTCTAGGACTGGAACCAACAGCAGGCGAGGTGGTCGGCAAGACTCAAGCGCATCGAAATGCCAAAACCCAGCAGCTTGTACAGCTATATGTAGTACGTCATATGGATTTCACGAGACGACGGATGGACGTTCACGCTCACTCCGGCGAACGTAGCATTTTCGGCGATGCTCATCGTCTGTTGGACATATGGCCTGCGTACCCGAGGTCACCCATACTGCAAGAACTTCTCTAATTTGAACTCGCCTTCGACATGAACCGAGGGCCTTTCCCGTCAATTCCGCCAACCCCATTGCTCGCCTCCACACCTCTCTATCCCTGCTCTTCGGACGCATCGCCAAGCGCATTGCGGTATACGCCCATCCCTGGTCTGCTTGCGCTCCACATCCGGCGTGGCGACTTCGAGGAGCATTGTAAAGCTTGCGAAGTGGCGATCGACATACGTTGGTTTCAACAGCTTCCCGGAACTGCCCGACCGCTTCGAGTATTCATCTGGAACTTCAAGAGGAGAGCGCATCAAGCCGTATCGACCACATTGCTATATCGGAGTCGCCGAAGTCGTTCGCCGCGTGCGAGAAGTGCGATATGACGAACTCACAGCGAAGCATGGGGAGCTACGGGATGTCTACCTCATGACGAGCGCGCCAGAAGAATGGATCTCACAAGTCAAGGTCGCGTTGAATGCGATGCCCGGAATCGCTTGGCGGTTCGTCTCTAGCAGCCGTGATCTGGTCGTCAACAGCGAGCAGCAGTACGTGAAGCAGGCCGTGATTATGTTGATCGGCCAGCTCATGGTGGCCTCGTCTGCATGTGCGGCCTCGACTAACGTTGTTGGATTGAAATTTTCTACTTTGTCGGGAGCGGTGACAATGTTCCGGATAACAAACGGCAAGTCCCCTAGACAGTGTCGTTTGCTCTGATCCGAATTTGCCGCATGTAAAGCTGTAAACGCACTGTCTACAATCTGACAGAGAATAATTCTCAACGCGCTCCAATCTAGGTATGACGCAATCCATGCGTTTGGCTCTTGACATCGATGTTCGCCCCTTGATTCATACGTGCATACGAAATGGTTCAGTGAATACGGCGTATGTTAGCTGCAGACCTCGTACAAGCTGATTATAGACCTACATACCGCCGCCACGCGAAGTAGATTGTAACGGGGTCGCGCAATTGACATCCTAGCATATCATGTACCGTTTATAGCGTTTCTAGAAACATAGCTACTACCCCACAGTACCCTACTTTACAGAAGAGCCGAAAGACAATCTGACGGTCGCTCGTCAATCCTCTACAGCGCGCTGCGACAAGGCCAAGCGAAATCTACGAGGGGGGCGACAGGCACCGATCCGCTGATTTACTGAAGTCATTACCCCACCATTCCGGGAAGAGCACCGTACGACCAGCAGCGCCGAAGATCGCGAAGTTCAGGATGAACACGATCACCTGTGTTCCGCCATCGAGCGCCGCCGCGACGATATAGTTGTACTTCGTGAACCAGCGCGGGTAGCGTGTGCGCACCCACCACTGCGAGAAGATGCCTAGCGCCATTGCCGTGTTGACCTGCGTGTTCACGCCTACCGAGAGGTAGCATGAGTACTGCATGATGATAGAGGCGTTCAGGTTCTTGAACACCGGCTTCGGCCAGATGCGGTACTATATAGGTCAGACATCTGTCAGCGGCGAGTACGTAGATGCAGCACATCAAACGTACGCATATCCAGAACGGCAGAGGCAGGAACAGCCCGATCGCGAGCGCAATCGGGACCATCTTGTAGGTCGAGTGTGCGCCGAACATCTGCGGACCGAGTGCGCCCCACGCGATTGCATTCGAGTTGTAGCTCTGTGCATTCTGGCCGGACCACAAACGTGTACCGGCGATGGACAAGAGCGCAGGGCGTTGCGAATCGATGATGGAGAGCATCATGACATAGTTGAGGATCGCGCCGACGACCGTGCCCGCCATCTGCATGAAGAACGTCACGCGCGGTGCGAGCTTGCAGTACTGGCCCAGCTTGAGGTCCTGCAGGAAAGCGATTCCCTGCTGCAGAGGGTGCGCGCCGTACATCGCACCGTACATGTTCGCGACGGGGCGCCCGGGAACCATGTAGGCTAGAATGTGGGCATTAGAGGGAGTGGGGACGCACGGAGGTTGATAGGAGCAGCTCACCGGTGATCATCTGGAAGAAGCCGTTGCCAGAGCTGGAGAACTCGGTGAAACCAATGGTAGCAGCGAGAGTGGAGTAAAGCGCGCAGAAGACAAAGCCAATGATGAGGAGAATGGTCAGGGCCCACCAGGGCAGGCCCGACTCGCCGGTATAGTTCGTCGCCTGGGCGATCCCATAGGCAGCGACGAGGATGGCGAAGTACCACCAGCGCGGGATCTGCTTGTACACCTTTATCTTTTCCCAGTGCGCGTCGTGCACGACGTACTCATGCTTGTTCCAAGGGTTCAGCGAGCGGATGAACGGCTTAAGGTCGTCGCGGTGCCAGAGCGCGATGTGCGTCACGACCGCGCCGAGCGAGAGGTTCGACGTGATCAGGTAGAGCGCGTTTGTCGCCGAGAAGTACGCGGGTCCGAGCGCCTCGTACTTCGCCGCGTCGAATCTGCCGTCGGTGAGCAGCGCGGTTTGGTTGTACACCGTCCCGTCTTCAGCGAAAATGTCCTGGCTCATGTACGGGAAGCTTCTGGCCTTCCAGATATTCCCGTAGTACACCGCGGACATGAGAATGTATGTGAGGCAGATCCCGATGTCCTGATTCAACTGCAGCCAGAGCGGGGCCCAGAGGCAGCTGGAACCGATGAGGTTCCAATCTAAACAGACAGCGAGCAGGCCCATGCCCTCGTTGTTTGATGCGCCACCGAAGACGTTCCGCATGACCGCCGAATGGTTATCGGCCAAGCAGAAGATCGAGAAGCCGGTAAGTAAGGGGAAAATCCCTATCAAAACAAACGTTAGCGATGTCAAAATATAACAAGCACGGGATGCAAAGACCCACATTCAGGTATGATCTCCCAGCAGAACATGACAGCGAAGATGATCCAGAAAAGGCGGACACGCTTCGACGTCATCTGTCTGTCGTAGTGCAAGGCTTGGAACAAGTTGGACGTGTAGACTGCGCAAGGGTGACACAGATGAGTTTATGCAGGTATACGTAGGGACACGCCAACGTACTGGTAGCGGGCCAGAAGCACTTCGTAGGGCGAACGAGTGCATCCGCGAGCAGCCCAGCGTAACCATACCCGATGAGTTGGGAGCCGATCAACGTGAAGATCGCAATGCCAGGATTCTATGCAAGTCCGAATCTACATGTGCTCAAGGAGGCATAGAAGCGGTGAAGGACAAACCATGTCGTTGCCATAGAACACTACGAGGCGAACAAGTCAGACAATGCTCGTCAACAACGATGAAATAGTGCTCACGATTCTGCACGGAAATGACCTGGATCGCAGTGGCGGAGTGGGATGCCGTCGACGACATGATAATGATAGCGGTGTGCTCCTTGACTGTATCAAGGCGAGCATGAGAGGCGATTTGTGCATTCCAGGGAAGTGGTGCATACTATTGAATGGACCAGGATTTAACCAGCGCCACCAGCCCTTACTGGGCATGAGTATGTGCAGACCGTTCCCGATCCAGTATGACAGAATGAGGAGAAGTAGCGTCGACACGTTGAGTGTCTGAGGCTTGAAGTAGTAGATTTGCGCCAACACGCTATAGACATCGGTGTCAGCTCAGGGAGCGTGTCTTGCAGACAAATTGGTATGATACGCACGCGCCAAACGCTGAGAAGCCAAGACCGAGGAAGACAGTGCGGAAGGTCAAGGCCTGCAACTCGGGGTCGTCCCTCGTCGAGAGGACCTGAATAAAGGTATGAGCTCATGCGTCCTGAAAGAGGGCGCAGATACTACCTTGATGGCGACCTCGTACGCCTCCTCGACCCGATACTCGGCGTCAGTGGCCTCGTCGTTGGCGATGCGGTCCTCCATCGCCTCGACCTCCTTGGTCATCTGGCGATCGTCAACTTCGCTCACGGCATGGTCGTCGAGCTTCTTCTCGTCCGAAGAGGTGTCGGAGAGGTGCTTCTCGTCATCATACGCAGGCGCGTCAGACCGCAGTTCGGCCATGGCTAGGATGCTGGTGGGCGACTGCGCCTCACGCGAGGGCGTTGAGCTGCAGAGAATGGGCACTGCTCGCACCAGTCCCAACCTACATGGCAGCGCTATTTATTCGTCGCGTAGACATTAGGGCGAGGCGGGCCGTGTGGATAATGGAGGAGGCCTGGGGAGCGTGTGGCTGCACACGATAACGTAAATGCCCAGTGTTATCGTGGCCCTTGCTTGGCATTTAAAATCTCAGGTGTCAGTATCTAGTAGGCAGCTATCAGCTCCGCTATAGCCAAGAGCTACTGAACACGGGGAGTTACCTTGAGCCTGCCAGGCTGCCCATAATCCCGAGGACTCGGAGCTGCTGCCAGAGTGCCTACATGTGGTGCGTATGGTGCGTGCGCGCATGCCTTGACGCGGTCAGGTGCACATAGTCTCGGCGAGGCACAACAAAGCGTCTAACCCATGCAAATGGCGATGCGAACTAGGAGAAGCAGAGGAATCTTGACTGATTTGATAGGACGCTGCTTGAGCAGGACCATCGAGAGATACCGTATCACGTCGGGGAGCTACATCCCATCACCTGTAGCCATGTGGTTTGTCTTGGGCTCAGGTCCGTGTGCCAGTCTTTCCATTGAATTCCCGACGCGCATGCGCGATAAGGCCCCGCTCCGAACAGCGTGCGTATACGTAGTACCGCACGCACTTCGAATCGAGGTGCACCGAGCAGGATTAGCTCTATCGAGGGGTATTGGGCTCAGGAACTCACTGCTAGACTTGCCCGGGAGTAGTTAGCCCTTGGGCTAGCCAGGATCAGTGCAACGGTTGTGTCGGCATAGGTGTGTTGAGGAATACGCTCCGAATCGCCGGAGGAGATGGTCTGCACCGGAGTCTGAGACTAGTCTTAAGTTTCAGGTACCGCCGTAGGCTATTGCAGCCATAGCTGCAACAGGGTAGCCCATTGATCCACGTTGAGCAAGTCCGATGAGTTTCTAGAGGGTGAAAGGGTTTGTTTGGTGGTCTGTCGACGACGTCGACGACATCTGGAAGGGCTTGAGCCAAGCTTGAGCGCTTGAGCAATGACGATACGGCTGCTCGCGTGGTACGTGGTCACGTGATAAACAGGAAGTAGTGTTCTTTAATCAATTCATTGTGTGATTATTGACACAATTACTTTCTTTTGTTACGTCCCAAGTCATATCACGCTGGAAAACTAGACACGTGTCTCTGCATGCGTAGACCGGGACAGACTGCTAGCATGGTACAGAATTGCACCAAGATTTCATCATCAGACGACAGTTTGAGCCATTCATCGAATCGTCTTCCAGACGTGTATACAATGTGAAATCTCCGAGTGCCTTACGAGGCGAACAGTGATATCAAGTATATACTAACTCTTTTGCACACTGTTGCGAGTCGCCGAAGCAGCCAAGCCGACACGAGCGCATCCGGATGAAAGGCGAGAGCACTGATGCGCAACCACCAAGCAATACAGCCGTGACCGCCACAATATCTACGGACACATGTAACAGCCAAGCGCAGCACACTTGAATAGGAGACACCACTACTGATACAAGAACTAGTGGAGAGATGGAGGGCAAGGAACGCACACAGTGGCCACAAAAGGCGGGATCGGAGCATCATTGACGGTGATGGGAAGCAGAGCGTGTGATAGAAGGCGAAACGTATGAGTGTGGGGGTCCATGGTGGGCGGAGAAGGGAGCTCGAGTGGCGATCGGAAAGGGTGATACGGCAGGACACGCGTTGGGCGTCCGCCGTCGGTGACGTTGTTCCACATTATGCCGGCGTCGACTGGGGGCGCGACCGAAAAAGTATGCTCGCGCACGCGCCGCAGAGAGTGAGGATCCCGGGGCGGCGTAGTGATAGGAGGTGTTCATGATTTCAGGATGTCGCTTGTCGAGTGAGGAAACTCAAAGACTGTTTTATACGTTGCTGAAAACTTGCGAGCACAACGTGCGTAGTACTGCCGAGCACCACGACGCCCCGCAAGTGAGAACAGGGCTAGGGGCATATGGTGCCTAACTGAAGTGCATCATGGCACCGAGACGCGAGGCCTGAAGGGAGTGGTGCACGAACAGGGCGATGTGTCCTGATACGTATAAAAGAGAACGTACGAGGTGAATCTCTCCGGAACGTGCCCGAGGTGACGGTTTGAAAAACCACACCAAGGAATGGATAGACGATGTCCAGTCCAGAGTCAGCCTCCGCATGACGGAACGGAAGGTACGCCAGGAGAGAAGTAGACGTTCTTGGAGGACGAGCGGAAGAATTGAGCATGTGTGGCCAGTTGAATCGTTCTAAGTCAGACGTACGATTCATCCGATCCGGAGGCCACCCTCAACGACAGCACCTTGATCTCGTCCACCGTGGCCCCGCTATGGCCCTCATCTGACGCAACCCAAACCAGCCGTCTGCCATATTCGAGCGTCGTAGTGTTCCGATCGCAACGCCCCCAAAGCCCTAAGACCATTGCTCGAGACCGAAGGCGACTGAGAGCGACTGTCGATGTCAAGGTATGTTGAGGTCAGCGCGAAGGCAACCATGTGCATGAGATTGTTGCCTGGACTGAAAGACAAGCACTGCGTACGGCGGCCCTGGAGTCGATTCGGCGTCGATATAGTGAACCGTGCTGACGCTGTGACCGGAGGAAGTGGGGTCCCGAGAAGAGCCAGATTCCTGGGCAGCCCCAGCCTGTGGCGGCGTGCTGCACAGTGCACACAGTGTCCTGCAGCGCCTAAAAGCAGCGATCCAAGTACTCGGATGCGGGTCCTTGAATGTGCTCGTTCTTCATCGACCTCTCCGCGTGTTGAGGCCTTGAGGCTGAATATGACCAGGGAGGGTGCTGGAAAGAGAGACGGAACCCGAACCCGCGCTCAGCGATGACCGCGTCACTCTTGAAGAGCAGACATACGAATAGAGAGCGTGCTCGGCGGAGATAGGAAGCCCAGGTGACTGAACAAGTACTTGCTGTGGTGAGTCATTCAGTTAACTAGCTTCAGGCGAGACCGACATAGCCAAGAGCGATGTGTGGAGGGGCCGACTTGAAGTGTACGGTGGCGCGGAAGGTGATGTCTGGCGAGAGGGGGCTACTAGTAGACCTCTTCCGATGAAGCGGTCATCACGAAGCTGCAGATACGCTCCAATGAACGCAAGCTGGTGTCCAAGATGGTTAACCCGTGGCGTGTTTGTCCAGTTAGTCGCCCTTTTCTTATCGCCGTGGATTATGTGGGTCCAAATTGCAGTTGGTCGTGCCAGAGACGCGCAGGGTACACGCTTTGTACCGTTGACATGCCATTTCAGATAGCGCAGCTGGTACTGTATTTTGCCACTCCTCTAATGTTTGATGGTCCAGGTCTAAGCAAATAGCTAGGAATACCGTGGATGGATTTCACCTTCTCCGCAGCTTCGGTGATAGTTCGAGACCATTCCGTGGCCAGCGGGGAACGATGTATGGGGTCGGTGGGCTGCTTTCCATGAGCGGAGGCCCTGCCTGAAGCCCAGCCAGCACGACAACTCACCTTGGATGTGACAAGCATTGTCACCGGCACAATTTGGCACCGCCGGCGGCTTCGAGTCGCACATCCAGTATATACCACTCTCCCTCACCACCGGAGTTTGGCATCCAGACCGCTCCCTGCATCCGGTGCGGTACGTTCTCGACTCCCGGGTTGGTGTGCTTATCCGGATCTTGAGTAGGGACTACCGTTGAATCTCCGAGAAGAAGGGACATTGAGCAACGGAGGTGAACCGCTGACAGGGCATCCTGCTCTTTGCTCGTCTATTTGTACCAGAAGGCCCACAATATGATGCGAGCAGTCGAAAGTCGACAGCGCGAATTGTGTGCATACACGCGCACAACATGCGGGTAGAAGCTGTCCGCCTTGTCAATTGCACTATAACGAGTGTCGAAGCCGGAGAGATCCTTGTCTGCGGGTCCTGCGCTATACGTCGTCCAATGGCACCAGGACCAACACTAGTAATTGTACCTAGAAGGGTATGTCGATTGTACTGGATTCCTACAGGTAGTAAGTCCACACTGCCGTCGCGCGCCGCGCTTCGGTGAGTGTTAGTGGACGTATGATACTGTTTGCGGCCACGGACTCACAGCTACCGCCAGGTGACAGCATCGACTCGGCAAAGTCGGAACGGGCCAGAGCGCAGGACACCCAAATACGCATGACCGGTCGCCGAAAGCTCTCCTCCGAAGATCTATTCTCTTAAGATCAACAAGAAACAAGACGGCGAAGTACACAAGCAAGAGGGCGCCTCGGCCTGCTAGCATGTTCGGGCCTATTGTCGCGATGACCAGCCTGACGCAGGATATCTAGCCGAGGATCTGGTTGTAGGGCCCCTCGACTTGTGCTTTCGAGCCTTTGCTGCGGGTCGAAGAGCGACGACGAGCGCGA
Organism: Fomitopsis pinicola; assembly: GCA_001931775.1. NCBI lineage: Eukaryota > Fungi > Basidiomycota > Agaricomycetes > Polyporales > Fomitopsidaceae > Fomitopsis > Fomitopsis pinicola. Next base: position 143,024 of record MPVS01000074.1, on the reverse strand, counting down.
CAAGCAACGCTGCGGTAATAAGAACGACGACGCCGCCGCAAGGCAGAGACGGTACGGATTCGAGTCGCGCAGTTGCAAGCCACTGAGCCGAATCCGGGCCAGCAGCTGGTTGGATTGGCGGCCAATCTGTTGGGTGGGCAGGCTCAGCGCGCACCGTTACATAGGAGACCCGCCGCACGGCCCATCCATCCTCCGCTCGCATCCTCCCTTCTCCTACTCTCCGTTATTCTCGCCGCCCTCTCTTCTTGATTTCTGGCCCCCGACAGCAGCGACGACGTGCCGCTATGCACCGAAGCAGCTTACACTCAAGTCACGTTCCATCCGGCGCAACTACGCAGCGTTTGGCCCGCTGGTGTCGGCACTGTTGAGTTGATTCTAGGCTGCTGTCTGGGCCGAGCGGGAGAAAGGTGGCCCGCTGAAAGACCAACAGAGGACGGTTGCACCCCGAAGAGCATCGGAAATGGGGATGGTGGCGTCGGCGAGGACCAAGGCGATAGAAATGGGGAGGCCGAAGCCGAGCCACGAGTACGTACGGCCCTCTGGACGCTTCGCCCTTACAACCAACGATCTTTGATCCCAGCTTGCGGCGTATCATGAACGTACACCTTTCTCACCTCAATCGCACATCCATTTACACTCTTCCGCTCATTATGCCAATCAAGCAGCAGCCTCGCTGGGCAGTGCCGGAGGTTCAGTCGGACAACACGGAGGAGGCCAGTGGTGCCGCAACTAATCCGCATACTCGTACATTGATATTCGATAGCAGGTGCATACACGGTGCGATTCTCTACATTTATGATCCTTCATCCTTATTCACTACGCCATCCTGGTTCTCGCGTAGTTACCTGTCACCACTGGTGGAGGCCGTCCAGCGCAAGGTTCACAGACTCTCTGCACTGTCTCTCTTATGAGATGCTGATCCTCCAGCATCCTAATGGCGGTGGTGTCAGCGGCTCTGGTGCGTGATCGTTCAATAAAACTCTCATCTACCGTTGGTCGCATTCGTTTGCACAATCATGTTGTATTTCCTTGTGATGGCAGCTCACGATGCACATCGTCCTCTTACAGTCGACCCACGTTGAGCATCAGTGGCTCCGGGCGAGTTCCGGCTATGAGTGCAGCTCACATAGCGTTTTCGCACTGGCAGTCGGTGGCCACAACTGAGGTACTCGCGTTCCGTGATGAGGTTGAGGTACATCGTCGACCGTGTGATAGGAGGCGGTTGGGCTGGCTCGGGGCTATCTTCGCCTCTAAATAACGGTATCGGCATCTGTTCCCCCTGCCCAGAACGGCGGGTGCCCGTGTTTACTTTTCAACCATTCGTATCCAAACCATCGGTCTTGCATGCCTGCTCATCCTTTAATACATCAGTTTGATGAATCCCCCCTTGGATGAATCTCGGGCACAGGGCGCTGCGAGCATCAAGGGAACGCCATTGTTGGTGTGTGGCCAGCAGTGAGCAGAGGAGGTAGTAGCTAATACTCGCTCACGGCAGTGTAACGCATTTGCTCATTTACCTTCGGAAATAGATATAACTATATGCGATGTCTACAGCAACCGTCTGTCGGACAGCCAACGGGCAAGGGTTTCGCTATTGTTACATTCTAGCCTTGTGCCTTTCTCAAGTCTTCACTGACGTATGTTCGACACAAGCACCGTATGTGAACGTGAGAGGCCATCGATGCACGATACGAAGGCCCGTGTTACACTTCGGATCCTTGCCAGCAAGAGCTAGACACCTCCTTTGTGGAAGTGTGCATCGCGCAGTACTTATTGGACATAGGTTCGTCCATCTTGATGAACTGAGAAATATCGCTTCCACTCCGAATGCCATCTAAGTCCTCCGCAGCAGCAGGACGGGCTTGACAGCTCTTTCTAGATGAACTGATCGATCTGCGGCGCTCAAATACAGGCAGGCATTGAGACACGCTCGAATCGGAGACCAGAAAGCCCAGCTGACTGAGAGCTGGAAGAAAACAGGGCCCGGAAAAGGCGTTGTGGTGACCCACATACTCCAGACCGGGTAAAGCGCATACTGTCCTTGTTATACATACCGGTGGTGTAGATAGATAACGGCAAAGCCTAGCATCTAACCAACGCCTGCGATTCCTTGTCTTTTCTTTGAGTTCGCAACGGAAGTTGAATGGTGCATAGTGTTTCCGATCGTATACAGCGCGCAATATGCACTTCGAAGCAGATTTTTGCCAAGACAGGCCATGAGACGTGTGACCAGGAGTGTCTGTCAAAGGAGTGATCACTGTGAGTCACGATAATGGTAGACGAAAGATGTGAGCCTAGGTGAGACGCACCACAGCCTGACGATACCGGCAGCGACGACTTGCCGGTCACGGAATTCCGCTGAGGCCGCTTTTCGAGCTGACAAGACGGGTCACTCATCGCCGACAGTTTGGCCACTCACCTGATAAGCGCCACAAAAAGCCAGGAACTCAGAACATGGTCTAGGTAGCGCTGTCGTCTCCCAAATCGCGTTGAATCGTCTATTGGTCCGTCCCAGCCTCGGATAAGCCATCAGTATGGATTTGTCCCCCGTCACGGGAGCCGGCTCCATGCCAATCAGAGGGAGCTCCTCTCGTTCGGAAAGTTTGAGGCCGAACGCATGCAGAGGCCAATTAGGACTTTGCAGAAAAGAAGCCGGGGAAAATCGAACACATAAGAGCTAGCGCCAGCCATGCACGTCCCGTGGCATGCTGTCCATCCACTCTCACTTCGTCGAACGATGTGCTTCAACTTGGTCACCTATCGAGAGTACCACGGCTGCGGGCACGGCCTTCCGACCCAGAGGCACTATGTGGGCAGTATAACCCAGGCATCGGCGAGATCTGATGCTGTTCTCACAGGTCGACTGTAACAAACCGGCATGCGTAGTGAGCGCGCGCCACAAGAAGGAGAGCCACAACTGCGCTAGTGGATGCGTTCAGCAGTAAGCAAACCTTGCACGTGGTGTGATGGGTATGCCAGTGTTGTGACCTCCCTATCGCAGGATGCTGCAGGATCAACGACTCGTACTGGAGCGTGTCCAGGGTCTATGTGAGACGTGCACGGGAGAGCCGCCTCCACAGATTGTGAGCGAGAGCTCTGGCACGCGGAGGACGGCGTAGGGGGAAGATGGAGAAGGGATTGCTGCATTCTCAATGGAAAAGACCTTGTAGTTATGCAATGACACACCTGACATATTGGCGCACTCTCAAGGCTTTGGCTTGCCTCTGCCAGTGTGTTGGGCACCTCTCGGCCTTGGTCCGAACGACGATAAGAGCAGAGAGCGTAAACATAGGGCTGCCCGTATTCATGGCAATATGCTGTTCAATGCAACGCTGGAAGCCTGCCGAGGCCCAAAGGACGGTACCTAACAAGGACGGTCAACGTCAGAGGATACTGAGAGCCAGATAATGGTGCCAGAGATTACATCGCTCTCGAGTGCTTCTTGAGAAGTCGTTTGATGAGTTGGTGAGGCATTGGACGGCGTAGTGAGATTGTGGCAGGACGAAAACCAGAATTGCATACAAATCAAGTACACAGCGTCTCATGCCACCGCCACCTACAGTTCGTTCACCGGGCCAATTTCTCCCTTCAGCCACCACGCTTCATTTCTCCCATCACCACCACTGCTCGCTAAGTGCCATGCGACTCAGACGAATAGGCAACAGTAGCGGAGCTCTCGCCCGTTGGGTGAAGACATGAACGTGGGCAGGCCGGTGTTATGTGCGACCGCGAGCCGCAGCGGAATTACGCCGGTCCTGGTGACCGTGATGTCAACCTGCAGCATACAGGACGCACCCGCCTTTTTCTCGCCAATATCACTAAAAGCCGTGCCCCGAAGACGGAAATCAAAGAAGATCTGGGAATTCGGGGAGAAGGGGGTCGTTGCAGGCGTCGTAGGCTGGGTTCGACAAAGTCAGCAAGGACGGCTGCGGCGGAGAACAGCGGGACATGGAACAACCGCTGCTAGGCTGTTGCTCGACCGAGTGACAGGTTCGCCCGCCCGACAGATTGGCCAACCAATGTCCGCAAACTGCCCCATCGGGCCTCTTTGGAAGAATATGTTGTACTGGATGCGACAACGCCTGCCCTCCGGCGACTCCGGCGCCCCTGCACTTGCCCTGCCTCTACTCCTTGACGGTACCACTTGTTCGCCTGGACATCGCTCTTCACTGCGCGCCGAACACGGGAGGTTGAAGACGTCGTACTGGCTCAGCAGCGTTCTTCGAGAACAGTCACTTGTCTTGCCATCAATGACATGTAACACCCTGTACCCGAACGCACGGAGCGCATCAAAAAATGCTAGCGCACTAGGCTCCTGCTTTTACGAAGAATAGGGTAGGGATTTTCAAGACCTTCTTGTCGTTACGTGGGCGCAAAGCGTATCTGGGAGCGATCGTTCGCGAGCCCAGTCTGGTACTGGTTGCTACGAGTACTGGGCGTAGAATCTGGTGAGTTGATTGCGAGAATATTCGATCGCGTGCACTGACCTCCCATTTCTGCACTTACGCTGTCTTCCATTCCCATGGTCAACCAGCGGGCCTAATACCGTTTCAAGACACCGTCTGCCGCGCCCATCCCCCGATCCTACCCGTGAGCGAGCGGTGCGGAAGATGGGCATCTGGCAAGCGGTCCACCCATTCAGTCCCTGACTGAACGGTCAGTAATTGCAGACTGTTGTGTGCTGTCCAGCCATGCTATCCCCCGTTAGCATATAGTTGTGGCTGTGTACTCGTATGCGCATGCACCGAATACGATCAGCAGATCTCGCAACATCGGCAGGGCGAGTAAAGCTTACTTAGTCGTAATGCATCTCTGAATCATGGTATTGAAGGTCTGGCAGCCGACTTCGCGTCAACGCAGTAACACACACAGAACTGTGCACTCACTGTGAGAAGTCTACCGAGCCATATCAGCACCAGGTTGAGCCGTACTCTTGGATGCTGCTAGGGACCAGTGTGCTCCAGGCGAGTGGTTGCGCGCAATCGAGCCTCACTGACGCACCAAAGGCCAGCAGATCGTACTCGAACTCGAAGACCCTCTTCAGCGACAGCGAGCATTTATCCAACCTGTTTCGCACTACTGCGGTGCCGCCATGATCTCGGGTTCACCAACCTTCCCCCTAGGCGATCGCCGTGTTCACTTGTGGTTTCCGAATACCTGGAAGGAGCACGTCAGATTTCGCTCTTCTTCGTGCCTCTGGCTACCCGCTACCACTGGCTCTTCTTCCTATGCCCCTCCGAAGGTTGCGCGACTCACCACTCCGTTGTACCATGAATTCTTTCTCTCTTGAAGCGAGGCCGTGGCCTGGGGCGAATCCTCGGGAGATCCGGTGTCGGTCGGCTCACTGGACGGTGCGCGTTGTCAATAGCTAGCGTCCGGGAATATGGCTCCGGGTCGGCAGGGCGCACCCGCCTTCATCGCCACTGTCATCACAAACCTTCAAGTCATCACGGCCCTATATCATCTCAACTATGGGATTTTGCGGCTCACGTGTCTCGCATCCTTCTGTGGTATATGCAACCGACACGGGTCCCCTTGCACCGCCACAGCTCTCAATGCAACGGCTCCTGGCTTTTCTGCTCAGTCGTGTTTTGTGGGGCATGGTGCCTGTTCCCACAGCTCAGCCGTCACACAGGTGTCCTCGAGTAACAAGATCGGCGGAAGCTAGTTGGCTTTCGCGTATCGAGAGGGCGGTCGGGGATCGATTGGCACGCGGAGGAGACTGGCTAGTATGGACGTGACTATGAGGCGCAGGCTCGGTGGATGTCTTCTTGCCACCCTTTACGCTGCGTTTCTCCAATCCAAAGGTTCTATGATTCTCGATATGACGGCCCAGGATGCTCGTAAGGCCCAATATCCAGACGACACAGCACCGGCTCGAGCTCCGTGCTTTGGACAGCTTTTTTCGCTGAGTGTGGGCCTTGGGTGTGAGATGCTCGGGAACTGGGGATAGCGGGAGGTCTGGTTGACAGACTGAAATGCTGCCGACATACGCCGCCCACTGGCCACTAGCTTGAAGCGTGTCTTCCGTACGGTTTACGGTGGCATAGGCGTTTTGAGATGCGCCTGCCGCCGAAAGGCCATCCCTTCAAGAAGGAACTCCGGCACATACTTGGGCACAGCGGTCGTATTACAAATCGTATGGCGGCCACTAGATGGCCCAAAGATGGCCCACTAACAGGCGACGACACATATTTGGCCCGCTAGCGGCCGCGGGTCAAACATAGCGAATAATCGCGCACGCTGTGCGTGAATGGAACACGACAGCGATACTCACCATTCTTGCATGACGTGCGGCGCGTCATAATGAACGCGCCGGCGGAACTCAAGCAGTAATGAAGAGTATTATTGTTAGGGCAGTATCAGACCCCTGATCAGCGAGCAGGCGTACTATGCTCATGCTTATGCTTATGTGAAGCATGGCTTCTCACAGAGAACAAACCCAGCATATATATAGGATAGTAGCCAACAATGAAAGAGGACGAGTGTTACTCACACGGAACAAACAGGACTGTCGCGACTGGCTTGAGGACAGGGCTGACAAAGGCTGACACCCTCGTCTGAAGACAAAGAGTGCATGTCGATCGCGACGTCCACGGGTCGGGGTCGGACTACTATACATAGCTATGTCCAACCGTGGATGTGGTTCGAGCTGGGTTCACAATGCATGTGGCATAGCGTGCCCGGGTGTTCTACGGAATGAGGACTAGTATGTATCGATAATAGACCTGAGGAAGAAGGCCTCCTCGAGGAACAAGAGTGCGACTATACTACCGGAGTACGTGGACGAGAAGCACTCTAGAGGTATACAGATGCGGGATGGGACGAAGGCCGATATAGTCCATGACGCTGCAATCTCGGAGTGTCAATATCTTAGTGCTCCATTTGAGAGGTTGTAACGCCTTTCCAGTCGGGTCTTGCATGGCGAACATCGACACGCGTGTGCGCAGTGGGATCGCCGCGATTCATCGGAAGGCACATGATGCCCACCTAGGGAGGAGGGCACTGACGGCGCGCGCAGCGGTCGAGCTTGGCTCAAAGTTTGTATGCGTGGACGGACGCGGGCGCAATACGGATATTCGCCTTTGATATATATAAAAAACCTAGCCATATGTCGTTCTACCAGCTCCTACCACCAACACTCCGCCGACAATGTGCTTTCACTTGATTACGGAACGCGAGTACCTCGTGTGTGGCCACCGTCTCCCGATGCAGAAACACTACGTGGGCCACAAGCCTCACTGGGAATTCTGTTCGTGGTCGCTGACGGCGCCGATGTAGGTCGATTGTATGAGAACGAAATGTATCTCGAGTTGCCGCCACGACAAAGAGGCGCACGAGTGTGCCACACAATGCGCCCAGCTGTAAGACGCCTTTGCGGGATGGTGACTCACCGAGTCCACTGACGTTCATCTCGTAGGATGTTGGGGGATCAATTCTTCGTGAAGGAGTCGGCCCAGAGGGTTTGTGAGCCATGCGCGGGACAGCCTCCTCCCGTAGTGTTGGGAAACTATGGAGCGAGTAGGAGCACCTAGGGGGTAGGGGAAGAGATAACGCCATGTATTGTCAACGAGATTGAAATGGGCCAACATATCGATGAGACGTCGCACCACTGGCCTTGTGCTTCCACCTCCCTGCCGCGAACGTATGGCATGCTGCTGGCCGCCGTGCTGGAACCCCGTATAAGCAGGACGAATGAAGCAATGCACACGAACAGGCGAGCCGGGAATGGGGGAGACAATGGACTGAGGACCTCACGAGTAGCAATCGATGGGTACTGTCCAGACATCTGCCGTGGGCTTTAGAAGGAAAGCCCTCCCGCAATGGGGTCGGAGCGCCATGCACTAGACCCCCGCCTTGGTCGAAGAGAAGCTGAAAAGCTGACAGGGTAGTGGAAAAACTTGTAGGACGGGGTAGACCGAAGAATGAGGCTGTACGAGCTGACCAACGAGGAATGTGGTTCAGGTCGCCAGGGAACTACCAAAAATTGTTGGCCAGGAGGCAGGCCTCAAGCCGCACCCACCCTACGCCGGCGCGGCTTCCATCCCTCCCACCACCGTTGCAGCGCTGCTGTCTCCCGCACTCGTGGTCAATTCCAATTTTTACCCCTCATATCCGGCACAGACAAGACCCTGCAGGGATGGAGTTGACCCTGCCCCCACTGAGAGGACCCGCATGGTCAACGTGGTCAACGCAAGGACCACGGGAGGGCGGAAATGCCACAGGTGCGAGAGGCGGCCCAGACGGGTGAGAGCTCGACGAACGCAGAGCTGCCGACGAGGTCGACGGCGACAACGGCGAGGGCGTTGAGGACGACATGGGCGGTATATCGATGAGCCGTCCCTGTCGGTGCCGGCGAAGGGCGGTGCTGACCGCCGCTGGCCACCTGTCTCCCGACGGGTTGGCCAACCAATCCACAATTCTCCGCCGCCCGATCTCGTTCAGCGTCTTGAGGTTGGTCAGTCGATCCGTCTGCGTTCGCGGTGAACGCCATAGCCGCAGTTTCCGCCGCGCACATCCCCTCGTCCTCGGCCTCGTCGCTACCTCCGTTTGTTGCGCACAGATAGCTGGTCGACGCGCGCCAACAGACTATTGGCTGGGACGATACGTCCAGCTGAGCCCGGAACCGTGGCTCCACACTCGAGCGCGTTGACGACAATTCGATGCGAGTTGCTTCGTACGGGTGCGGTGACTGCTCTGCGAGCTTGTCTAGCACGATTGAAGCTCGCTCGTCACTGAGGTAATCCACGCGGACATCCGAGTCGTCGATTCTCGCCGAGGAGTTGCAGAGCCCTCGCGAACTTGCACTGCACGAGTGGAGCCGATTATATCCCTGGGACTCCTCGTCTTGTCTGCTTCTTATAAACGGAGACGGACGTCCCGCGCGTAGTGGTGAGTCAGTGACCACACACTTCTTGTAACCCAGAGACTGACTCTCACCGTGATTACGCCCCAAGTAGGTCTCGAGGACCCGGAGGACTGATCCGCTAGTCTGCCTGCGCACAAAAACACCGAGCTTCTGTGCGTTGCCCTCTGTCTCCTAAGCGTCGAACGTTCGCGTGGTTTGGCATAGGCAACATACTACCGTAGTGTCACTGAGAGTCGCTTTCGACAAGCGGAGTCTGCTCGACCATGACGCAGGACGCGGGAAGGTTGATTCGCACGAGCAACAAGGCTAGGCGTATCGTGTTCGCGATCCTGCCAGTGCCGCTGGGGTCGGAGGGGCTATGCAAGTACCATGACTGGCTGTCGTCATTCCTTGCACCGGCCACTGCTCGGTCCAGAGCCCGGGCAAGTCGAGTGTCTCTGGGAGGCGAGGGCATATCGCGGAAGTCGATTTTCAGTCCAGCCAGGACACGTCGGGGCACATATATAAGGCGAGCAGCTGCCGGGGTCAATTTGTGCCGGGGGAAATCAATGGAAAGCTCCAGGCAAGTAGTAGGTCCAACCGGATGTCGGACGTGCGTGACTGAAGTATCTTTGACACAGGTTTACTGAGCACCCTCACCACCGGTATAACAGTGTAGTTCGGGACGTAGAGGTATCTGGAGACAGTTTGCGTCAGTTCCTTGGGTGACCAGCGTCAATGCAGACCGTTCACTCTTCTCGAACACGGTTCGGGCACGGAGACTACGGCAGAGGTTCCCGGTTCGGCTGCACACCAGCAGTGCTGCTGGGGCAAAGGCATAGTGTGCCGGAGCTTCTCGCGAGTTTGTCCTTTGGAGCTCGCAGCCTAAGCTCTCACAGGACAACACCCGGGCACCACCGGGACAAACACCCCATGACAACTCCAAGCGGCCGCGGCGCTCGCAACCAATGGACCCGCTCTCAACCAATGGACACGATGCGAGGCCCCCGACCTTGACTCGAGCCAGCGACTCACCACAGCACAATCGCCTACGTCCCCCCTTCGCGTCCTAGACCGACGAACTCCTGTGGTTCTTTCATACAAGCCACCGGAGCTGTGTAGATTGCCATTCACATCGCGGTCTTGCACGAGGGTCACCGTAGCCCGGCATGACGGTGTGGAGGGAAAGTACTCTGTTGGCGAGATGGCGGGCAGTGGCGTCGACTCCCGCGAGGCGCGCTTGCAGCTGCCCGATTATTTGGCTCCGGCCCTGATCGCGCCGCCTCCTCCTTCGGCGCGACGAGGTCCACGCTAGAGCCTGAGCTGCTTTCGTCGTTCTACCATCTGTAACTGTGGCAGCACGAGCATCCGGGCTCCGACTCAGCGACATGGGCATCCAGAGCAGGGTACGCTTGCGTTCACATTTGAGAGGAAGGTCCGGGCTCTCCATTTGCGGAAATCCGTGTGCGATGGCAGCCGTCGAACAGACTTCGCGGTCGTGATTGCAGATTCGAGTGGTGGTGTTTGGGCTTGTATCAGCAACGTACTGGTCTTATGGGTTACTAACGGCGTGGCCTCTTATCCTGGTCCTTCCTGGTTTGTTACAGCGAGCTGATCCTCTCAATTCCATTTTCTGTGCAGTCAACAACTGACTTTCTGTTGGCTGAGCTGGACTGCATAGCGCATGGCTGTAGCGCTGTTCTGCTTGAAACGGCGCGCCGCTTACTGTCCTCCTACGATGAATGATCGCGCCGCTCTCGCTCATTACCGTCTCATCTACATGTCTCGATCCATTTACATGTCTCGATCCCTGTCGCTGAACTCCTCATCGCAGCCGTTGCATCGCTTCTTCCTTCCTACCTTTTCCTGACGCACGAGACTTACCCACTCACACACTCTTTCGTATAGGCTACACGGTCATTTATACCTTCTGACTTGTTTTTCATGTCGATTTTGCTTGCCTCCTCGCTGTCATCATCCGACCACCCCCACGACATGATCCCCGCTGCCCTCTGGAGCCGACCACTTACTATTTATGGTTGGCCACCTTCCCATACGCCTCCGAGCTGCGGATCGGTAATGATATACCTAACCAATAATCTTCTCCCTTCGGACTCACGTAGAATTCAACAGGGACCGGCAGCACGCCCCCAAGGGAACTTACCGCTTTCTTCAAGCGAGAATCCACTTATTAGGGCGTATAGCTGCTCACTGCTTTCTGCAGGCGGGAATTCGCTTCTTAGGCATGCGTATGACTGCTGCCTGATCCCGGCAAAGAGCCTACTCTCGGAGGTATTATCTCGTATTGGTACGGTCGGCCGCGTTTTCCATTCGAGGCAGTCGAGAGCGCTGTCTTACTCTCGGATGGGCCACAAGCTCGACACAGTGGTATTCATCGGTTGGTTCCTCAGCTGCCCTCTGCGCGACGAATCGCTACATAACTACTCCGATACTCACACATAGTGGCGGAGCTCACATTTACCCAGACTTACGGTTCCAGAGCACGGGCGCCTCCACTCTGGGCGATTGGCGGTACTTCGGGAGGGCCTTCAATTCATGTATCAGTGGAAGCCCGGTTTGGTATGGAGAAACCTCGCTAGGCGGACTTCTACTCTGGTTAGCACGGATGCTGGTATATGTTTCTCTTCGAGATTCCGCAATCATATTGCTGACCTATTGAGCTAGTGTGTGCTGTACCGAAGTTTGTGGTTTTATGGCCTACAAGAACATCTATCGATCTGGGAGGGATGTCACCTACTAAAGCGCATACTATCTTCGAGAACGGCGCGGCGGAGAGTTTGGGCGGTCCCACCCAAGTCCCCGTGTCTCGGCTCGAGTTGAGTTGTACTCAATGCAGTGCGTCATAGGGAACGGACGGAGCATGCCAGTGCAAACACTATCTACATAAGAAAGTCGTTATCTTGAACGAGTGCCAGCTCGATGATTGATAAGGAAGGTGAATCATGCGATGTGTGAGCCGTTCCGCAGTGTCTGCCTTGCTTGACATTGTACCAGTAGCACAAGACGCGCTAGCGTTCTTTATGTACTGCCGGGAGATATTGTTTGCTCTCGTCCATGGCCCCGGCCGCTGGGCTGTGTTTTCGCCCTTCAAAATGTGTAACAGTTGACATTCTTTCAAAACGCATGCATGGTAGTATACTGTACACGGGATCCACTGGACCATAGTGAGGATGCATGCGGCTCGGATAGCTGTCATGAAGTTTGTCAGAAATGTTCCGCGCCAGTGATGCAGGACTCCAATGAGCCTCGCCTCAGCGCCCCAGGATTAGGAATCGTCGGATCTCCCGCTACGCGACGCAGCTATCCCTGCAGTATTCCGCTCGACTGCCAGGAATTGATATGGCAAAGTCTCCAGGACGGCTAATTCATCATGCGTCGGCGGCCACCGACAGGTATGTGGTCCGGTATGCCACGGCATTGATTACAATCCACGTTCGTCGTGTACAGGACAATGTGTTGGTCTGCGATCATCCTGTTCAACCACCGCATTTCAGCAAAATCATTTCGTACATGAAAGCGGAAGGTGGCGCACTGCTGCGCGCATGTATTCACGCAGTCATGCTCCTCCTGCTTGTGGAACGTGCTAATGGTGCAAATCGACATGTGGCAATCGAGCTATGTTCCCTCGGTCAATACCATGACATATCCCTTTCTTGTCGAGACCGAACGATGACACGTACGTAGTTCTCGGCCGTCTGGCGGTCGTGCCCGCAAGCGAAGTGCCTATAAGTGATGAGCCAATAGCACATGCAGGCGGTCTCCTGGTTTGAAGCGATGGTGACAGAACAGGGTCGCTGTGGGTGAACACGATGGAGCAGTCACGGTGGAGGCCTGCGCGACCTTCTGATGATAGCCTGGCGGTAACTTATAAGATGAGCTCGTTTACCACGATCATGGGGAGGTACGGACTATGTAGCGAGAGGTCCCTATGGAGAAGGGTCCGGCAGTTTCCGCCTGGCCCACTACATCGGCGTATCAATATACCTGCACCCTGAATATTCGATTGCCTTCTACTGAGTAACGAAGCGACCATGACCCTCGAAAGTCAGCGTCCAACTGTGTTGCAGGGCGACTCGTTCCGCAAGAATGGCCCGTAAGGATGTTCGAATACAGCGCTTATGCCGAAGGGAACTTATGAGCTGCTTTCGGCACGGTCGAGAGTTGGTAGTCGTTGTGAGGTTTTCCCAATCTGTTGAATGACTGGATACTCAATGAACGCCATACACAGGACAGCTGAGCCTTGAAAAGCAATTTCGCGGTAGGTCTCCCTTCAAGTTGTAAGTCGTTTAAGACATCGGAAGGAAGCAGTGTCTTGCAATTTTGCCAGGATATCTGAAACGACAGAGTCCCCCTGCAACCGATGTAATGTCAATACACAGTGCAACGTGGATTGGCAAAGCGACGAACTGACCACTATGGGGTTTACTGAACAGCCATAATGCCGCATACCCGGAAGACACAACGACCGCACATCGCAGTCCAATTGATACAACTGGCATCATAGTTCAGCGTCCAAGGACAATGGAGAGAACCCTTCCCAACCCACGTACAGCCGGACCCCTCCGTGGAGAGATGCACACTACGCGTCAGACTTACGACTCGTAATGTATCATAGGGTGCTGTCCATGCGTGACGACGACCTAATGTTAACTAGGCAAAGCCCTGGAAGACATATTCAGCTAATCACTGTCACCGTCTAGAAGAGGGAAGAGTAGCCCCCAATGCCTGAGCGGACGACAGTAGAAACAATTCAGCGGTAATGTACCACTGACTAGGTCTCTCCACCAAACGCATACTGCGAAATGATTACGTGGACCCGACAGGATGAAGTAGTGGCAGCAACTACACGTGTTATTATGCGGGTGTCGGAAATACCCCTCACCTTGAGTTAGTGAACATTGTGGTTGGTCGTCAATGATGCAGTGACCGTGGGCTAAATTGAGTCTCCTCCTCCTCCCAAGGTCAGTCTGTGCTAGTCCGCCTTGCAGGACCCGATTGACCTTGTAAGATTCCCATGGGCGGGGAATTACGGGTATGCCTCTTGCACGTTTCAAGCGTTGTCCGTTGCTCGGGTCCATCTGGGGCTCGCTCGCACGTCTGTTCTCGAGCCACTATGCGTCCGATGGGGCAGTACGCGCAGCCATATAACATACCTGTCAGTGCCCTTGCGCACTCACACAAACCTCCGGAAGAGAGAAATGTGACGGTCCTCAACAGTACTGATATTTCGGCGTATGCAACATCCGATGTTGTAGTGGTGTCGTTGTCTGTTCGCCAAAGGGTCCCCCAGCTCGGACTTGCACCTCGAGGTGCGGGCCATTGTGCCCACAAAAGTCACAAGCGAGCACTTCGCATGTGTGCGCTAGCGCTGAAGCAGTTTCAGCGCCCCACTGGCAAGCGAACCACCGCAAGTCGACACGAGCTATACAGCACGCACCCATCATGAACAACATCTGATCTCCGTCTCCATTGCTTGGGAGGCCTTGATCGCCAATGGATGACGAAACGGAAGAGAACTGCACCGCGTTCGTTGGCCTGACGATATCTTGGCCGTTGACATACAGTGCATATATGCGGCTCTGGCGGCTGTGCATGAAGTCGAAGACATATGGTGTTGGCATAACGCAGAGGATGGGATGCCAACGTTGCGAACCTGTTCAAAAATTTCAAGCTTAGTTTCAGAACAGACGTAGTAGGTGCCGTACTTACATTCTTTGCGTATGCGACCAAGGCGATGCCTCAGCACACAAGGGGAGAACAGTCGACTTTACTGAGTACTCACCTGAGTAGCCGAGCATCCACGACACCTCCATCACACCCGACTTCTGCACGAAACGGGAGTACACATTGCGCCGCATTAGCTACAGCGGCCTCGACGTACACGTGTACATGCGCTTGTTACTGGCACAGGGAGGGGCCCGGCTGTCCGGGGTACGTAGCAGGAATCAGGGATATAGACGCAGCAGGAGCTGACCAACACAAGAAGAACATTAGAACGCGCTGCGCGGGGCGAAAAACAAGCAGATAGGTAGCATAGACTTTAGGAGAAGCGATGCAAGGTGCGAACGCAAAATAATGGGGAGTGACTATGGGGCTTGCGTGTGGTAGTGCGACAGAGAGCGGGGAGGAAAAATGTGTGGCAAGATGCAGAGACAAGTCCGGACAACATTCATATATATGCAATAGGGGGTCAGAGCGTCCGCGACGAGCAACTCTTGTAGCCGGCAAGTAGTGGGCCGGTCGTTGGAAGAGAATAGGGCCGAGGTAATGTGCAGAAAGAAGAGGAAAGAGCTGATGTACACGAACGTTGCTTGCAGACGGGAATGACTTGAACATGACAGGGGGAGCGGAACATGCTAGACGGAGCAGCATCGCCTAGCTGTAACACCAGGACAGAAGAAGGCGTCGAACATCAACGTCTGACGATCATGACGAGAACTCCACGAAGCTCCGCCAGCTTCGCGTACTGCCTTCGTCCTCGCGGAAGTCGATGAAGTTCGCGAGGGGCGACAGGAGCGACTCGAGCGTGCCTCTGCGGCTCAGTTTCGGCGGCGTCGAGTTGGAGCGCGAGCGCGAGCCGGAGGTAGAGCGGGATACCGGGGGCGCGAACGACGCCTCCTGCTGATACGCGGGTGCGGACGCAGGCTTGGGCGTGCGCGCCCGCGAACCGGACGGCGAGTGCGAGTGTGGGATCACTACGTCTTCCTCCTCGTGCAGGACCTGGAGCAGGCGGCTGTTGACGTCATGTGTAAACGATTCCTCTTGCGACTGCGTGGACGATTGGGACTGCGTGCGCTCTTGCTCCTCGGCATCCTCGTCCTCGTCATCGCCATCGCCGAACGACATGAAACTCCCGACGCGGGCAGCGCGATGCGTCCGCCCCTCCAGCACGGCAAGTGCGGCGGAGCGATTGCGCAAGCGAGTGTTGAGCGATGCGACGGAGCGGAAGGACTGGTTGCGCGTGGGCATGGCAGCGGGAGCTGAGACCGGCGATGGAACAAGGTTATACGAGAAAGAAGGCGTAGTGGGTGAGATGGGGGAGAACAGGAGGTACGAGTGGTCAGAGGAATCTGGCGGTAGAACCATCGAGGACTGGCGGGAGGCCTCAGTGGGAGAGAGGAGAGACGGAGCGGAGTGGGAGGCGCGGTGCATGGGCGACCACGGGTAAGAAAGGGAAGGCTGCTCGGAGAGGATGGTGGAGAGAGTGAGCGTGTGATTAGACGTCCGACGGCCTCGGGTGGCAGCGGGAGCGGAAGTGGGGGGTTCTGGGAGAGAGATAGATGGTGCAGGCTTGGGAGAAGGGAGGAGCGAATCGCGAGACGACTTGCGCATTTTGGATGTGGGCCGCTTGGCCGGGAGGAAATGCGAGAAGCTGAATGTATTGTGATTGCTAAAGAAAATAAACAGGTCAGAACCTGACGACCATTGGGCGGAAGCACGTCTTGTACGAGGGCTTACTGTGTACGAGCAGTAGGCGAACCAGCACCCGATCTCCCAAATGCGACGGAACTGCGACTTGTGGCGGTGTCCTTCCTACGAAGGCTCATCGAGCGCATAGAGGCACTTTCGGCGAGATCCAGAGACAGGAAAGAACGGTCATCGTCGTCCCACTGACGATGCGGCACGAGGGTCAGAAATAGGGCATTGGGATCCCTCGGCGAGTGGACAGCGGCTTGGAAGCTGACGGTATTGACGGTACAGGGGAGACTGTCGACTGCCTTACCGCGACGCCGTTTCATGGAGGGCGAACGGGACGTTGAGGGTGTGGCTGCAGGCGTACCCGTGAGCAGACCCGAGGTAAAAAGCGGGGAGTACTGCGCGAATGCATCCATCGTCGCTGTCGTCGTGGAGGAGGGGACGGAGGGGACGGAGGACGAGGCGGGGATGCTGTGGGGAACGGGGGAAGTGTAGCAAGGGCGTAATTGTTATATACGAGGAGGACAGGAAGACGGACGTAGATCAGTCGCAGATTTCCACGTCTTGCCGCACCGAACAAACACGAGGCGAGGCGCCCGGCGGTGCCACTGGCGCCGGTGCGCAGGGCCGGCGCATTTCCCCATCTGGGTGATGGCTGGCTTGTCTTCCCCGCCACGTTGCCAGACAACGTTCAACGAAACGCTTCCGTCCCTCGCATCTAGCCGCTTCTTCTCCACCTCGCGCCCAAATGCATCTCGCTGGCAACCCATTCATCTGCGTATCGTAGTCGTGCTCGACGCGACCATCCGCCGCTGCCAGCAACGCCCTGTTCGCATTTGTTCCGTCACGTAATACACGCCCTGTAGGCAGGGCGTCAAGATGTGGAGAAAGGCGGTCATTGTTCCTGACGCGATTGCAGCCGCCGGCGCCCACTTGATGAATCTTCCTCCATTAATCAATTCGTAAATGACATTCGCAATTTCCCCTCCCATTGGTCGAACGAGGCCCATCGTACGCGTCAGACGCCACCGCCGAGTCCGAATCCTTCTTGATTCGGACCGAGCGAGTCGACGTCGACAAAAGGAGCACATGCGTCGCACAAAGGCGGTGCTTCCGTGGCTTGCTTTATTGTACTCTCAACAACGACGAATCTCGCAATGGATCAGCGCCGTAATGGTGCTCCGTGGAGCGTGCGTTCGCGTTCGCCTACTACCGGTGCGGCTTGGATCCTCCGAGTGCTTAGAGGCGTTGACCCGGCAGGCTGAACTCACGGCAATATCACACGACCCTCCGCAGCGCATTGCATCATGCTCGCGCTAGGAACCAGTGTGTCTCTAACGCACCACGGGTTCCTTCCTCAGCAGCCCTCGCTCATCATCGCACTCAGGCTGGGCGTCCCGAAGATCCGGTTGCATTGCGCCTGTCCGCATCGGTAGCGTTGGCCGCATTTGCACGGTACGGTATGTCATGCCGCCGCGGTGGTGCTACCATATTCGGTATGTCTTGTAGTGACGTACTCCGTATGTTGCAGTGCTCTTGAACAACCCGACAGCCAGCGTGCATGGGTGGACCGTCAGTACCTCCGGGCATCGACTTCACCGAAAGTGGCATCCAGCACGGAAGGCCGCTCCATCCTCTTAGCATTGAACGTTCGAACGCCCGAGGCTCAGGAGTATCTGTCGAACTTCGTGTCCAACAGTGACATGTCATGGCGACTCCTAGATTGCGTCCGCTGAGGTTCATGGACGCGGAGCCGTATGTCCTCCGCTACCTCGTGATCATGGCTTCGTAAGTTTCACCTTCGCCCCCGAGACGCATCGAATGTTTAACGCAAAGCAGTGGTTTCGCACTCGATCCCGGGCTTCAAAATCAATCGCCGTACGGTTTGTGTCCTCGCCCCCGTTTCACAATTTCGCCCTTCCCAAGGTCAGGGCTTGATTTTACCTTCGACCCTAGTATGCGCTCGCGTCACGCTCAAACTCAATACGTTTGTTCTGTCAAATGTTATCAGCTACCGCAGTCGCTGCTTTGTCAACTCCCCAGCCTAGTACGACGCCTAAGACGCCACCTAACGGCCGAGCACCAAGATTTGCCTCATCCGGAAGGTTACCTGCCCGTTCCGGAATAGGCACGACGAATCTGGATTCGCTAGGGCTTCCGACCCGGGGATGATCCGCAGACCGCCGGCATCGCCTCGGTGGCCTTGACGACCGCGACGAACGACAAGGTGCAACGTTACATATGTCGGCCTCGTTACGTGGCCAGCCCGGTGCTTCTTCTCTCGGGACGCGAGATCCAGGTGATGCGCGTTGTGCGCATGAGGCAAGTCTTGTGGTCGGAGGTGAACCTTGGGTGAACCGACGCGCGGACGGATCCACTTGGGGCCTTCTTGGGGTCGGGGCGTAGCTGGAGACGCGCTGAGCGGCAGGCGACTGTTCTTCTCGCCCATACGGCGCGCCTTACTGAGCTGAGGTACGTCCGTTACTACTGCCACACGAGAGTTTAGCTCATGCATACATTCGGGCCCCATCTAGGTGGGTTGGGGTCTGTCATAGTCGTCATGCTGCAAGACTCGTATCCATGCCTGGGTCCTAG
Organism: Fomitopsis pinicola; assembly: GCA_001931775.1. Lineage (NCBI taxonomy): Eukaryota > Fungi > Basidiomycota > Agaricomycetes > Polyporales > Fomitopsidaceae > Fomitopsis > Fomitopsis pinicola. Next base: position 124,144 of record MPVS01000074.1, on the reverse strand, counting down.
TATCTATGAATAGACGCCTGTGCATGATGCAACTCTAACAAGTTGTTGTTACCAGCCCTTCGCTGAGCAGAACTCGGATGGAATTCGATGGTGTCGAATGGCATTGCGTTTTGCGACACGCTCCATTGGAGAAGCATGACAGCGACATGTGGTCGTTCGAGCGACAATCGCCACACCTCGTACCACGGGGAGTCCGTACGGCTCCGTTTGACCTTCGCATTACCGTTCTCTACTCACACAGGCTGCTGAGGAATGATCAGCGCGGGCACTCGTTGATGTCTGTGTGGTATAAAGTGAGCTGACGGTAGCTGGCGCTCCTACCAGGAGAGAATGGCAAGCTATCTTCGGACGCCGGCGAAGGTGAGTCTATCACTTCCACTGCCATGACGGTGACAGTCTGACTTCTTCCTTGCCCTTGGGCCTTCTAATGTGATCCTCTTCAACGCGAGCAGAGCCTGAGGGTAGGCGTCTACATCCCTGTGGACCCAAATTCATCTCGTTCCACCGCACATCCTCGACCCTACGGTCGATGAGGTTCGTACATCAACATCAGTATAATGATACGTGCTCATCAACTGATCAATTTCTACAAACCCCTCAAGCTTGGCAGAGCCTATGGCGGATCCCACATTGATCTTCTGCCGGTGGATTCACTGTCTAGTTGTCGTTGCAGTGACGCAGCTGACGGGTACGATTATGTACCATGTAGAGCTCCGAGTCGGTGTGCATCGTGCTCGCTTCCCGTCTTGCAGCGAGTTCCTGCAGTCTTGAGACCCACCGGAGGTTTTGCCCCCGAGCTAATCTGGGAGATGCCTGCTGGGTAGATCCCGGCCACTGGCTGGCAATCTGATTACCCTGTTAGCTGATGATGTAGCACGAGCTTTGTGGCGAGAGCGCAAGCCTGTATATGGTCCGTATGTACGCCTGTGATTTTGCAGGCCCTGGTTGACGCATCAAAAGAATCGCTTTGCAGATTGTTGTTCAGGTCATGCGATGTGACCGCGAGGCAGTGAGCTCCTTCTCAGACGTGTCTGTCAGTGGGATGTGACTGCGACTCACACCTCTGTAGGACCGCTTGGGCAGGTTCGATGCCGCCCCCCGAACGGACTAGGGTGTTACTACAGCTCAAGCTACTGTGGTGACCCTGGCTGTTAGACATGGAGCTAAGGTATCTGGACACGACCGAAGGCAGGGTCGCTGCGCCGGTGCTCGGGAATTACCACATCGACACACCGCTTGGGAAGTACGACCTCAACTTCTGCTGGTCAGTCAAGAGACTCAAAGGCTCGAGCGTGCAACCGGAACCATTCGTTTTCAGTTCCGGCAGTAACATCTCAACTCGCACTGTGATTCTGAACGACTCTTGCTTGCAGCCGAACGTCCATGTCAAGGGGCCCTCCTCGAAGCTCACAAACGGTTCAGACCAACATTGGAACTAAGTCCTCCTGCCGACGCCCCCCTCTCCTTACGCGTGCGGAGGAGTCGCGGCGTCGGCGGACTGATTAGTGTGTATTCGCGACTCTTAACCCCGCGGTGGGGGCATTATTGGTCTGCGGGCAGAAGCTCTCTTCTCTGACTTCTCTACGCGCGAGCAGGGCGGCTAGACTCGCCGCTCCAAGTGCGCTAGATATAGCCACACGTCGGTTATCCTTCACGTTCGAAGGCACGCACCGATAGCAACGGGTCGTGATACATCGCGACAAACTGGACACAGCGTTAGTAGTGAGTGACTCCGGCCGTCCGGATGCAGGGAAAGGTGGAATTGGAGTTGCCGGGCACTCTTGTTCGACGATTGGCAATACTCGGAAGGATTGGGTGCAACGTGCACGAGAGGTCTGACGGAATCCGGCATGGGTAGATAGTTGTGTGATGCTTGTAGTCAGTACACAACTATGATTGTATTGGACTTTGACTGCTTGGTCTGCACACGTCGAATACAGGGACCACTAACCGGTGTCTGCAAGGCACAAGGGCAAAAAGTATTCCGACACGGGGAATCGAACCCCGGGCTATCGCGTGAGAGGCGATAATGTTAGCCACTACACCATATCGGACGATAAGTAATCGGTTCTGCGTAACGTCAGTACTTCATAGAAGTCGCCTGCGTACCGTGCTCTTCAACGTTAACACTCTCGGGACACCCATTCAGGCAAGAGATATACCGCTTCTGGATAGTTTCATTCGTCACTCTCCCCAGCGGATCGTCATGCATGAAGTCATGGCATGGCACCCGCCTTAGTATAACAGGCTCAAATGGCAGAGGGCCCTTCCTCGTCCCAACTTGAGCTTGAACCTGCACAACGACCCGCATACAACGCACCTTTTGAACCCTAGTTCATCGTCATGTCGCTCCCCACCCGTCAAATCGGAGGCCACAAGGTAGATAACCTTCGCAACAGATTGATTGAAATGACGGATGGAAACAGGCTGCCATCAACAACCCCAACGTCTCTGAGGAAGCGAAGGGCCGCGCGCGCGAAGCCATCAACGATCTTGAGCAGTCCTCCGAGACCCAGGAGACGCGCCAGGGCTATGAGGAAGACAAGGACGACACACGTGTCAATGCCGGTTACAAGGCGACTATGAAGAGTGAGTGCCATCCCCGGAACAGTGGATGTATGCGGCCCTACTGACGCATTTCTGCGCATAGACCCCAACGTCAGCAAAGAGGCGAAGGAGCACGCGCGCGACTTCCTGGAAAGCAAGGGCGCCATCTGAACGCATTGTTGAATATGTCGACTCATAGAGCATTGTAGAAGCTAAGATAGAAGCCTATGATTTGTACCAGTCAATCTCCCGTGGGCTTGTTGACGTGTGCTATCGAGTTGGCGATGTCCTGACGATGTGAGTACGCACCTGCATGATTATGGAAACTCTCGCTCGCCACACCCGCGGCATGGAGGAGCTGGTGATTACACCCCGCAAGGCGCGTTGCCATGCAGGCAGGAGAACCAGCCGTCTTCTTGCTTTCCTCATTTGTGCCGTTCCATCTTCTCGAGGTCGGCCCGGGAGGCATGGTCACCTACCAGCACGTACTAAGGGTAGGACAAGCTGGTCATGCGATCGCTCCACCCGACGCGGTCTACCTCATCGCTATACCACCAAGTGCTCGACGTAGCCGTGATGTCCTTGTGATTGAAGATCGCCTCCGGGGCCAACGACACGAGCCTGGCTCTCCGCCAAGGCAATGCCCGACACGAATATGCAGGTCGCGCCAAGCGACGTGCGCGGCGTCCTCACGGGATCAGGTCGTCGTGCGGGCGTCGGCGACTCCTCGACGCCAACGACGCTCCCCTGCGGCTCTACGCGTTTGGTGAAATATATGCTGGCAGTGTCCGGCCCGCACCCGACGTCGAGCTCGAGGATGCGCACGCCTAAGTTGATGCGCGGGAAGAGGTGTGTGGCCGGATCCTCAGCGGTGCGCTATCCGTGAAGACGCAGGTCAGACTCTTGATGACATAGGTTGCGTTTGAGGTGTCGGTCATGGTGCTGCGTGATGGCTAAAAAGCATCGTGACCGACAGGTGCAGCTGCCCAGGTACTTCACTCGACTTACCTCAAGGCCTACACCTCCAAATGGTTGGAACCTAACAGGCGCGTGGCGCGATCGGTGCGTGGGAGTCCTGCCGCCGGACGTCGCGGTCAGGTGACAGAGGCTGTCAGCGACGTTGCGCGCATACGGAGGCACCGCCTGCTCCCACCTGCCTTCCACTCCCTCATATCTGCTTGACATGCTCATTGCCACCTGTCCACCAGCTCTCGCTGACGCCTTACGGAAGAGTCCGGCCCACTGTATAGTACCCAACGCACGCAAACAAGCCAGACTTGAACAAAACCGGCGGCCCGAGGCCTTGTCCTACCAAAGCACACCCTCGTCTTACCACCACCTTGCCCCGATTACAAGTTGCTCGCTGTTTCTTCTACGAAACAGCGACCTTGTAATCTGGGCTATGGACTACCGGTGGCTCACTGGACTCTGGGTCGCAGGTGTTCGACCATGGTTCTGCACCTCAAAATGATCCTGTGCCGTCTCTGATGTCGCGCATTCATTCATTGCGCGGTTCATCTTAGCACCACGTAGTAGCACAGTATTGTAGTGCCCTGTAGATAATTATAACGTGTGTTAGTACGAGTAGTTATATAAAAAGATTCGATCCCCGTATGTCGTCACTGCGGCGTCATCAGTGGAGTCGTGCAGATTAGATACAGAACCAAAATATAATATACTTGTTATATTATGCTAAGACCTAATGCGAGCTGGAGAGGATAAGATTGAACCCGATCGCGAGCGCTATACATAAGTTACAACGACGCTGTATGAGGCATATATTGCGTGGTGCTGAGGGCTACGTCGCTGCCAGGTGGTACGGTACCTGTCTCCAGGTAGAGCTGGGGCCAGCCTGTGGTTAGTTCGCATTTTTCCTGGCCACCACCTGGCAGCAGCGAGCCTCAGGTGGCAGGTCCACGCGCGTCACGGGGCTGGCTCACACGGAATCCATGTGTCGTTCGACTCGAGGTGTATGAACCTAACAGGCGCGTGGCGCGATCGGTGCGTGGGAGTCCTGCCGCCGGACGTCGCGGTCAGGTGACAGAGGCTGTCAGCGACGTTGCGCGCATACGGAGGCACCGCCTGCTCCCACCTGCCTTCCACTCCCTCATATCTGCTTGACATGCTCATTGCCACCTGTCCACCAGCTCTCGCTGACGCCTTACGGAAGAGTCCGGCCCACTGTATAGTACCCAACGCACGCAAACAAGCCAGACTTGAACAAAACCGGCGGCCCGAGGCCTTGTCCTACCAAAGCACACCCTCGTCTTACCACCACCTTGCCCCGATTACAAGTTGCTCGCTGTTTCTTCTACGAAACAGCGACCTTGTAATCTGGGCTATGGACTACCGGTGGCTCACTGGACTCTGGGTCGCAGGTGTTCGACCATGGTTCTGCACCTCAAAATGATCCTGTGCCGTCTCTGATGTCGCGCATTCATTCATTGCGCGGTTCATCTTAGCACCACGTAGTAGCACAGTATTGTAGTGCCCTGTAGATAATTATAACGTGTGTTAGTACGAGTAGTTATATAAAAAGATTCGATCCCCGTATGTCGTCACTGCGGCGTCATCAGTGGAGTCGTGCAGATTAGATACAGAACCAAAATATAATATACTTGTTATATTATGCTAAGACCTAATGCGAGCTGGAGAGGATAAGATTGAACCCGATCGCGAGCGCTATACATAAGTTACAACGACGCTGTATGAGGCATATATTGCGTGGTGCTGAGGGCTACGTCGCTGCCAGGTGGTACGGTACCTGTCTCCAGGTAGAGCTGGGGCCAGCCTGTGGTTAGTTCGCATTTTTCCTGGCCACCACCTGGCAGCAGCGAGCCTCAGGTGGCAGGTCCACGCGCGTCACGGGGCTGGCTCACACGGAATCCATGTGTCGTTCGACTCGAGGTGTAGGTACGGGAGACCAGCGTTGCTTGCAAGGTATGGCGCAAAGCTCGGGGCACCCTCGAGAGCTTCTACATACACCTCCAGTCCTTGATGGCACAATCGAGCCTGGTTGCAGTCTTGCGAGTGGAACTCGGAGGCGAGCACACTGTCGATGGCGGGAGTCACCAGGAGTCACCTCGCGCCTCGGCAAAGACCGAACACATTCAGTTGCTGAGGCGCTGAGGAATTGCGTACGCTCAAGTACTTCGGCCACTGTCGCCATCATGTCCTTTTCCTATGTCACTCATCGAACTCCCAGCGCACGGACTGAATACCGACAAACATGACGGCGCAGGGCACAGCCAGCGAGGAGACGCCCCTCCTCCTTCCGGAAAGCCGTGTGGACAAGCATGCTGAATTGTACAAACGGTTCACTCCTGCGCGGAAGCGTATCATCCTTGCTCTAGTTTCGTTGGCTGGTCTCGTACCTCGTGAGTACTATCATTTTGTGTCGCGACCAATACGGCTGAAGCTGCCTATTTAGTTCTGGTATCTGGCTCCTTCATGCCAGCTATCCCGCAACTAGTTGAGGACATGCAGTCCACGCCGTTCATGATCAGGTATATTATGCTTGTCCAGCGTACACGGTGGAACTCACCCTCCCTTCAGCTTGACAATCAATCTTGCCATGTTCTCCATCGCGATCGGAAACTTAGTGTGGGCATCGTATTCGGGTTTCTGTGAGTTGGCTAGTCACTACGGTTACATGTCATCGTTTGAACTGCATTCAAGATGGACGCCGCCCTATCTATCTCTATTCACTTCCAACGCTATGCATCGGCTCGATCGGAGTTGCGACCTCGACCTCGGTCGCGGAGCTTCTCAGCTGGCGTGTCGTACAAGCAATAGGATGCTCGAGCGGCATGAGCGTTGGGGCAGCAGTCGCTGGGGATATCTACGCCCTCGAGGAGCGTGGACAGGCTATGGGCATATTCTACGGGGTGAGTCGTTTATTCTTCACACTCCCACTTGTTTTTCTAAACGCTGCTCGCCGGATAGGCCGTCCTCGTTGGACCTGCGATCGCACCCTTTTTAGGTGGGGCGGCTGTTCACTTCGCCAGTTGGCGTGCGTTGCACCTTCTCTTCGCCCTCCTCGCTGTCGTCATGTTTGTCGTCGTGTATTTCTTCTTGCCGGAGACGTCACATCCAGGAGAACGTGGAGCAGAACGCATGTTCGGCGAAGGAAAGTGGCGTTGGCAATGGCTCAACCCGTTCTCTAGCCTCGCATTGCTGCGGGCGCCGAATTTGTTGCTAGTGGTGGGTGCATACACTCAGAGATATACTTAATTATGCTGATTCGTGTTCATGTAGACGCTAGCGACTACGGCCGTGATAATGACTGACTTCAGTACGCCGGTGAACGCCTTCCAACGAACAAATACTGATGTCGTCGTTTAGTTCTTTGTCTTCCCCTCGCATATACCCTTGGCGGAAGATACGGCATCACGAACGAGGCTCTTCTCGGCCTTCTCTTCCTTCCCGTTGGTGTAGGCAATTTCGGTTTGTTCTTCCCCGTCCATTGTAGCTCACTGCTGATTGATTATTTCGATCAGTTGGTGCCCCGATATCCGGCAGGCTCTCCGACGCAGCGGTCATTCGCTGGCGCAAGAAGCGCAACGGTGTATGGGTGCCGGAGGACCGCCTGCGCATAGCGCTTCTAGGTGCTATCTTTGCGCCCGTGACCACCCTCGCCTGTGGCCTCGTCACCGATTACGTCCCGGGTACATTGGGCATCGTGCTCAACGTGGTCGTCCTCTTCCTCAACGGCATAAGCGTACGCACGTGGTATACAATTAATTATGAGGTTGTGCTGACTATGCGTGTATGCCATCAGGTTGATCTATGCCTCAACCCAGCGTCTGCGTATTTGGTCGATGTCCTGCACGCCCAGAGTGCGGAGGTCATGTCCTCGACGAAGTGAGTCTCGCAGTGGTCCAGACGAGATGGCCGTATTCTGAGCTAGGCCTGCCCTGTAGCGCATTGAGGATGGTGCTGTCCGCCGCAATGACGTCCGCAGTGTTGCCCTCCATAGCAAGGTTTGGTCTCGTATGGACAGACCTGGGTGGTGCGATCATTGGGTGGACCGGATTCTGGTGAGTGTGGAGCTTTGTGCGCTGTCGCTCCGTCGGCTTAACGCGTTCGCAGGATGCTCCTCGCAACGATACACTTTGGCAATCGCATGCGTGCATCCGTGAATATCGAGTGGTCGACGGTGCGTGATACTTGAAGAGATGAAGAACGTGTAAATATGCGGACACGGGAGAGATGGTGTGTGGGTCGATGGGAATTGAGAGAGTCAGCGGGTACGTTTCTCCTCTTTTGGGGAGAAGAGGTTCAATTCCCTGCCATCACAGCCTATAATCTCAGTCTCAATTGACAGGTTTTCGATGCCGTCAAGCAAGAAGTTGATGGATGCAGAGTGCAAGTGAGATTGGATGCGTTGCAAGCCTGTCACGGGCTTCACGAGAACTTACAGCACGGTGTGGTGGGGCAGTGAGGGATGGGGTGTAATACGTCTTTGTTGTTGGACGTGGGCATGATTGGTGCAGTATGACACCGGATGACTGACGATCGATGATCCTTCGGTGTTCCTACGATGTAACAGAGCGGTGAGTGCTGTCACTCTGTTCTTCACCTGTCATATTTTAAACACTCGCGATCGAAGCACACGTCGGATGCATAGACAGCACTACAAGCTCGAGTAGCAGCGATATTTCACAAGCAAGATCGCAACGCTCTAATCACTTTACCGAGCACGATGTGATTCATGGAATGGCGCTGTTGATTGCTTCCACCCCAACGATGTTCAGTCCCGCTGGCAAGACCATGTCGCTACTGCTTGTCAATGCGAAGATTTCGCGGACATGAACGTTTGCTTTCACCCCCACGCCGAGCATGCCGCGACGAGTAGGGAGCTCTAGAGACATCTTGGGCGCCCAAAGATGCGCGACGCCTTGTACAGAGTTCGTCATGTGCGTCCTTCTTCTAGGGTGAGGTTCATGGCGAGAAGGACCTTGCTGTCAGGCAGGTGTACTACAAAACACTGCCGTGTCGAACTCTTTGCGTAGGCTAGGCTGGGCTATTCTATCAAACGCATAATCTCTTTGCGGCTAGCTGAGTATTCCACCATTGAAGGGTATTACCAGGCTAACCTGCGAGTCCGTTGGTGAACGTAACCTTATCTTGTCATGATCGCGTTCTATTCTCATGGCTCAGGTTCCCATGGCATATCACTCCCATCTCCTCCTATACTTACTTCCCTTACACACTCACTGCCGCCTGCCATTCAAGTGATCTTCACATCGAGCACGACTATGAGCACTCTACCCGCCTCTGGCGATGCATTCATCATCCACAACCCGTGCTCGTCTGGCGGAGCGCGGATGCCTCCCGAGCCCTATCCGAGCGACTCCCCGATCAAGTATATCCACGCGTGCCAGCACTGTGGCAGAGCCGAGCGGGATGGGGAGACGATGAAGAAGTGTGGCGCATGCAAGGCCGAGAGATATTGTGTACGTCGATGACCCTCTTCTACATCTCAGCTTTGCATCAGCTGACATGGGCTCTCCAGGATAACAAGTGTCAGAAGGCAGCATGGTCGACCCACAAAGCCATCTGTAAGAAGCGTCGGGAAGTGCTCGCCGTCGTTGGGCGCCGTCCTGAATCGCTGGAGCTCTACAACGCGATGCGCGATTTTCTGCGCAAACATCGTGTGGCCCTCATGATTGTGGGCCCTTGTAGTGTCCTGCATTTCTATGCGCCTCCATATACCTCCGACCCCGCCACCGCCGTTCAAACACGCGAGGACGTACTCTACATCTACCTGCGACAAAGGCCGAATGCCGAGAGCGCGCGCCCCGAAACGCTGTTCATTGTTACAGACGTACAGCTCGAGACTATGGACAGCATCCCAGCAGATCAGCGTGAAGAATTGCGCATCGGGATGGATAACTGCAAGGAAGGTGCAATGAGACAGGAAGGACCGTGCGGTGCTATGCTTGTCGTGATGTATTATCCCGACGTCGCGGGCCCAATTACCTGCGACAGCAGCAGGGGCTTCATGGTTGTGTTCCCGATAGTTTCCCGTCAGATCAGACGTGCCACACGGTTACTCAGTGGAAGCGGTACTTGCTCCATCTGCTGAACGGGGGTGTCCTGTTGTAGTGTTCGTCCGTCCTCTACTGTCTATACCACCGGAACTTGAATTGCTGCATCCCGTAGTAGCGGTGTACTAGTAGTATGTGGATCAAGTTCGCACACGTGCACATCGACGACAGCCGTTACGCTACTAGCCCTGGGGCTCATACATTATTTATACATTGATTCAGACGTGATGACGACTAACTTATGGGTATCTGACCTTACCCAACATAGACACGAATCCGCACCCACACCCACATGTCGCAACGTGTTACGGACCCGAGGACCTGCAGCTACGAATGACCACTAGCTATACACTGTGACTGTCGTTAACTCGCCCGGGCCTCAGGATTTCACTTTCTGTATGCTTTCTCCCTCTCCCGCTCAACCTCATTGCAGTCATTGCCGTCGACATGGATAAGCGGAAGGCATAGATTTATAGTGCTTATGGGGGATGCAACACGGCCCAATATTGCGCGCATATGAAGCTTTGTGCGTACTCTATCCGTCACTAGTATGTTTTTCTACCTCTTGTCTAGAGAGCAACGAATGCCAGAAGACGACTTGGCCGGAGCACAAGTAAGAATGTAAGTAAGTCATCAAAAGCAAGGGCCGTTGGTGATCAAGACTAATCGCAGCGGACCAAGTTCTCGCGACCCACCACAGCCATACACTTTGTTGGATCCTATTACTGCGTTGAAGGAACGGGAGAATGTTCTCCTCATCAAAGCGAAGTCCAGGAGGCTGTTCCCGCACGGGTAGGGACACTCTCCCGCATTGTCACTTTCGAACCACTGGCTTCCTTCGAGCACAGAGAAGAGCTGGAGGGTGCGCGCCGTCGGCTTAAGTGTGCTAGAGCGGAGTGAATTAGGACCCATATGTCAATCGGTGTCGCGCTTGTCGTCTTGGTGTCTCTTGACCCTGCCAGCGACCTTAACGAGGCTCATAGTGGCTCGATCGATTTGTCGTCTGAAAAGCCGGAGTTAGAGGATAGCTCAAGCTCAAGTCGTGGTGACGTGCCAACTGGAAGTTGAGATCGGGCTCACGTTGTAGACAGTGATGTATATTACTACAGGTAAGATAGGAATCGTTCTGACTTGATGAACCCAAGCTAATCCATAGAGGCTCGATATTTAAGCCAAGTTCCTGTTGTTCTTCACCGTACAATGCCCTCGTTTAGCATCAACAAAAGCTGCGGCTTCCACTGCGTATCGTCCACGCTCATGCCCTCCAATTCGCTAACCGGGAATGAGAACGGGACAACGTTAGGCGGCATAAACCCGGCATCGGGGTCCGAGAGCAACAGAGTGATGAGAACCGTGCCGCTCGGGCTCCCCTTGTTCGTCGTCGCCAACTCGGAGCTATGCCTCACTTTCAGGCGCATCGCTTCAGCGGTCGCGCCAGCAAAGGCCGAGGAGACAGTATCGAGGTAGGCGTCGACTACGTAGAAGCGTTTCTCCCGCCGCGCACGTTCCGCATTAGGCCGGGTGCGTAACTTGATAACAAGCATGTCCTCGCGCTCTTGCGCAGTGGCGGCGGGATCTGAGGAGAAAGGAGGGAGATAATATCGATAGAAGGCCTGAAAGGCAGCCCCAGCCATGCTGGCGCGGTGCTTGTCGATGAACGCGCGGAGTGCATCGGCGCGCTCGACCGATCCAGGAATGGATTCATGCATGGCACGGGTATCTTGGTTCATTCTGCAAGATCTCTTGTGCTGTGGCCACGCCGCCTTCTGACATACGCGGCTCTATGTACGCGGGCAAGTAGTCGTCAGGACCACCGAGTCATGTAGACGGGCGACACGAAAAAGCTACTCACGCAGTATACATCGATCCCACAGGCAGCACACCGCCCCATCGGGTTGTCTTCGTCCGCCGTCTTCAAGCAATATTGGCATGTCCGTCGAGCAGGTCGACTGTATGTCTCTGAGGGATCTGAGTCAGGGTGCCTGCGTCGTGGGGTGGGTGCAGGGGGAACCTGCTCGTGAGCTAAGTCCTCAAGTGCAGAGCTCATGCTTCACTCGGTACTTGGTAGAAGTAGATGAGAGAAACCCTGCGGGATGGGAGAGCGACTCTGAGTCATACCGCTCGTATGCGCCAACTTGAGGTCACGTGGGATACCACCGTCACCCGTCGTAGCAACGTTTCGGAGGCTAACCCGTTTTCTTAAGTAGTTCTAACCTCGCATTAATTGCTGCCAGTGCGGGCGCCGGAGTTGCTGCTAGTGGTGCGTATGTATATCAAGAAGTACTTCCCATGATGCTGATTCGTGTTCATGCAGACGAGGCTGGCGACTAATAGCAGTCGACACCCCTGGGAACTGTTCAATATACGCAACGGTGGCATTGAGCAATAAGTCGACGCATACAGTCATCACAATAGGTAATGATATGGATAGATACTGTATACCAGGTACGCGAAGTGACTTTGTGGATGAGTCGAAGGAGCTGGGGCATCTATTGTATAGTGAGATGCTTCTCGAACCAGTTCAATGCCTGGTCCCTGGCCTGGTCCCTCTTCGGCTTCTTGTCAGGGTTCGTCAGATCCGTGCGCACCGTCCACCCATGGTGCACGCCCTCGAAAACGACGATCTCAAAGTCATTGAATCCCTTGCTCCGGAGTAGCGCCTCCGTCTCCTCCGCACGCTTCGCGTTGTACTGCTTGTCCGTCTCCGCCACGGCAAAGCTTATCGGCTTGGTGATGCCCTCGAGCTCTTCGGGAAATTTGACGCGCGACGGGTGCGCGGCGAACGTCGCGTCGAAGAGGTGGTTCAGCGCGAGGGCATAGCGGCCGCCCCAGCAGAAGCCAGCGAGACCGATTTTCGCATCGGGGTGCGTCGCACGGAGGTGCGAGACGAGCCTGCTGATCTTATCGACCTGCGACGCGTGGGTGTTGCGCAAGAGGAAGGGGATCCAGTAGAAGATGAGCAGGGGTGGCAGGAGGAGCCACTGCCTCCATGTAGTCTTATCTCTGTGCTCGGTAGCTGTGAGTGTCCACCGAGGTAGATCCCGGCCTGAATGGCGGCCAGGTTTCAGCCAGGAGCATCTATAGAAAGGGAACATGACGCACCACCAAAGAGGTCCGGGACGACGACCCAGAAATCGCGCTTCGCAAATTCGTCTGCGAGAATACGCGCGTTGGTCAGACGCCATCCAAAGACATCCGTGCCGAAGACGATGATTCGCTTCGAGTTCTCGCTGCCCGTAACGTAGCTCTGGAGGGGACCAATGGTGACCTCTTCTCCAAGGGGAGTTCCAGCATGGACGATGCCCGTTGTGCACGCAGTGCAGGCCATTGAGGGGTCAGTATAAAGTGTTGCCAGTGCAGACGAGTTGCTTTATAGTGTTTACAAGGGCACAGCATCATAGTCGGGTGGAATAGCAGGCTGGAGACAACGCGAGAAACCGAGGATGCCAACATGCCGGGCGGACGCGGCGAGCCGAATCCGGGATCTGGGTGAATCTTGCTTACGATCGGGCAGGAGGCCACGCGCGATCACATGGTCTCGTTCAACGGTCGTTGACAAGTGAAGGCGACGGCGACAACAACGACGACCACTCGTGTGACTCAACCTCTAACCGACACCTCCTCCATCGCTCTCAATGAGGATCATATGTCTCCACCATGGAAGATGCGGAAATCTCGACTGGCCGAGCTCTTGGACGCCGATGGAGACGAGGACGCAGAGGCTCTCGCGTTGGATCGTATTCTCCACGGGCAGAGCGTGATAGGAAAAACAGGTGCGTCACATAAATGACTTTCTGCACGCTCCCCTCACGCGATGTCCATGTCATCAGCCAAGACCGCTGAAGTAGATGATTTGCGCTTCACGGACAAGGACCTGGACGTCGTCGGCACGCTGGAATATGGCCAGTATGGCGTGGTGAGTCCTACTCAGGCCGTGTTCCAGTTTCCCTCCTCACTTTGGTAGATTGACGTGGTGACATGCCGACCCAACGGTCGGGTCTACATCCGCAAGTCAACAGAGAAGCGGTTCGCACTCAGGACGCATGACGTACGTCTGCTTCCACGTCTGCACACCACTACTTCTAACGCGCCTCGTAGCAATGCTCACCACAGTTTGAACGCGACATTCTCTTGCAAGCTCGCAAGACGAAGACGCACTGGGCCCCGCATCTCCTGAGTGCATTCCAAACACCTACCCACCTCAACCTCGTCATGGATTATGCCGAGGGCGGGACACTCTGGGACGTGCTCGAGTCCAGTCCGCACGACGGCAAGGTTCCCGAGTCCGACCTACGTTGGTGGGCGCCTCAGATCGTGAGCGCGATTCACTGGTGCCACTCGCAGGGTTTCGTGCACCGGTAAGCAGTTCCTCCGCCCTTACGCTGCTCTTGATCCACGACTTGCGATCTCGATTCTCAGGGATATCAAGCCACACAACTTTGTCCTGACTCAGTCAGCGCACCTCCTCCTGATCGACTTCGGCTCGGCCGCACCCCTCCTGGCGACGCAGTCCGACGGGAGCCAGCGCGTCGCGAGGCATCACTGCTTAGTGCCCGTCGGCACGTGCGACTATATCTCTCCAGAGATCCTCCAGGTCCACGAACAGGTTCTCGTGGCCCTGGAGATGTCCGACGCGCAGATGTCGCTCACGAGCGCGGGTGATGGGTACGGGAGGGAGACGGACTGGTGGAGTATGGGTGCAATGCTGTACGAAATGGCGTATGGCGTCGCGCCATTCTTTGCGAAGGATATCCGGAAGACGTATGTCAAGATTACTGACCACCAGGTTCGTGACTGGTTCTGGTGCGCGAGGCTTCGCTGATGGCAATGATAGAGAAGCCTACGCTTCCCTACTTCATCGATCCTTTCACTTGATTTCCAGGATTTCGTCAGGAGGTGGGTACGCACGAAATTTGCATGGCGTTGTCTCGCTGAGTGTCTTCGAGGCTCCTGACAGACGCGGAACTTCGCTTGGGTCGGGCTAGTATAGACGAGATACAGCAGCACCGCTTCTTTGCCGGCGTGGCTTGGAAGCACCTCCATGAACGTCAGTCGCAATCCTCTCGTTTCTGCTCATCTGCTGACAAGGCGAAACTGCCGCATAGAAACCAGACCGGGTGGTTTGCATGTACCTCAGTTCACCTATACAACGCCGGTTGCCCCCCTCGAGTTGTCGCAGGGAGCGTCACAAGGGGATGCCTCCCAGTCTCGCGCATATGCATTCTCTGTCCTCTTCCAATCCTCCCCTGTGTCCAACGCCGGCATCTCTCCTCACCCCAGCGCGACACCGTCGAACGGGCATACACCCAGTCGCTCCATCTTGCGCGAGCAGCCTTCGACAACCTTCATTGGCTTCTCCTGGGGTCCGCCCAAGGACGCCTTCGATGCACCCTCTCCACAGCGCTCTTCACCGCTCGGGCGTACCGGCCCTGCAGATGTGAACACCCCTCGGCCTCTCGGTGTCCCTGCANTCGCTCTTGTCGAGATCGGGCTCGGCGTCGGCGTCGGCGGTTTCGCAGGAGCTGCTGATCCCGGACTTGGATGTGGACATGAGTCTGTCGGATGCGGACTCGAGCATCCCGCCGAGCCCGAGCCCGAGCCCCCGTCCTGGCTCGGCGATGTCGATGCTGTCGAAGCGGAGCCAGACGCCGTCGACGTCGAGTTTCCAGCTGCCGCTCCTGCGCGTGGCGGTATCGAGGAGCCAGGACTCGTCGAAGCCGGCTTTGTCGCCGCTCTCCCCGATGTTCCCTACTGCGCCACCACCTGCGCCGCTTCCTCGACCTGAGCCTCGGCGTGTCCCGAAGCCTAATATCAAGGATCGGCGGAAGGAAGCAACAAACGCCGAGAGTTACGCTCAAGCTCAAGCTCCCCCACGTGAAGATGAGCCAGCCAGGGTCGATGCAACCGCGTCTTCGAGCGAAGCCACAAACTGCACGAGCAGTGCGAGTCTGTCGTATGATATGCTGGACGACTTCGACCGTCGATTCGCTTGCTTGATGCAAGACATCGTGGGCGTCGAGCGTCGCTTGGGCGCAGTCTCTGCTAGAATGAAGAGCTAGCGTCTCAGGTTGTTGCTGTAAGTTATTGATATACTGTTCTGCGTTCACTAGCAGTGCGTCGAGCACTCGATATAGCCGTAGCATCTATTTATGTACACGGGTCGTACCAGGCTTTCCAGACTAAGTGTCGTCGCACATTCTGTATGTATCACTCACTGCATGAGCCTTGCTATACTGTCAAACTACCTAATATTCTGCCAAAGGTGTACGCGTTCGAGTTGCGCAGTTTCCGGCGGCATTGTGTGAACAATAAGATAGGGCTCGTGCACGATCATCCAGGCGTGACGCAGTGTGACGTATCGTTACCGAGACCTATCTGGCGCTTGGTGTCCACAAAGAGGTTGCTCGCTGGCGCTGGGCACCGTTCCCTCCGACGCGTAGGTCGCTGTGCAACGTTGGTCTTCCTTAAAATGTGCTCTTGCTTGTGCATGTTGTAGCATCAATATATCCATGTTGTTGTCCCATTGCGCACTTGCGATTTCCCGACCAATCATCAGCGCTATGATATAGAATAATATTTGTACGCCTTCCAAAAAGGGCGAGGGGCTATACTCGACGCGTTGCAAAGTGAATGTGAATTCTACGCTGTCGATGAACACTTTTTGCTTCCCGCAGTTCTACGCGGAGCTCAATTACCGTGAAAACCGTGCGGATCGATTCACAGCGACCGTAGTTGTACAATTCGCATTAATTTTGCACCCTCCCGTCACGCACTTCTTACATAAGCCTGGATGATCGTGCACGAGCCCTATCTTACATGAAGCGAGTATGTAATACTCATAGTAATGACGTTTGGTCTTGCTAAGACTTCCCCATATGGCAATGTTTGGTCGAAGCAAACAAAGGCATCCAAGGCGCGACCGTGCGCTCAATACGCAAAGGCTCGCAAAGGACAGGCCCCGGGAGCAAAGGACTGTATACTTGCAGTCGTACAGTCACTACTGAGCTACATGGCATATGGTGTTATGGTCAACGTCCAGCATGTTCGCGAATCTTCTTGAAGACTCGGGCAGCACGAAGGATGTACTAGTAAGTTCACATCGTCACACCGGCGGCAAGCATTCTCATTGGTGACCAACTCGTAGGGCTGAGCACCTGGGCCTGGAGGGCCGGGCTCCGTGCTTGGGTGCAGTTGGCTGCAACGTTGCATTGCATTTGCGTGCCGACGGAGCCATGCGGTACACGGCACATCGTTCGACCGTGCCGCTCCCGGGCCAGAGACCTCAGTTGTCCGATGTCTGTAGATCATATACGAGTTCACAGCATGGCATTGCTCAACGCCGCCGCCGCTGAAAAGACACAAGATCGGCAGCTAGCCATCCTGTTCCCTCTCTGCCTTCGACATGGGAGGCGATTGTGGGGCTGGCTCGCACTAGAGACCATCATGCTCCCGAACAGTCCCCCTTACCCGAGGTCGACCCACACATCGATCAGAAGAACTTCGTGGCCCCGCCTGCATTTCCTTGATGCTGTGGATCTCACGCGGACTGAGTTCAGCAGTAGCGTCATAACCACGAATATTTATGCTCAGTACGTCTTCGCTGCCATCGATAAGACCCCGTCTATCTTACGCTCCTGGTACGCCTATGGTTGGCGGCGATCTCATCCGTGACCATGACAAAGTACTGGCTAACTACTTGGTCTGCTGTGGGACGACACAGGTAGTACACTCGGTGTAGTTTCGTCAAGGTCCCCGATATCAGTGCTCAAGAGCCAAAGGTTTCTCGCAATCCTATGGATAGCCCCAGCCACATTCCCGGGCTTTGCTCACCAATCCCTTCCCGTCGCTATGCCCAGTCGTCCGCTCAATACAGACCTCGTGCGCCGCACGACTGGCGCTGCTAGCTGATATAAGGCCGAGTGCACGGCACCGCCCCTGCATTTCTCAGTGAAGTGCGCGCTCACTCGACTCATGCCCAACACACAGTCTTCGTCCATGATGGACTACTTCGACTTCAACATGCAGATGCCGGACCAGTGGTCGGACACTGACTCTGAGAGGACGTTGGTTGTGCATACTCCGGTACGTAAACTGTAATCTTCTTCATTCGGTACGGAGACCAACGATTGTGCTATGTAGGTCGGTACGCCGGAAAAGTCTGGTTCAGGCGAGTCCGACATGGCGATCCCTGTCTCGTATACCTTCCACCCATGCGCCTCCTTTGACGAGATTTCACCTGACCTCGTCCTCGTATCGGCCGACCAAGTGCTCTTCTACACACACTATCACCGGATCCTGGCCGCGTCCGAGAACGGTTTCGGGCTACTCCTTTCGTCAGCTCTGACATTATTCCTGGACATATCACCCCCGACAGTCATGGTCCCGGAGTCCTCAGAGGTCCTCAACATCATCCTTCACACCATCTACAACATATCGGCGCTCGCATACTGCCCCTCCTTCGAAACTATCTCCGTTGCACTAGATGCCCTCCCGCGGTACGGCATCGAGCCGAAACGCTATGCCAGCGTGGGTGAGCCGCTCTACGACCTGGTCGTCGCCTGCGCTCCCCATCAGCCGATCGACACATACGCGCTCGCCGGGGCCCACGACCTCGCTGATGTCGCAGTGGCCACGTCCGCGCACCTCCTTTCGTTCCTGCTCTCGACGCTGTCGGACGAGCTCGCGGAGCGCATGGGTGCGGTATACCTCAAGAAGCTGTTCTTCCTGCACCTGGGCAGGATGGACGCGCTCAAGCGCGTGTTGATCAGGCCGCCCCAAACACACCCAGAGACTGCGGAATGTTCGCTAGCCCAGCAGAGGTGCGTGATGCGTGCGTGGGCGTTGGCCGCTGCCCATGTCATGTGGGATGCGAGACCAAGTGAGTGTGCTGCCGTGTTATAGGAGAGGGTTGGCTCATGCGAGCCACTGTACAGATCTTTCTACGCACCTGCTGCAAGCTACCTTGCTGCCTCTTTCAAGGGACGTGAAGTGCTCAAAATGTCAGATCGCGCTGCGAGATAGGGTAGCCTGCGCGGTGATCGAGTGGGCGTCCGTAAGGGTGAGTCGAGTATTCCACATCAACTGTCAAACATTCACTGACTATGCATTCCAGCGGACGATCTGAAAGAGGAACTACCGCCTAGGGTTACTGGGGCATTTCAATTGTCGGAGCTATTCCTCTCCTGGGTTTGTGAACCCTTTATGCGTATCTTTGGGCGAGTCGTCGCCTCCTTCATTGGCGGCACGATGATGGGGTTCAGATCTATTTCCTTGTTTTCTATTGCAACCATTGTACCTGCTATATCTTGCAATCGTAGTACTGGCTTCGCACTACAGTGCCGTGATCAGAGGAAAAATTGACCGTCTATGACACTGTCTCCCTCTTCACCCCCCCTCCCCTTGATGTCGATTGGCTGGGATCATTGACTGGACCATACTAACTCCGATCGACACAAGGGAGGCCTGGGTCTCGAACTTAAACCGTGTATCGAACCTCGGCCGGGTCTTCGCGATTGGGTAGCTCGAGATAGCTCGAGACCAACCTAGGGGATTCCAGTTGAGGTGTACCGAGTACTGGAGCTTGGAGCTTTCCAGGGTGATCACAATGCATATGATTGGTTCATTGAAGGATGGATACGAGCATCATCATGTAACACGCTCTTGTACTATTGGTATGCGCATTTCCTCAAAATGGGAATCAAACAGATGTGAGGAATGAGGGTCTTCAGAATGCTTGCTGCTGCCCGCCCTGTGACGTGCAGATCAGAATATTGTGGCTTACGAGGCCTGTGGCTCGGAATCCCAAGTCTGAGTCAGGAACGCTTGCGTCGCTATAGCGATCCAAATTCTCTCCCAAGAATAGTGGCTCAGCGCTCAGGCCTCCGACGGAGTCGGAGAGGGCGTCGGAAGTCTCGTATCACGACTCTGATTCACGAGCTTGTAACGGCACATACCGACTCCTGCGCAAGACCGTCGCGGAGCACGCCGTGAACCCCATTTCATCCGTCTGCCAGAGTTGCCCATCTAGTATTACAAGGATTTGGAAAACATGCTCACATAGAGAGCCGCATCCGGGACAAGAAGAGCGGGACGTTGGACGATCAAAATGAACACTACCAGTCAGATGGTGAGACGCACCGAGTCTCGAATCAGTGAGCTGACCGTTGTAGTTTGCTTTGTGTCGCATTGCGCCCCGTTTTACGTCTTGGATCGAGAACCCTGCTGCGGTCGAGTGACTCGAGTCAAGAGATGAGGGTGGCGCCAATTTATGAACCTATACAGTTATTTGTGCAGCGCGTATAAAGACTCATGGCGTACTCACCCTTCTCTCAATCCCAGCGACCCTGCCATCCCACATCAGCACTGACTGTAGAATGGCGACGTACTTGAACAACTACACACCGCCCGCACGACCTCCACCTCCAGACATCGACGCAGCCTTGTCCTCGACGGAGCCGTACGACATCAACTTCGCCTTCCCCCTTCACCTCGACACCCTCTCCTGCCCCACTCTTCGCCTCGTTCCATTCATCCCAGCACTGCACCTCAAGACGTACTGGGAGCATGTGCAGCCGCACGCCGCAGGGCTCTTCAAGTTCTACACCTTCTGCCCGACGGGCTACGCCGACCTCGTCCCGTTTTTCGAGCGTTTCCGCGCGAACCCCGAGTGGATCATGTTCGCCGTGCTCGACCGCACGCGCGGAGACGCGCTCGCCGGGGTCATGTCGCTTTACAACACATCCGCGGCGAACCTGAGCACCGAGATCGGGTTCGTGCTCATCTTCCCCGAGTTCCAGGGCACGCACGTCGCCCGCACGGCGATCGCACTCCTCCTCCACTATTGCCTTGAGAAGCCGGACGCGCACCTCCCTGGGTTAGGCTTCCGTCGCGTGCAGTGGTGTGCGAACCCGAAGAACGTCAAATCGGTCGGCCTCGCGCGGCGGATGGGGTTCAAGGATGAGGGCGTGCTGAGATGGATGTACGTGCTGAGTCCTGAGCTGCCCGAGGAGATACGGTCCGTCGGGGAGGTGAAGAAGGGTGAAGACGGTGAGATCGAGGGCTATGGTCGTTTCACTATCTTCCTGAGTCACTGCTGGGATAACTGGGAGGAGGGTGGGCGGTCGTTGGTCGAAGAGGTCATTGAGAAACAGAATGTATAGGTGACAAACTTGTGACTCATCACTGGAACTAGCTTCTGGTCAGATTGCAGGATGCGTACAATCCAGTTGCGTTTCATAATGTTCACCCGCCGTATCTAGTGCTCCGGATCCGAGTCGTCTGCCTCGTGCAGCTGGCACGTTATACATAATGAACAGAGAGTCTTGTTTCTGTTCGTCCGTGTGGCAAAGACATATGCGATGAAGACCATCTAAGCCTACCAGAAATGCATAATTAACGTCATGGGAGATTATGGCAGTAAAGGAGCAGAAGGGGAAGGTGAATTACCTGATAAGGCAGGAAGAGCGCGTGCCATGTTGTGACGTCACGCGTCAAGGGGGCGCGGATGGCTCCCATCAGCTGTGTGTGTCTACTGTCCAGCCATTACACCCTCGGTGCGCAGACTACGAGAGAGGGCGCGGGATGACGCGGACAAGCCGACAGGAGTGCCTCGATGGGCAGGTGGTCATGGCTCTCCCGTTTCCCTACGTCACCAATCGGTCACCGTGGCGCATGTTCCCTCCAGCTTCACCTGCCCGCCCGGATGCATAAGTAGGGGTCATCCAAGTAAGCGTTCCCCCCACAGTCACTCACGACGAGACTCCCCACAACTCCTCACATAACTCTACAAATCGACATGGACAAGACTTCCTCTGTGATCGCCGCGCTCAACGCCGGCAAGCTTCCCTCCTCTGAGCAGCTCGCAAGCTGGGTCAATGCCGCTCTCAACTCGGCTATGCTCAGCAAAGATCCCGCTTCCGACGGCGGAGAGCTCAGTCAACAAGGAAAGGTCCTCCAGAGCGATGTTCGCGATCTCCTCACTGCGTGGAATGAACTCGGCGAAAGCAAGAATGGTGCGTCGTAAACGGCGCTGCATCCATGCCGTGCTCACAACCTTTCAGGTGATAATCTCTTGCAGGAATCGCTATGGCACCTCTCTGCGGCCGACGTGTCATCCACAACCACTGACATGGATGTCGATGGCGACGAGGCCAAGCGCGATGCCCGCAATCTCGCTCACGCACTCCGTACTCTTGTCTCTGTCGTCGGCGGGAATCTCTCCCAAGAGGGCCGCAGTGTCTTCCACGACTTCGCGTCCTTCACGCGTCTCGCCCTCGCTGATGCCGCGGAGTACGTAGCTACAGGCGCACACAAGACTGCTGAAGGACTCCGTGAGCTTGACAGCCAGGTCGATGCAGGCGAGCGAAACGAGATCGGCGTCAAAAAGCGCAAGGCGGGCGAGGCTGATGAATCGGAGGATGACGCGCGCGTCAAGTTCGAGAAGGGTATGGACCAGACGAAATTCGCTGGCTCAAAGGCGATTGGAGCAGGCCAGGTCGCGATCGGCGCTGCAGAGAACGTCGCGGACCGCACGACCACGCGTCTCCAGGACGCCTATAACAAGGTGTGTGTATGCGCTTCGCTACTCGCATGTATGCACACTCATGGCTCGCACACGTGTAGATTTGCGACCGCGCTCAAGAGGATGAGCAGTACCACTCAGCGGTTGGCACCCTCTTCGATGTCATGCACAAGTGGATCCACCGCAGCCTCGATACCGCTGGCGATGTCAACAAGGATACCTCACTCGAGGCATTCATCAACGATCCCACGCCCGACCAGCACCTGCTTAAAGGCATTCGCGGCTTACGCGCTGGCCTCGAACGCCTTGCAGGCGGTAAGAGCCTTGATGACCTCTTCAATGCGCTCCGCGTCTGCGGCGTGGACATCCAGCAGGACGAGTCGATTCGTTCGTTGTGCGATCGCTCGCTGAAACATGCGCGCCGATGCGTCGACGAGAGCGGCTACGTGCGCAGCGAGGAGGCCAACGAGGCAAGCGAGCAGCTCCGCAAGGAGTGGAAAGACCTATCCGACAAGGACTCCAAGAAGGGCAGAAAGTGGAAGGAGGACGTCGGTAAAGTCAAGGCGGAGGCCGAGGAGTTCGAGCAGGCGATCTCGAGAGACGCGGAACTCCGTAAAGTGCGCGCAGCTCACACCAAGTTGGGCAACGACCTCGAGGAGAGCCTCATCGTTGCGGGAAGTACAGGCCTGCAGACAATGATGGAGAAGGCGCCTTGGTTCTGGCAGGATCTCTTCAACTTTCACCTCCCGAACGCTGTGGGCATGCTCAAGGACATCCCAATACCAAGGTATGCAGTGTACAGCCTCGGCATATGATGATGAGTTCTCACCGTGTGCACTAGGACGGAGTACAAGGACGACGAAGTTGAATTTGTCCTTGAGGATCTTGACATCTCGAGCTTCGGCCTGCTCCCTGGGCACGCATACATCCGTAACATCACCGACATCGATATCCAAGCTCCCTCCGCAGGCCAAACGAACACCTCTGTCGGCACACTCACCCGCATTTACATCCAGGCGTTGCACCTCTCCCTCCGCGAAGTCAGTTTCTACTACAATGACAAGACGGCAGCAGTCGGACCCGCTGAATTCACGGGGATGCTAGAGTTCACTCTCCCGCCGCAGGGCATCGACCTCGACGTCGTCGTGCGGAGCATCCCCAACTCACCGGAAGGCCTCAAGGAGCGCGCACGTCGCGGAGGTTTCCTCGAGGTGCAGCGCGTCGAGGCGAAGGTGAGCGAGGACGTCGACGTCAAGATCACACAGAGCAACCACTCCGTGCTCACGAGCGTCTTCCGCCCGATCATGGTGGGCCGCTTTCGCGACGCGCTCCGCATGCTGCTTGAGCAGCAAGTGCGCGCAGCGCTCGAGTCGACGGACGCGCTCCTCTGGGACGTTGGCAAACGCGCGGACGTGTTCGACGACGCCGGCCTGAGCCGCGGCGCGGCGCTCGTCGCGGGGTTCTGGAGCGAGCTCGGCCATATGCAGAAGCGCGGCGGGTCCGGGGCGGGCGGGGTCTTCAGTGGCTGGCAGGCGACAGGCACGGGCATCGTGAAGAAAGACGGCGAGGTGCAGTTCGCGATGGGCGCGGAGCCGCAGGTGCTAAGTGGGGAGAAGCGCGGGCCGAAGGGCACGCTGAGCGACTCGGTCGCGGAGCGGTATGACTTGGAGGGGAAGAAGGAGTCTGCGGCAGAGACTGGGGATCAGCTGAAGGGTGTCGCGGAGCAGGCGAAGGAGAGCGCGAAGGAGGGCGTGCGGAAGGTGCGTGGGTTCAGCGAGGCGGTTGAGCGGAAGAGGGAGCAGGAGAGCAGGAGGGAGGGGTGGAGTAGCGCTGCGTTCGATATCTCAGCATGAAGTTTCGGTGCGATGTTGCGTTTTCTTTAGTTTTCTGATGTAGCTGCCTATGGAACAGTGGTATATGGTGAAAGTACGATATTGTGATAATGAGCATGCGTGTAGTACTAAGGCCCTGTAATAGAGTCGCAGACCTTATGAAGCTGAAGTTGAGCAAAACTGAGTTATGGATATGTTACAGGTATTTGCATAATGATATAGCGCTTCGCAATATTCGGGATGATGCGGGGTCCGAAACAAGTTCCCCATTTTGGTAGGCTGCCGCGCGGCGCGGGTGGCGGGTGGCTGAAGCTGCCTCTGCAGGCTCGACGTCCTGTAATGGTCGGAAAACCACAGGACATGGTCACTATGCGAAGGAGCTTGCAAAAAATTGACCAGCTACTCTTGTGTTCACAGTCTTCGTACCATTGGGGCCTCACGCTCGGTCTCTTACTGGCAGTGCCGCAGTTTCGTTGGCCACGCCTTTGCGGACACGCATCTAGGTTCTACACTTGAGCTAGCCTAGATAAATCGTTTTATATTTTATATCAGGAGTATAAAATTTTATACTCTAGTACCGCTGTAAGTGGTCAGTCTGACATCGCTCGACGGAGCGAGCCTGCAGAGGCAACTTCAGCCACCCGCCGCCACCCGCGCCGCGCGGCAGCCTACCAAAATGGGGAACTTGTTTCGAACCCCGCATCATCCCGAATATTGCGAAGCGCTATATCATTATGCAAATACCTGTAAGTTAGCTCATATCAACGGCGCTTAGGATTCATGCGTACGCGATATGATTGTCTTGGTCATGACTCGAGGTTAATGCTCAGGAGGATCGACAAGATAATTCGCGATCGCCGAACTACTTTGGTTCGGAGCAAGAGCTCCGGGCCGGGCGAGCCGACCACCTTCGGAGAGTGTGCGGAACACGAAAGCCCACGTTTTCACCACGTGAGGAGGCGGACCTAAGCAAAACTAGCAGCGGGTCCCGGGAAGTTGGAACGTGGCAAGCACGAGTCTGCACGAGTACCCTCCTCCGGCACTCGACCATGTTTGTGCACGGCTCACTAGTCTCAGAACCGTACTATCACGGACCGGTCAGTCGGCAGACCCTAGAAGTCGGCATCCCGCCGCCCCTCTCGCCACAGGTGATGCCCTGCTTCCTCAGCCTACCAAAATGGGGAACTTGTTTCGGACCCCGCATCATCCCGAATATTGCGAAGCGCTATATCATTATGCAAATACCTGTAGAATATGTAAGCCTATTCAACTTCTTGTCGTGAAATACCAAGTGGTGCTTAGTGCTACGTCAATATTAATGTTTCAGGCGGCCAACGCCGGCAACGAGCATTGAAGCTCTCCGTCAACTGTGAATGTATGTCACGGCGAATACAGAGCATGCTTTCATGCTCGTAACGTGCAATTGCTGCGGGATATCGCCACTACTCGCTTGGAGAATGATGCACCGCACCGTCCGCTGGTCAGGAGGGCGACGACGACGATGGCCACTATCTGCGCGGCTGGTCACCGGTGGAGCCTATCTCTTTAGCTGATGTATTCTTGCGCTGATCATCGTACGGAAGTCTCTAGCCATCCTCATGCGGATATGTGCCTTCTCTATCGGCGAATTGATGTCTATATAGCGGGAGCGCGTCCAGAGAGTATCTCACCGGACCTAGCAACGAGTGCCATAGCCCTCGGACCTACGAAATGTCCCTCCTCTTCGCGGTCTATGTCTTCGCTGCCTTAGGTGCGCTATGGGTCTTTCACGCCTTGTTTCGTAGCCGCGTGAGTGATATACTGCCCGTTTACGACCACATGCTGGACTCGGTAGTATTCCTTGCAGATACATGCTATACCCACCGTCGGCGGGCCCTCGCTCCCGCTCCTCTCTTACATCGGTGCGATGCGTTCCCTTACGAATACAGTTGACATAGTTCAGGAGGGTTACAAGAAGGTAGCTTGCACGCTATGCGAC
This sequence comes from Fomitopsis pinicola, assembly GCA_001931775.1. Lineage (NCBI taxonomy): Eukaryota > Fungi > Basidiomycota > Agaricomycetes > Polyporales > Fomitopsidaceae > Fomitopsis > Fomitopsis pinicola. Next base: position 98,215 of record MPVS01000074.1, on the reverse strand, counting down.
CATATGAAGCCCACTTATGTCGCGTATGGATGCACAGCATAAGGGCGGCTGCTTCAAAAACGCTAAGCTGGGGCACTGGTGCGTGGTCGTCACTTCGCCAACGGCGGCCGAGGAGCTTGCGAAGGCCCCCGACGACGTGCTCTCGATACAGGCTGCCATGATCGACGTGAGTGATACTGCATATCATCAGCGCTGCTCAGATGGCAACCGGAAGAAACGCAGACTTTCCAAGTGCCATACTCCGTTGGCCTCGATGTCGCCCAGAATCTTTACCATATCATCCCAGACATCCGCACGAGCCTCATGAGGAATGCCGCCCGGATGTTTGACGACATCCGCGACGAGGGCGTCTCTGCACTCTCCGATCAGGTGCAGTCAGCGGAGGGTGTACACGGTGAGGAAGCCCTGACTCTCACACGCATGCCTACTCTCTGACCGTGTGTTGTGCAATTTGTGCTGCATTACCAGAATGGGTCGGCGTGCGCGCCGCGGGCATCGCCCTGGAGGTCGTATGCCGGGTCAGTAACCGAGCGTTCGTCGGTCTGCCTACTTGTATGTGATCGATATTTATTGCTGGACACCCCAAGACTGATGGGCGCTGCGTCTACTCCGCCAATAGGTAGGGACGCCGATTTTCTTGTGGTTCACGAAGGATTCGCGAAGAACGTCGTCGCCGCCAGGACGTTCATCAAGCTCTTCCCCGAGTGGGTGAAACCGTGCGTCGTGCAACGCGTGCGTTTCGTGAGCCGACTACACTGATGACGTTGGCAGACTCGTCGCAAGGTTGTATAGCTCCACACCGAACAACATCGACCGCGCCAGTCGACACTTGGGTTCCATCATCACGGAACGCCTGCGATATACCGACTCGCGTACAGTAGATGGGCATTATGATGAGAAAGACTCTCCCGTAAGCGGCTTCCTTGAAACATAGTTTGTGGTAATTCCCAAGGCGTTGAGGTTGACATTCCCGGCTAGAATGACCTGCTACAATGGCTCATCGAGAGCGCACAAGGGCGCGAACGGACGGTGCCAGCGCTCGTGCTCCGCATCCTGGTGGTCAATTTTGCCGCGATCCATACGACATCCTCGGTCAGTCCTCCAGACGCGCATGTCCACATAGCCCTAATGTGTGCTGCCCACCAGGCGTTCACTCAGTCTCTGTACTATCTCGCCGCGCACCCCGAGCACGCGGCAGCCCTCCGGGAGGAGGTCGAGCGCGTTGTTCGGGCGGAAGGCTGGAGCAAGGTGTCGCTAGGGCACATGCGCCTCCTCGACGGCTTCCTCAAGGAGGTCTTCCGCTTCAGTGGGCCCAGCGTCCGTGCGTTCCCCTCTCATCATCTCCTGCCTTCTACCCCCTGCTGACTATGCGTGCATTGGCAGATATAACACGCAAGGCGATGCAAGATTTTACTTTCACTGATGGGACATTCATCCCGAAGGGCACGTTTGTCGCCGTGGCGGCGCGTGCCCTCCAGTTCGACGCAGACCAATACGCGAACCCTGCGGTATTCGATCCCCGGCGTTACGAGGGTGAACGCGGCGGCTCGAAGGATAACTCGGCCAGGACGGATAATCACTACCTGATTTTCGGGCTCGGGCACCACACGTGGTGCGTACCGCGTTGCCGATGGTTCATGAGCAGGGTACTGAAGTTGTTCGTTTCAGCCCGGGGCGTTTCTTCGCCGCCACAGCCCTGAAGGCGTTGTTGTCCCACATTGTCGTCACGTACGACGTCAAGTTGCCGGGGGGCTCGCGCTCTATACCACAGCCAACGTGGATCGCGGAATCGTTTGTATCAAACAGCAAGGCGAACGTGTTATTCCGCAAGCGAGACGTCTGCAAGTGAGCTTAGAGGGAGGAGGAGATTTCCATTTAGCCACCGGCCGTAGGTGCGATCCTCGGCATCTTGACGGTTGGGCGGGAAGCACGTGTCAAAACCTGAGAGGAAAAAGCTTGAAACCCCTCCAGGAGTCAGTAGAGTAGTGTCAGATGAACGACCGGACCATAGATCGAGCGCGGGCCAAAAGAAGGATACATCTGAGGTCTACCTATACAAGCAAGGACGATTAGCGTGATACTACAGTTGCATGATATATGTGCTTCTTGATTTTCTTCTTCCCGCGCTACACACAACATGCCTTAACGCTCTCCAGCGCCGGCACGAGGAACGACCCGCTCGTACCTCCTCCAAAGCTCCACGAGTACCTCGACCGGTCTCCTCGGGTCGTCTTGCACTTCCGCCCAATGCAAGTACTAGTACACCTAGATGAACGCACCTCCTGTAGCATGAGCTCGCGACTGAGCCGCTTACACTCGCACATAATGAGAAGTTCAATGCACCTCCGACTAAATCTAGAATTGCGACACACGTGATGCGGTTTCTGGAGTTGAGGGCATGCGCGCACAATCACGGAACCTGGGAGATCTGCGCTGGGTGTTGTCGATGAGCACATAGCATCGCGACAACAATAATGCAGGTGATACGGACGAGATATACGGAATAGCACAACCGGATAACCTGAAAAAGGGAGTTAGACCCTTGCTCTGCGAGTTCAAGTTGTCTGCAAGCAAGGGGTATGTACTGTTTCAATTGTTTCCCCGCCGAGCGCTCTCTAGAACGCGATCACGTGGCATGCAAAGATCTCCGTTTTTGCCACTGGCCCACTTCGAATTCGCGTCTTGATGTTGAGCCCTCCCTCTGCAGATGGCTTCGAAGACGTGTATATGCGTATGAATGTCCTTTACATGACTCGCCACGGTACCTGAAAGCCTCGCGATCAACTTCTATGAACAACATAGGTCCCAGTTTCTACTAATAGTACATAGTACATACACATGATAACCTGACTGGGGGTGCAGACTCACTATGGTAGTATACAACACTTCTACCTTACCCTTCCCGTCATACCTACATAGCTCAAAATACGATGCCCTCGTTCAACGTGTGCAAGAGCATAGGCTTCCACGGCATGGGGTCCACATTTTTGGCGAGTGCGTCGACGGGGAACGAAAACGGGAATACGACCGGAGGCATGGCCTCGACACCGGCATCCAGGAGCACCGGGGTGACTAGCACAGTACAAATCGGCATTCGCTCCATGACCTCTGACTCCGTGTCCTGCAGGATCCTCCGGCTCATGGCGTACGCCTGCGCGCCGGAGAAGAAGGAGGAGACGGTCTCCATCCGCGCGTCGACGACGCAGAAGCGCTTCTCCGGGCGCGCGGACCGAGCATTCGGCCGGCTCCGTAGGTCGAGGATGAGCACGTCCTCGCGTTCCTGCGCGGTCGCGGCGGGGTCGGCCGTGGACGACGGGATGTAAAAGTGATAGATGGCTTGGAAGACGGCGACGGCGAGGGTGGGGCGGTGTTTGTCGATGAACGCGTTGATGAGTTTGGTCATCTCGATGGACCCGGGGACAGAGCTATACATCGCGAGTGTGTTCTGGTTCATCATGCAGAACTTCTTGTGCTCCGGCCAGGCGGCCTTCTGGCATGCCTTATCCTGTTCAAAGCAGACAGCGTCAGGGATATGTAGCAGGATTGAGAGGCCAAGTAAGTAGCGGTGTGGCCTTCAAGGCGATCACTCACACAATATAGGTCGACTTTACACGCGCCGCACCGTCTCAACGTCTTTCCTTCTTCCTCGTACTTCTTGCAATGATGGCACGTCCGGCAAGCAGACTTACTGTAGGTCTCTGCCCGATTGGATGCTGGGTGTCTACGCCGTGGGTTGGGCGCAGGGGGCACTTGCGAGTCTACGCTCGCTGAGCTCGGCGGGGATACGTGAACGAGGCTCATAATGGATGTAGAGACAAATTGGGCTTCTGAGCAGCAGAAATTGGTCCTTTTGGGAGGATAGCTCAAATTCAAGGCGTGGTGGTGGCAGTGGGACAGAAGGTGTACGGTTGCCCGCTAGTCCGAGGTTAAACGCCTCGCGCCACCGGCCTCCGCCACATCACGCCCAAAGACGATCTCTAAAACAACTGTGCTCTTGCTCGCTCATGCTCCATTCTGGCGGCCTGAAAACCTCAATAATGTACTCTTGAAGCTATGTACGACCTGCCGAAGCTTCCTGCAAGGCCGTGGAGACACACAGCCTGAGACGTACGACCAATCGACGTTGAAATCCGGAGGTCGCAAGCGCCCATCCCAGCTGGCAGTGCCGACATACGAGGGAGATATTAGAACGGGAAAGGCATTCGGGATGCTTAGTGGAGCGGAGGAAGAGATGGGCGCGAGGGTATGCAAGAGTAAAACTGAAAGCTAAGTTGCCTGCCTCAGCCTTGGTGTACTTCGTGCGTTCAGTATGTAACTGCGCAGCTGGACTTGGCCGTCACCACTCCCTCTCCTACGCACGTAGTAAAGCTACAAGACCTATGCGACCGCTGCCAGCATCGGCGAGCGCGGCCAGAATCATTCTCTCACACTGCTACTGAGCTAAGAGCTATGCCACTGGATGAGCCTGAGCATTTGTTTAGTCAATCAACCAAAATATATTTCTTTCCCGCAGTATACAGCTGTCCCTATTGGCATGCAAAAAAACACGCAGTGCGTACCCAATATTTCATTATTGCAATGCTCCGGCCTTGCGAAAATATCGGCACTGCCAGCTGGCGTGGGCGCTTGCGACCTCCGGGCTTCAGCGTTGATTAATCGTGCATTTGTGTACCCAACAGCGCTTCAAACAGCTTTGGCAGCTTTTATTTGGCTCGGGGAGCACTTCAGAGAGGGGTTCAGGCTGTCATAATGATGTTCGAGTGAGTCAGAGCCTGTGCAATATGGAGGTCGTCGCCGGACGCAGTGTGGCGGAGGCCGGTGGCGCGCGGCGGTTAACCTCGGACTAGCGGGCAACCGTAGAAGGTGTGTGTTAAGTGGCTTGGGCCGCTGCCATCTTGCCCATCCCCGAGGGCGACGAGCGCCATGACCGTGACTGAGCCAGCACAATTACAGGGCTGCACATCGGGCGCATCCATTGACGCACCCGCTGACCGCGGATTGGCAGTGTCAGCATCGACACGATGATGCAGGGGTACAATCACCGCGGGCAAACAGTTGTTTGCAGTCGCTAAACATTGCTCATAACATTCTTTCGGTCTGAGAACCTTTTCAAAGTATGGTTGAGGACCGAACATAGTGACTAAAGATATTGTGTTCGGAGAAATCTCCGAACACAGGACAAACATGTCGGTGTTCTTTGCATGTTCGGAGGAATTTACAGTGTTCGGTCTATTTTCTTTTTATGTATGGCCTCGGTCAATACTCGTAACAGGTTCTCAGACTGGACAAGTTGTTGAAGCGTTTTCGGCAGGCAAAATCTCTGGCCTGCCCGCAGTGAATGAGGGCGCACGAGAGGCTGTCCCAGGCGCGGGAGTACGCCTCGAGGTGGCAACAGACTCGTGCCGTATGCTACGACAGAGCCCGCACGACGAGAGTGGCGGACATGTCATGCGTATCCGCCATGTCGGGCCAGCAGGGCGAGGGGGCGGAGACGAGGGTACAGCAATGAAGGGAAGGAACAGGTGGCGACGTGCTCGGGGGACCTTATATACGCGCGGGAGATGGGGAGGCATGCGCACGACGAGGGGACGTCAGCGGGATGCGATCGAGGGCAGAAGCGGCGTGCGCTGTGCGGCGCGATGCATCACTAGCACTGACGGCGATCGGTGTTCGCCCGCGTAGGTAGTATACTGTGCTAAGCCTGAGGAGCGCAGTCGTGCCAGAATAAGATCACTAATGCAGAGAAAGGTGTTGGGCCCACCAGCTGTCGGTGACTGAATTGAAGAACAGTCGCGCGCGTACCGCAGTATGTACCCTGGTCTCGTCGCTAGGACCTGCACCTGCCACCACCACAGCAGAGGGGAGAGCAGCGGTAGGGTGCAACTCAACCTCACGGTTTGGGCCGAGGCCATATTCTGCGAAGATCCGGTCTAGCGAGCTGAACTCGGAGGCTATGTCGGGAGCGGGAACACGCCACAAAGGCCGGAAAGGGCAGCCTCGGAGCCTTACGGGACGGCACTCGACAGGTTCAACTTCACAGATCCCTCCCTCCCTTCGGGAGGAGTCAGGGAGTCGGTTTTCATCATGTTCGTCGTACACAGCCTCCCGCATGCATTGATGTGCTGTGAGCGGTAGGCTTTCGAGCATTTAGCACACACGGGCATTCCATTGGGGCCTGCATAACCACTGGTTAGTACCGCAATGACCCTCCGCGTTAGAATGTCGTCACGGCGGCAAGTCAGTGATCAATATGTATACATGCGAATCGAAGAGTATTCCTGTTTGATTGGACTGCACAAGCACAAGTTTCATGAGGGGTACGTAGACGGTGGCATGCTCACCCTCCTTGATGGGGGTTCACTGTCGCTTGTGCGCCTACTTGGCCCGCTCTCCGTCCTCAGCCTCGACCCTACGACGCCCCCGGGAGGGAGAGCAGGCGACATCGGCGGTGATTTCGACCATGAGAGCTTGGAGAGCATCCATCCACACCACGTCTTCTCTCGCTCCATACGCTCGCGTTCTCCTCGCCGCCTCTCGAATGCAGTCCGGTAGCGTTCGTAGCTCTCGCGGAAGCTCCGGTCGACTCGCGATGAGAAGATGAGCTCCCCGCGCGGGTTGGACGCAGGAGGTATTGGAGGGATGGGCACGGAAGAACTGCGCTTTGTCCTGCTAGTCTGCGGCGAAGGCGAGCGTCGGCGTGCAGGGATTGTTGGCGGGGAAGGGGTCGGAGTCGGTCGAGGAAATAACAGAGTGAACGGGTTCAAGAAGGAAGGGAGCTTTGAGCGGAGCGGCGGTTGGCGCACGTTAAGGTACATATTGAGGTTTCGTAGGGCACGGTTGACATGGGGCACGTATCTTCCCGGCAGGCGCAATGTACGCGTTCAACGCTAATCCTGAGCCCGAAGAGGTTGGATGGCAGACGTACCGATTGGCGTACCCGATCTTCTCACTGTACATTCCCGAAGCGAAGAACAGGACCAGCGTCATGACACTGACCAACAACAGTCCCGTAGTGAAGTAAGGGCTGATGCTGACGTCCCTGACCTCCCCATACACTTCAGGCAGCACGTTGCGAAGTAGGAGCATATAAGGGATCGAAAGCAGGTTGGTTTGGAGGAGCACTTCACTTGAGAGGAATGCGATGATGATGAGCAGCTGTGCGAGAAAGACTAGAGCCATGGTACGCAGGTCTGTTAGAGGAGACGACGTACAGTGCAGATCTCAAGTCAGCTGAGACGCACGTTGGTAGCGGTGTTTCCTGCGATTCAGCGACAGTACGTTCGTCTTCAGTCTGTTCTCGAACAGCAAGAGGTCACGGTAGGTTGCCGCATCGTGCGCCGGCTGGAAGCCTCGACCGCCCGACCTTGACGACGATGAGCGAGGCGGCATATCATATAACGAGTGCGAGGTGCAGATGCGTCGCCCAGCAACGCAGCAAGTAGAGCTCAGTTCGATGTCGACGGGAGTCCTTAGTGTGAGGCGTCGAGCAGGAGGTCTAGCGCCGTCCGGACTCAGCAACGTGTGCGGGACTCCGGCCCGGCGCTGTGCGCTTTGTGGCGCCAGCTCCCTCAGTCTTCGCCACGACTCGCAGAATGCATGTAGTACAAGTACTGATAAGTAGAACGTATCAGATGAGCATGTCCAAAAATTAGACCCATGCAGTAGGTAAGTGTTGAGAATTATCTGCGCAGAATCTACGCCTCAAAGAAAACCCTGCCAGTGGTAAATAGCGATATGATCTCAGGCCCAGGGATTTACTGTCCGTGTAGTATGCAGCGTAGCTGACGAATAGGAATAGCAGAATATACACTGAAGCCGTAGGGATAAGTTTGGTATGACTGCGTATGACAAGTCGGCTCAGCTCACGATGCTCTGGCAATCTGGGCAAGTTAATTCATGACAACGCCTCTTGTACCTCCTCCGGGCCCTGTTCGCCATCGGATTCGCCAGCGTACACGAGCTCCCGTAGTTGATCAACAATCCCGCGCAGTTCTTCTAGCTCCTCATTCTTCGCGGAGAGCTCCTGTCGTGCAAAGAGGAGGTCGCGCTCAATGAGTTCCATCCTCCGCGGGGCGTCCATGTCGGGATGCGCAATATCGGAGATGCCTTGAGGAGACCGCGGGTGCGGCCACCAGAGAGGAGGGTCCCGGACAGGGGAAGATAGGAATATCGACGGCAACAGGACTCGAGGGCTCGGCTGTTCGATCACCGGAGCATGATCAACGAGAGGAGCAGCTGGAATATCCGGAGCGGGTGGTAGAGAGGCAAGGGAAGGGTCGGGAGGTTGAGAGGGCGCACCGCCCAAGTCCGATATATCGTCGCGTACAGAGAGGATGGTAGGCTGTAGGGGTGTTGCGAGTTCCATTGAGCACTCGGTCTCCCCCTCGTCCAATACGTTTGACAGTTTCTGGGGAGATTGCGTCCCAGGCACCGACCAGGGTGATGCGGCCTTGGGTGGTGCGTCAACTCTTGCGGTTGCCTCGGGGTCCAGGAGCGCCGTGGTCGACTCCCTAGACGCCATCCTCGCAACCTCAAGCCGCATCATATCCAGCTCGCCCTGAAGCTGTGCCTCCCGTGCCTTGCTGGATGCGCGAAGCTCTTTGAATGAGTGGGTTAGGCTGTGCACGGTTTCCCGGAGCCTGCGGGATCACACATCAGTGAACGATGACCATACGTACAACTCAGTACACCTACCGGTGGCATTCATCTTCGCCTCCTAGAGAATCAGTGCCTTCATTATGTGTCCTTATATCACTACTCTGGGGCACAATAAGTCGTTATGCGATAGAGGGGTTGATGGTATCCGCACGAACCTGCTCCTTGGCTGCTAACGCAGCCTTGAGTGCACTACGTTCGGCCGAGAAGCGATCCAACTGCGACGCGAAGATGTCGACGAGTAGTTGCAGTTGATGAATGGCCGTCCCTCTTGATACGAGAGTGTCAGATCCAGCTGACGAGCCGCGAAACCTGGGGGCAATCTGGCCTTGTACGAAATCATATATAGGGACCAAAGGGCCTGTGTGCTGAGAATGAAGATCTGGAGGTGCAGACCGGACGCGTGTACGGTTGGGTATGGGTGCTGAGGCTGTGACATCTACGGTACTGGGATCCTCGCGTTTGTGTGGGTCGGACACTCTGGACTCATCGATCTGTCCGCCGGCCTCAGCCATCTGCTCACGTCTAGGCTCCGAAGGGCTCGATGATCGTGCCTGATCACACTAGTTCCAGAGGGGAGCGGCCACCATGATAAGGGCCGTATGTTGTCAGCGTGAGGGGGGCGTGGGTACAGCGAAGGCTTACCGACTGACGCAGATGCCGTACTTCCACTTCTAGCTCACGGTTCCGCAAGGCAGTCACTTCGAGGATCTGAATTGTCTCTTCGCGCGAGAACGCGGGGCGCGCGATAGGTGGCCGCTCAGGTCCTCGTTGAGTATGACACTTCTCTTCGGCTGAACCCTGGGATTCTCCACCGGCGAGACGAGAGATTGCTCGCGATTCGGCACCGTGTATATTGTGCTCTTCCAGCTCTGCTTCCCGCCTTGCAAGGCGCGCTGTTAGAGCCAGAATGTCAGCCTCCGCTTGCGCGCGGGTATGCGCATGGGCACTGCGTTCCTGCTCCAGCTCTTCCCTGAGAGAAGCGATGACCGCTTTGGCGTAGAGCTGCGTGGAATCTCCCTGGGGACGTCTGCCTGGAGGGCCTACTTTTGGATTGGGTAATGGCTCTAATCAGTCCCGTCGTGAATAATAGCTATTGACATTGGATGACTCAAGTTACGGACCGAGCGGGGAGGTCATACACATGTGACTGTGCGGCCACAGCGAGTAATCATTCGCAAGTTCGACTATAAGTAGAGATGTACACTATGAGCACGATCATATCGACGGCGAGCCCAGCCACATCCTCACCCGGCGAGACGATCGGGAACGCACCTTTCTCGATTACGATCGACAACGCTTCACGCGCGTCATCCCATTCGGAGCGTGACTCCTTGATATACCGCTGGAATCGTGCAAGTCTTCGCGTGAGCACATCCCCTATACGCTTCTCAGCAGCCATCTCTTCGTCGTGCTTCGCCCGGAGGGTGTCCAGCTTGTCGAGGGTAACTAGCAGACGAGCATGTAATTGGGATGCACGAGCGGCATACACATGAAGCTCTGTCTGCAACTGTGTGATATAGCATGAGCGATCAAGAGCGCAAGAGCCAGCATTCTACATACATCCGGGTTCGCTCCGGCCTGAGGCTCGCCGACTACCTCTTGTGAATCAAAACGTCGCTTCGCGCCCATGTGTCAATATTGACGTATCCAAGACCAGAGACAAGATGGTACAACAGCTTAGAGTATGCAGATATACCGATAAGATAAGAAACGAGTGCGAGTGATGAATCCAGCATAGAGGTTAGGGGCAAAGCGTTCATCACGTTGCGGTTGGAGTTCAACATAGGGACGCCCACATGTGCAAACACACACAAATACTTTCTTTTTTCGAACTTTCGAACAATGGACTCCTCCAGCGCTTTCACCACGGATAAACGGTTGTTTGTAGCCGCCAAATATCGTTCATAACGTTCGGTCAATCTCAGAACTGCGGGGACCGAACACAGCACTTAAGTGAAGATGTTGTGTCTGGGGAAATTCCCGGACACGGGACGAACATGTTGGTGTTCCTTGGCAGTGTATGCTCGGACTCGGGATTTGTGACAATGGTTCAGCCTGTCTACCTTCATATTTATGGCCTCGATCGATCCTCATTATAGGTTCTCAGACGGGACGAAATATTGAAACATTGTTGTCAGGCGAGCATCGTGACCTGCCCGCAATTTACTAAGTCTGATAATTTCCCCATGATGTCACGGTGCCACAGTTCAATCACAAGTACGAGGGGGCACTACGCCGGAATGAAGATACTTTGACTGACGATCTGATAGCGTGTAGTATGTACGCGGGCTTCTTGCACTCACCATCGACGACAGATTGGCATGCTGCATAATTAGCTCTGGTACAGCCCACATCATATTACCAGGGGAGCGACGCAGTGCCCTCTTCTGATCTTCATAGGTAGATGGGTCTGGATTTAATGGCAGTTAAATTGGTAGATGGAAACGACCCATGTCAAGCACATCTTTGTTTGAGAGCGATGCGTTCAGTTCTCGCATATATGTTAAGTCGATCGTGCGCCCTGGTCCACGGAACGGAGTCCACTGACGGAACTCGGTTATAGCCCACTTCCATTGCTGTATCGTCCATACACTCAATGAGGCACGGGTGCGGAGCGGAGGTAAGGATAGCGCACTAGGTATCTCACAAGTTCTTTATCTGTCGGCATAACCGCTTTCCACTCATCTTCTTCGCCGCAAAAAATGCGAAATGAGTCCAGAGCATATGGACCACACCCGGGAAGGTGTGATATGCACGTCGGAGGGTAGCGTTCTCGCGTAATGCTCAGTGCTCCGTTCTCACCGTCCGCACAGCGCGCCCGCACATTCACATAGCACCTCGAGGTCCGCAGAAGTTCAGGGCGTGGAGGGTCTTCCAGGTATACCTTTGATAACTTGATCAGACGTGCTGCGCGAGACTTCCCTAATCCCAAGTGCCTGATGTGCGCTTCCACTGCGCTGGGGGACGCTGACAATGCACCGTAAGCGGCAGCTGGGCACGAGAGCGAGGAGGCCCACCTTTTGCAAGGGCACGAGCATCTGGCCACTCTTCTATCAGTGTGAAGAACACCGGAATCGCTTGTATCCCAGATGTCTTGTTCAGAAGTGCGACAGCTACTAGCAGCTTCCAATGGTCATTGGCCACATGTTCTAGGCAGCGTGTGAGTAGAGGTCGCCAAAAATAAAACGGCCATGGTGGAGTACCTTGTATGAGTATCGGTTTTGCTTTAAACAGACGATTGAACATCTGCATGAACGTGTCGTAAAAGTTACAATACGCCGGATCTCGTGACAGAGAACGGTGGATCTCTGAAGCTGCGTGGCCGCTGCGCTCGTGAGACTCCTGCAAGTTTGCGTACGCGGCAGCCCCGGCGATTCTGGGAGGCCAAATGCGAAAGAGGCCCAATGGCTTATTCGTCGAGAAGTGATGGGAAGCTCTGTATTCAGACAGCATAGGAACCTGGGCCTGGGCGTCCGGGGTGCGTTCGCCGCCGGGTATCGATGAATGACATTCCGGCCATAAGCCCATCGGCATTGGATTTGAGAGGTTGAGACCGCCATTGAAGTAGGGGGACCGAGTGGCTGGATTGGACGCGAGCTTTCGGTTAGGTGTAAGTGGTTCTGTCATGAGGAGGATAGACGCCCACAACCACATTCGACCGAAGCCAAGAGTGACAATAAGCGCCCAGAGCCCTTTTCTTCCGCTTCAATAAGTGATTGAGTTGGGCTACGGATGGTTTATGACTCACGGATATCATTGCACTTCAGATCCATATGGGATACGAACCACATTCTGTGTTGTCCTCATCAGCAGTGTGCGCCATTGGCATCGCCTAGTATAAATACTGGATCCGAACATCGTGCGTTCCCATCAATCGAATACTGCGTTTGAGTATGTAATCGGATGCAATGCTGACACCGTGACGCGCGATAGGTAGTTCTAGCTTTTCGAGATGAAGGCGACCTACTAGACAGCCAGGGGATGTGGGCGGTATCTCATGGCGGTTCTCGTTCATTCCATTTTACTCAAGGACGGAGAGACGGCCTGGCCAACGCGTAATTGGTCTCGGAGCCCGGCAGCAGCATACTGTGGACCGACCCAACAGATACCAAGCATGATGGAAGCATCGCCGCAGAAAACTAAATCACAGCCAGACACCCGAGGCTGATCACAGGGCCTGTGCCCGTGAGGGAGAGAGATGCTATCGAGTGCGATATCAGACGCCACTGTTGATAGAAGAGGGCACACAATCCACCCACCAGATACGAGCACGATAGTCGCTGGGTCGCTGCAACATAGATCTGTGTGGACGCCGGCGGGACCTACGCGGGGTCTGCACGCCGCTGTGACCTACTCTAGGGTGAGTGAGATTTTCAACAATCACCACCACGTGTATTGTGCTTTCCGACAATGTCTTGTACTTCACAGAATATACGCCTTCACCGCAAGCTCTGTACCCCGCGGCGCGTTGCTCCAGAGATGAACCGAGAACGTGACGGGAGTAGTCTCCCAGCCTCGTCCCCAGCCTCGGGAAGAGATTGAAACGCCTATGGAAGACCGATAGAATCTTTCCAGTCGCAAAGCATGGCGGGTTCCTGATCTAAACGTTCTTCTCAATGCTGTAAAGTGTCTAGTTCGCTCAGGCTCCATATTCTCGGAGGGCGCTGTAAGAGGCTCATGCTTAGGCTATGCAACATTCCAGGTGCGGATGGCTGTTCCCTCGACGAACCTGCGTGGTCACATTCAAGTTATCCCACAACACCACAGCAATCATGGGCAATAGAACGGTGCCTGCCTCTCGGGCTTATCTGTCATAGGTTAGATCTTTGGACGCAGCCTCGTGCGACACTTCGCAAGGTCTTTGGCCATACACGGGAGTGCTGCCAGTTTCATTGAAGGCTCGTTCAAGTCCAGAAACACGCAATACGCCGATCAATCCATTCAACGCATACCGCACTCATGTCGCGATGTCCACGATGTCCTCTCTGCGGTGGCTGTAGCGGTGGGGGAACCATGCGCTGGATTTGGCGACGGTTTCCTGAAGAGGCCATTCTTATTCATCAAGGTGGGCCCCACTTTTTCGATTCACTAACACCCGGGGCTGATATTTTGCGGATGGAAGGACCCACCGGCGTCACATCCACGCAGCTACAGGACGGAATTGAGGAGACGCAATAGCTTCCTCAACATAACATCTCATGGCTTTCCGATGGACAGATGGACCCCTCACATAGTGCTGTCAGCGAGGGATACCTGCCGGTGTTGAGACCGCAGGAGGTGCTTTGATTCGGCCACGGTCGTCCGCATAGGAAATCTCTGCCCTCGAGAAAGAGAAACATCACAACGCAGAAGGCCTGTGCATCGCAAATGAGCGAGCAATGCGACTGTCTTGCGGTTGATGAGCTGTGAGCGCATCTTTCGTTCCACGATTGTACAATTTCAGGAGTTGATGTATCACAAACCTTAGCAGACTTACAACCGCATCGCCATGGAGTAGACCGGTCTACCGTCCTCCGGACGTGAACCATCCCCGGCATGCGGGGAGGGGACGAGTATCCGTAATGGAGACAGAGATATGCAACGGTGCAAGTGGACACCCGAGTCCAACGTTATGATGTGATCGGTCTCAATTATTATCCATTGGTCTGTGTCATCTCAGCAGAACGCGCTCTGCCGTCAGCAATGTCTGGCCGTTACTACTGTACACGTGGGCCTCAAACTACAAGCCGTCTCCGAGTAGCCCGAGGTTAAATATTCATGTAGCCACTCGCAACTAAAATAACGTCAACTGTCCGCCACTGCTCTGATCATGCTAAATCCTGTAACATTACTTCGGGCACCAGACATTGATATCGAGTACTAACGCGAACGTCGATTTGGCTGCAGCTGCGTCGGCGGTGTCGCTCGGAGCTTGCCACTAGTAATGAAAGGATAGGACAGGTACTGGACGAGGGTGCGAGGTAATGACAATGTAGACATATTCTCAACCATAGACGACAGTGCGACACCCTAAGTCCCCGCGTGTAATGGAAGCGAATGGCTGCGGGATCCGTGTGTGAACTGATTTTCCGAGCTAACGGCCGGTGGTGTCATGAACTCACAATGCTGAAACGTGAGCCCCACCAATCCGGCCCCGGCCCCGGCGGAAGGCCTGACGAGTAATTCAGTAGTACAGCATCGCGTTATTGGTTACATTGCCTCCTACATTCTTGTCTGCACGAGCATCCTGCGCTGCCGAAGGTGTTCGTCAGCACGGTGCACGACCTCGGCGTCGGTAGCCAGCGACTATGCCGGGCGACCCCATCTCGCGGGAGTGCAGTGCCCATCATGCCTGATCTCCAACAGTAATTTGCGGTAACAGCGCTATCAACGATCGCAATGCATCATCTACCGCAGAGAGCGCACGAACGCAGAAATATGAGCTGCGACGTAGGACATCACGTACCGCACGCTATCCGCGTCGATATCTTCGCACGCAGAAACCACGAAGCGGCCGCCCCGTCCTTCTGGTATCGCGGCCCTTGCACTTCTGTTGCCGAGCGGGGTTGCGCGCCGGCATGCGTGCATCATTCGTAATGAGTCCAAGGGGCGAACTGTCCTGGATGCTTCAACTGCTGTGATAGTGGAGAAGTGGAACAGAACCATTGGTCATGGACGTGCCCATTAGGTCATTTCAACTGAACGGCGCGAAGCTACTGGCGTTCTGATCTACTCAATGGGCGGGTTTCGCTTTTGCCTCCGTCTGCTTGGGTCGGCCGATAGGCTGTGGGGGTCCTATACAGCCGCGTTGACTCTGAGAGAGATGCTGACAATGTAGTAGCTCAATTATGTCATGTTCTGCGCGAATCGAAAAATAGAGCGACTTGCCTACGCTGAACAATGCGTCCTGATATTGATCAGCCATGGTCATCCTGCTCTAGATTGATAGGCCGTTGGATGCTTGATGAACCGTCTGTAACGAACAAAGCCAGCGGTCTCAGCGGGTCATTGGAGCAGTCAAGATCCTGTTTTGCGGAGAGTGTACCCAGGAGCATGACAGCACGCCGACAGATAGACAGGGAGCCTTACAAGGCCAAGTCAGCCCACCGGCCGTTCATTGCAGTAGAATCCCAGCCAACAGTTGGCCTCACCCAATCACGACCGACTCGCCCACGCACGACGGAACTCTATAGAGCATGCCCTGGCAGGGGGGCATGATGCCGGGCCACGCCGCCGCCGCCATCGCGGTGGCCCGGCCTGGGACGGGGCGTGGGCGAGATCCGTTAATTATAGGGCACCACGCCGCGCCCTTCCTCCGCGCCCGCTCGCCTGGGTCCGCGTCCTCTTCTCCCAGCCTCGCACGCGCGCCCACTCGGGAAATATGTCACCCGCCGCGAGCGAGCGAGCGAGCGCGACGGGCCTCCGCGATCGCACTAGCTCGGACAGGGATCCGATCACGAGGCGATCCGCGCGTGTGCGCGGCGGAGGGGGCAGCGCGACTGGACTGACCGAATCTGCGTTGAGATGGGTGGGCGGTACGGGCCAGTGCGTGATCGTGGGCTTTGCGAAGAGTTCGTCGTGATGCTTTCAGCGGCCGTGGTTCGCGGCGCCAGCGAGGGCCTGCTCCAGTCACCACCCGGGGGGTCGCCCCCGTGATGAACTGCTGTTCGCGCTGCGACTGATACCGTCCAGGGTTGCCGTTCTCGATGCAGAGCAAGGAACAAGAGGCGGACGTTTCCGGATAGCCATCAATTTAGGGGCCGCATAGGGTAGTAGGTGTGCCAGGAAGGGGGCGGAAGGATGACGATGGTATCAGTGAAGCTGCCAATCATGATGCGCTACGGTACCGCGCGCAGCACGACAGTGATTTTGGGGGACGTCTTCCTCGGAGCTGGAGAGAACAGCGAGCGGAGACGCTCGGCGGAGGTTGCGAGGATAAGGAAGGTGCAGGATTGGTCGCTACAGATACCGAGTTCGTCCAGTGGCCATGAGCTCGTGGCGTCGGAGTCGTGCACGATGTCGACTCACTGCGACGACATCTCCCGCACATGAGACGTGTATTATCGGGGGTGGTGCATGGCACTTGGCCAACGACAACTGTCACATCGCCGCGTCTGAGCCACCTCAGTACTAATCCGCGTCCATTTGGGTCCGAAACCCCGTATTGTTCGCATTCCCCAGCCCGATCCCGCGGACAAGTAGATTCATGCAGCAGACCGAGGACACTGGATCGACGTACGGATGTCATACAACGACGAGCTAGCGGCCACATCGCGATCGTGCGACCTCCTCGCCCACGGGCAGCGCACTACATTTCCGCCATCGCCGAGCGCCTAGCCAATGCCTGGCATCTGCCGCGCGCGGTGTTCGGTATCGTCGACGGCCTTGTGGCGCAGGCGAGCGCCAGCCCCGCATACGACGAGATAGAGGGCCGTGTCCAGAGATGCCTGCGCCGGGAGCCAATGAATACGTGTATCCCGCATCATTGTGGTTTGGCCGCATCACAGCCTTGGCCTGACGCGTTTGAAATGGAGGGGAAGCCTTCTATGGCCCATCGCGAACAGGACGTCCTGGGGCAGTACAGTCCCCGTCTTTGCCGTCCCTCGTTACAGCGTGGCCGACCGCTGACCAGCGCGAGAATGGCCAGCGCCGTGCGAGGGGGCTTCCCTCAGTCCAGAATGAAGCGGGAAGACGCAGTGTAATATGGGCTGTACTCGGGCTGCGAAAACGGAGGAGAGGCAGGCGCCGCCATCTTGCCGCCTGCATCAGCATCAGCCATCGCCTGTAGCCAAACTTTGTACCACAGATGGCATCGGCAGACCCGCGAACGACTATGTGGTGATGAATCTGGATCTCGTTATAGATGCGCTGCAGCACAGCACACCGCAATGTCTAGACGGCGACAAACGAAAACAGTAGGATTGTATGACCTGCTGCCACGGCGGGGTGCGTAGCCCAGCAATTGGTGTTCGCTCCACCGCCCACGTCGCCCGGGGGAGTGATTGATCTAGACCGACCCAGCTCTGATGCGACGAGGACACCTACTGGCAACTGTGCTACGCGCCCCTCGAGATGCCTGCATACATTGATTCGGACCACCTGTACGCGCCGGTCGACCGCCCAAGGCGGGTGAATGCGGTGGCCAGCAAGTCGCGTCGCTGGCACAGACACGGACGCCTTCCAAGACCTGGGAGAATGCGCGCGAAATCAGAGTTCGGGTGGCCAGGCTGCGAAGGAACACCGAGTGCCGCACGATCCACATGAGAACTTGGCAGACGATTGACGGCAGGTCGCCTGCCGCGCTGGGTCGACACTCGTGGTGCGCGATCATGATGTGATTCAACAAGGTTGGCACTGTCTGTCGGCGAGCACATGCCTCGCGGCGAATAGAGGACCGACCTGTGAGGGTTGTGGGTTGGACGTTGAGCGTCGAGGGCGAGACGCTAGTGCTCGTCATTGAGCCTATAGCTGGCGCGCGTGCATATGCCCCTCGAAGCGTGATAAGCAGGGGCGGCTTCCGTGTCCTGCCCGTGGAAGGGAGATAAGTCCTGTGAGGCACAGCAGTGCTAGCGGGTGGCTTGACGCCGTTGAGCGGTGGGCTTCGGTGGCTCGTGCGGGCTGGGCGGTGGAAGCGCGTCAGCGAATGGGTGCGCGCGAAGTGTGATCTGGACGAGCCAAGTACGCATAGGCATCAGGGTCTTCCGCGCGATTGGGCGAGAGTGTCTGTGGTGAAGGGCAGTGGCCTACGGTACGGGTCATTGAATATTGGATCGTGACGCGGCAGCGTATCCGGAGATACGCATACCGTAATGATGAACGTGGGAAGCACGGTGGGCTGGTGGGATCTGGGTGAGGCATCTTGAAACGGAATCGTAATCTGCGGGGCTGGGAGGGCCCACCCATCCCATCGATCAGGGATTAGGCTGCGTCCGCGTAATGCACGAGACGACGCACCCCGTTGCAATTGTCTGCGGTGGTGTATCAGGGCGAGGGAGGGGCCCCCGGAGAGCCGTGCCGAGGGCGGCTGCCAGTAGAGGAATCACGCGCACCTGGAAGGGGAGGGCTTCCCTGCGAGTGGTCGACGACGCGGGCGGGTCTCGCTGCCGGCATGCTCGAGGAGCCTGAGGAGGCGGCACGGTGCACTCGCTCGGGCAGGGCGAAAGCCTCCGCGGACGCCGGGCATGCGTGCGTCACGACGGCTCTGGTGACTGGCGTCTGGCGGTGGCGTGCGCCGGCGAGATGCGGTTGAACCTTCGAGGAAGTAAATTATGGAGGAGGGCGAGGGCGCAGCATAGGTCGCCGGATGGCAGATTGGAGCTCGAGATGGCCAGATGGGTTGATGTCGATGGCGCCATCAGGCCATCAGCTGACATCGCTGGATCGCATCGCATCGAATCGCTCCATGTATGTACTTACGGACAGGCGAGGGAGAGCAGGGCGGGCAAACGGGTGGAGGCAATTATGGATATCTCAGATTGGACGGAATCTCGCCATCACGCGCTTTCAGGGTCGCTGTGATAAGGTGTGAGCCCATCCGGCGACGGCCGCGCGGCGCAGTCATAGGACCGCGTGCAGCGCGAGGTCGGCGAGGAGAGGCGTGGTGAGCGTGCATGGAGGCGAGCGGGCTGCGAGCGATGGCGGGACGTGGACGGGGGATGGACGATGCTGGCAGGGGCACGAGCGCAGGTGTCGCGGGGTGTCGGGGGTGGCTGAGCCTGGAAGAGATGCGGCAACGGCGGACCGGCCGGATGCGTGGGAAGGTCGCGGTGATTGAGCCGGTTGTGTCGGCGCGCGAAAAAAAGTGATGGGAGATTGGAGGAGCGTGGCGGGGGAGGGAGGAAATAAGTCGTCCTGCTCGCATTCGCCCGCAACTGGCCAGGGAATCGCAGCTGGCGGGCGCCCGTGGGTTCTTGATCCAATCCAGGACGCCATCTCCATCGTTCTTCCCGCACAGCTGCCCGGGACAGCCCCAGCCATGTCCGCCAACTATAAATCATCACGCCCTCTCCCGTCCTCTCCCCACCTGAGTCCTCCCCGCCACACATCACCACCTCCCCCGCCCCACCCGCCATCGCAGCCTCCACAGGCCAGCGAGGCCCAACCAGACCACCCCAAATCCTCTGCGCCTCCTGCAGAGCCTGTCGACAAGCTCTCGCCCGCCGTCGCCCTAGACGCGCCTGACCAGCAGCAGCCCATCAAGCCTGCGCCTGCTCCGACCCAAACCGCCCCGCCGTACCCCGATCATCACTGGGTAAGTGGGACCTGCCATCCAAGTCCTCCCATCATTGATGATGTCTCGATCGTGTTCCTTTGTCGCGCCAGCACGCGCATCCCCATCCGTACGCGTTCCAACCCGTCTATACCTATCCGCCCCCGCCCCATCCCGACTACCACCACTACCGGCTCATGCCCCATCGCGTCGAGGCTGACCGACACTCCGCGTACGTCCCACATCTCCCACTCGTGACCCGCTGACACTGACTGATCCGGCCTGTCATCTCCAGCCACCACTCGGACGACGGCTACCAGCGCATGCACTCTCAGCCCACCCCTCCTCCCATCGCCACTCTCCACCACTCTCCCGCCATGTCCACCTCCAGCCTCGCCAGCTCCTCCATCTCGCCCTCCCCTCCGGTGAGTCTCCCGACCCACTCCCGTTCCTATTCCTACTACTACGATCCTCGCGAACACCACCCTGACATGCCCGTCTCCGCGTACCAGCTCCCTTCCTCCGGCAACGGTGCTCCCTACTACCAGCAAGCTCCTGCTGGCGCGGCCCCCACTGCGGGTGGCTACACATATGCGCCGCCTGGCGCCCCGAGCGCACGTTATGCTCCCACAGATGCGTCGGCGTATGCGCACGGCGGTACAGGTCTCATGCGCAACGTCCGTCCCTCATACGGTGCCCACGCGCAGCCCGCGTACCCCGGCCAGCCGAACTACATCATCTACACGAACGACGCAGCGACCAAGCTGTCGGACCGCGTCCGGAGGAAGTGCTACAACTGCCACACCACGGACACGAGCACCTGGCGGCGGTCGAGTCTGACGCCGGGCAAAGTGGTGCGTGACTCTTTTCTGCCACTCCCACCGCGCCCGATACTGACTCAGAGACCCTGACTTGATCAGCTCTGCAACAAGTGCGGTCTCTTCGAGCGCACGCACTCGCGCCCACGCCCAGACCAGTTCCCGCACAAGCGCGGCCCGCTCGTCACGACGACCTTCAAGTCCTCGGCGCGCTCGCCGCCGCCGGGCACGAGCCGCCTCCCGTCGATGGCTGCCGCGCACCACCACGCGCAGGCGCAGGTCCACCACGGGCACCACGGGCACGGGCAGGTGCAGGCGTTCCCGCCGCACCACGCGAACCATGCGTCGATTGCGCCGCTGATGCAGCGCGACGGGCACCACCAGCCCCAGCAGCAGCAGTACTACGCGCAGGACCAGCAGGCGCATCAGCAGGCGCAGGGCGAGGAGCAGCAGGGCCAGGGGAACGCGAGCCAGATGCCGGAGATCCGCTCTTTGCTCAACACGCCTGCCGGCGGGAGCCCCGCGTCCGTCGCTGACGGCGTCGAGGAGCAGCACGGCATGGAGGGTGCCGAGGTGGGCGGGAGCCCGAGAGAGCGGCGAGAGGTGTACCACGCTCAGGCGTGAGCGCGGTCGGCCTCGGCCTCGCCGCCGTCCTCGTCGCCGACAATACTATTTATGTGTATTTGTTTCCGGCCAGCTCACTCGCAACACCCTCGTCCACCCCTCCCCCCCGCCGCCGTTAGACCGCCAGAAAATGTTTATGCTCGCTCGCTTTTCCCTTCGCCGCTGCGTGCGCTCCGCCGGGGGCCTGCCTGCCCCGACGGCGTCGCGTCGCGGTGGAAGATCCTGGCTCTCAAAGACGCTGCTCCGTATGCCTGTATTCCGTCCATTCTTGTCGTGGTCCGCGTCGTCCCCGGGGGGGCTGCGCCCCACCGCCGCCGTGCATGCGCTTCGTGTGTAATTATTGGAAGCCCCATATCCGTGTAGCCTTTTCGTCGCTCCGTTATTTCGCTGGCATCGCCCCCTCCCATCTCTCCTCGCACCCGCATTCCCCAGCCCCATCGTCACTGCATCTGCGCCCTCCTACCCTTTTGTGTTTCTAGATACGCTATCTTTGCTGTTTTTTGTTCCATATACGTCCAGACAATTCAGGCACCTTTCTTGTTCTCGCCGTCATGTCGTCTGCCGCCCCGTGCGCGTCGGTGGACCGTGCGCTTGGCCGCCTCTGTTTATGCATGTCATTGTTGCTGCTCGCTCTCTACGTATCTACTCGTTTGTCGCCGCGCATGCACGCCGTCCTATGAGATCTCCAATTTTGATCCGTGCTCTGCTCTTCGAGGCGTGGGCGTGTGCTCCCTGCTCTGACGATCTCGCGTATCTCGCGTCGCCGACACAACACAGGCGACCGCGTCGACGGGCGGTCCGAGATTGGTGGAACGCATTCTGCCTGGCGGACGGATCTGAGGTACGGTGTCCGTTCAACCGTATCACTGCTGCATGATGCGGCAAACAGTGCTGACCACTTCTTAACGGAGATAGATCATGATATTGCGCAGTCTCACGGAAACAGACTACAGTGGGCTTCGAGACAAAAGAAAGGGCGGTGAAACACAAGAAGTCCTGCTTCCCGGCGCGCAGCGGCCGCCCACCGTGCTAGACCAGCCTCGAAGGGTGGACGCCGTCCGTGCTGGCAGTACCGTAGGAGGGCGGCGACGCCGGTGTGTGGTTCGTCTACACCCACCGAGCAGCCGCGAGGACGTCTGATCGTGATCAGTGATGGGACTATTAGTGGAAGACGTGGCTGTGACGAACGTGGTGGGCGGATCTCGATGCGGTTAGTGGTGGGCCAGTCACTGAGTGAGTGAGTCCGTCAGGCGAACTTGAAAGCGTTCTGGCTTCGGTCTCATCGCCTCTTCATCTCCGGGTGGGTACTGTGTGGACGTGGACGGGCGCCGGTGGACGCTGCATGCGCGGTGAGTGCGATCCTTCGGTGGGCGGTGAGTGGGATGCTGCGGCATGGACTTGTCTACTAACTGCATTGTGCCAGTGCCAGGACCTATGATAGGCCGAGAAGGCGTCCCTGCCACAACCTTACACTGCAGGGCCGCCCGGACAAAGTTCAGTGCGCGGTGCACGTCGATGGGCGAGAGGGGAGGTGTGTTCCCTCCGTATCTCTATAGTCCGTGAAATCCGCGCGTCAGACACCGGCATTCCGCCCTGACCGTGCCCCACCACTAGTACCAGTGTCGCGCTGGGAGGGATAGGATTCTGTCCGCGCCGTACGTCTTCCATGCAGAGTCCTCTAGCTCTGCGCGGCGTCTTCCCGAACGAGCACACAACACTCTCACTGGCACTCGGCCGCCATCCGAGTTGGCAAATGCACGCAGGGGCGCTCGGGCTCTCGAATTCTTTCGGGCCCCGTTTGCAGCGCCAGGCCGTAAGGAGGCAGCCTCATGCTGCATCGCGCCGGGGCGCATCGCTCGTCCGCATCACTGGGTCGCATCTGATTCGAGCTCAGATACTGCGGCGCGGCGTCCACCGTGGCCCGACGAGGATAAGTCGCCAGAGCATACACAACCGCCGCTCCTTAACCTCAGCTGACCACACGCCCTCTAGAAGCCACACCAGTGCGGCCTAATGGCTTGCCGAATATGTACGGCGGACGACGCGCACTGGTTCTGCGGAACCTTGCGCGAGCCCTTGGGTCTGAGGGCTCGCGCCCGGGGCTTCGTCCGAGCGGTTGCGTTTCAATTTGCCCGGCGAAGGCGGCCAGCGAGTGAGAACTTGAGTGGGAAGCACGCTGCCGCTGGAACCACGCTGCCGCTGGAACCAGTGGCGGCCCTGGGGTGCGTCCGGCAGCGAATGGGCGCGATCGGGGGGATTTGATCACAGAGAGGGGGCCTAGGACGTGCGCGTCTGACGCGCTCCCAGTGTGCCGCATACGGGGCGTGAACCTTCCGCTGGCACGGGTCGACGGGGCGGCGGAGGAGGGCCTGGACGGCCCCAAGTTGTGGGCGCGGCATCACACGCGGCGACGCTGGGGTATCGAGTGCTATCAACGTGACGGGAACACGCTGATAGCGGATCCTGCGCGGAAGGCCAGCTGTATAGAGTTGAGTGGCACGGGCCACAGTATGGTGGCAGAGGTGGCGATGGGTGCGCGCTACGGCCCGTGTCAAGTCGAGGTCCTCGTCACGACTCGTCTGCTTTGGAACCTAGAATATCGCGAGCATCTAGGGAATGGGTACAAGACTTTTCTGCGCAAGACTGGATGCGAGTGGCCAGCGAGTATCGACCGGGAGCACGTGCGGAGGAAGATGGGAAGCTGAGAAGGCGGGAGATCACGCGTCCCCGTCGAGGCAGGCAGCGGGCTCCGGACGAGATAGGTTCTATTCAGGGAACACTGATGGCTGAGCGAGCACGGGCACACTGGCAGTCTGACTGATGCGCCCTTCCATTTCCGCGTCCTGCCCTTTCCTTTCTGCGTCCCTGTTTCCCTTCCCTCGTCGAAATTAGGCTCAGGTCCGCTGTGTCCTGGGTGCGCGTCAGGCTGATGGTCTTCCAGATTTCGCTCGGGCGCCGGGGATCACACGTCTATGCCCCTCCGGTACGTATGGGTGCCTCTTCTGCGGTGTTCCTTGTTCTCCGGAAGACATATTAGGTCATTGTTATCTACGGATGACATCCGCGTCCATGCGCGCCTGACCGTCGTATGCCACAGACGTCACACACGTCCGTCCACGATCCACCGCACTCGACCACTCGACGGCGTATCGTCCGCGGGCATCTCGTCCCCGTTCCACCACGACTCGCACAAATGTGACGCGCTTGATAGCATCGCTGCACGCGCACGGAAGCGCGAGCGCGTCCGAGAGGACAAGTTCTCCCGCGTGGGTGGGCGAAGAGCGAGCCGCCCGCTTCCGCCTTCGCGCCTGGGCGCAGGTCTGCGACTTGGGTTCATATCCATGCATATGGACAGCCTGGGAGCGTCGTGGCCGTGCTCCCCCCCACTGGCACTCGGCGCGTCCCTTGCCACACGGGCAGGCGGTCGAGTGCAGGCTGCCATCGCCGGTGACAGGCCAGCCGCTCTCGCGCCGCGGTGCTGCGGAGGAGCACGCGGGGGGCGCGTCAGCGTTACGAGAGCGCAACAGCGCCGCGTGGGGACGTCGACAGACGTGGACGCGAATGCGAATGCGAACGCAGGCGGTGACGCGTTCTCCGCATATGACGGGCGTGCCTGAGTGTCACGCCCAGCTCGGAGAGAGCGTAGGACTCTTCGATGGAAGCAGCGTGGCCGCCACCGGCCGAGTTCTGCTTCGGGGTATAGTGATGGGCGAAGTACGGCTGCTCATGCCGCGCTACCGGGCCCAATCGCATGCCAGAGTTTCCCTGACGAGTCCAAGTCGCTGTCATGCTTGGCCGCTACTAATAGGCAGGGAATCAACCGGTGTTCTAGTGAACCCGTCCCAACACGCCGTGCGGTGGTTGGCCGCAATAGACGGAGGATGGACACACGACATATGCGTTCGTGCCATTTCGCCGAGGCTGCGGCGTGCTGCAGATGTGCGTGGCCTGAAATGGCGATGCAACCCTATAGCTGAGCGAATGATAGGGACAGAGAAGCACTCACTGGCAGCAGGTCCGCAGGTCTTCTTCCTGCCTGACTGATTGATTGCGACCGGACCACTCTTCTACCGCCCACCGACCCCCGAAGACGCACCCCAAGACGTCCCCCTGCCATGGACACCGACATAATGAACGGGCCTGGCTCCCAGAAGTCTGATACAATTGAAGCATCGATGTCTGTGAGTGGTTCAGCTTCAGTGTTCGGCGATTCATAGTCTCGGAACAGGACCTCTAGGCGTGCGGGAGTTGTGTCAAACCTACGGCGATTCATGCCTTCTGGGCTCAAGCTAGACCGGAGCTGACGTGCAATTCCGCTCTCGAACTTCCTCCCTGTCCGTACTCTGTGTCCATGGCAAATCATAGACACTGGCTGTCGAAGTAGGAAAATCTTATCGGCAGGTTCCGTCAGTGGAGGCGCTCTCAGCGAGAGCTGTTCTCCTTTGACGGGGCATTTGACCTACGACTAAGCACCGTATCTCAGCTGCTCTTCGAGGAAAGTTCGCTGGCACCTCTTACCACTTCGTAGTCACCGCTCGTTGTGGTGACTTTTCTAGCAATCCCAGATGTCGATGTTTTGTTTCGTTTAGCCACTGGATGTGTCGCTGTGCTGTCAATGGTGAATGAGAACGTGTGAGACTGCCGGCCACCCGTCTACAACTCTTTTCCCTTCGCATCGGACGTGGACCTGCTTGTCAAGGATGAACGAAAGAGCGCGGACATTGTCACCGCTGCAACCAGCGGCAAATACGTTGAGGCGAGCGGGCGAACTTACACTCTCGCACTGTATCGCATAGCCTGATCTGAAGGTTTGTTCGGCGTCCCCCTGCGTACAACGGCAACGTACGGATGCAGCACGACTCATGTGTGTCTCCGGCAACCGCGGCACGGACATTGTACAGCATTATGTCGACCGAGTGTCCAGCGTGCGGCTTACGGTAGTAGTTGTCCGCGGCCGAGTCGCTGCGAATGAATCCTTCAGACACAGCCCCTCCTCTCTCTCAAGTGTCATCTCACGACGCTCACCTCAGTTGCTGCCACCACGCCAGCAGCCCATCTCGCGAACGACGGATGGGCTCTCACATCGATTTGGCGTGAATATCTTCCCGCGAAGGGAGTACAGGTATATCAGCTGTGCCGACTGGTATGATCTTCACCGGGGGGGATCAGCGATGGGCGCACGGCTTTGCTTCATTGCATTCGGGTGACACGGGGTTTTGCCTTTGCATCCTTTGGGCGACGCCTGAGTTATTAGGACTGAGGCTGTAACTAGCATGAGCGAGAATGTGAGCAGAGTTGAGAGCTCACAAAGTGATCAGATATCCTGTACTGGCCCGTTCCGCCCAGGGCGTTCCCCATTTAATCTTGAATCGAATCGTGTTTTTCCTTTCACCAGGGTATACCACGCCGGGCATCGCCCGTCCACCTTCTCGGTAGGAGGGCACTCTCCGGCCCAGTCTCCGGCACCGGCGGACCCCTTGCAAGGGCACGTACTTACTAGAGCTTCCCGTCCGCCAACACATCATTTCTGCAAGTTCTTCCCGAATTTGAGATGGCCAATGAGCGTCCATCAGCATAACCACCCGCGCCCTGCGCTGCGGGCCCGTCTTCCCTTCTCGGGAAAGCGTACTGAACACTGTGGAGGCTAACGGACTCGACCCGCCGGCCTGAACTGGGGTGCGCATGGGTGACAGAACCTTGGCGGGCTTTGTTGGCGTGGCAGATGTGCATACACCAGGTGCGGTGGCAGCGCGAGACGTGGACGCGTCAAGCACGGGCAAGACAAGCATGTTCCGAGGATGTCGTGATAACCCGTTTGGCTTGGAGCGTGCTGCGCTATAATGGTGTGCCCTCTTCTATCAGGGCTCGGGGGAGGGGTAGGAGTCAGCTGCATTGATGCCTCCGAGGAATGCAGAGACCTGGGAGAGGCGCGTCAGGAGTGCCGGAAAGACTCATCAGGAACGACGTACCTACACGCTGCACTGGCATAGAGGAAGCCACACTAAGCCACAGCGCACTGCGCAGTGATCCCAACCCAAACCAGTCTGATCCTTGATTACCCGCGTGCTGTCAAGTACATATTCGCCTCCGCGGCAGTCTGCCAACACAGTTGCAGGATCGCGCACGAGGGCCTGAGCACGTCCGAAGGGGCCTAGCGTCGATTGCTCTGGGGGACGTTCGACGAGCCTAACGGGATGATTGGGTACGGGTGGGCATCAGGCATCAGATTTGATACGTCCGAATCGCGATGCTGAGATTACAGAGGTGCAGAACATCATATGCGGACATAACTTACTTACATACAGTCTAGTCGCACTCGGCCTGCCCAGTGCCCAGCAAGCACGTAGCCCCAACAGGCCCGCCATCACCCCTCGACGCATCCCTGGACCCTTCACGATCATAGGGCCCGTGGCCAACGTGCCAGTGGTCGATGCACGGCGAGGCGGACCGACTTCCGAGGGATGGATGTAGATACTGTGTCAGTCAGCAGATTTGCGAAGCGGCGGAGACCTGTTCGGAGCTTGGAGCACGCACCATCGCGCCGCAATGTGCGGATGTCAACTATCACATAGGTTCACCTTCCGAACGGAGGCGGCTCCTCCCGAGAAGCGAGGGTCTGAGTCAAGCACCAGCTGTCGCCGCACGAATGTCGCCTTGTGGGACGCGTTCTCATGCCTGGCACGATGTGCTCTATACGGAACCTTATACGGCCGTTTGAATTGAGGCGTCGGGTGCAGAACAACGTTCAAGCACAGACATGGCAGAGATGCTGATAGTGATGAAGAGTGAGCACTCTGTTCGACTGTATGGTATTGACGTTGCGTACCTCCTTTGCTGCCTGACGCGCATGCATGAGACCCCATCCCCCGAACAGCTATCCAACGTCGTGTCAGGCCCTGCATTGCCTTGCTCACCATCACGACCACGGACACAACTCTTGCCTGAGAACGAGAACATGTAGGGCATCCGCTGATTGGATTGCAGAGTCATCAAGATATGGATAGTACGTTGACAGGATCATATTGCCTACAAGACAAGAATGTACCGAAAGCTGATTAGCCGCCTACCAGTAGAAGCGAGAAGCAGACGGCATGCCCAGCTAAGGGCCCCAAGGGTCGATCTGCTCGGCCGCGAGCCTACGGAGTAGACCAGAGCGAGGACGTCCCCACCGACGACGGCGACGCCAGCCCAAGGTCGAGGTAGACTGTGAAGAATAAGACGCCGGTGCCAGCGCGATTTTTCTCAGCGCGCGCCGGGCCCGTGCGTGGGAAGTGCCCGACGCGCGAGGATAAAAATGCGCGGTGCGGCGCGTCCCTGCTCTTTACGAAAGTTACACCTCGTTATATTTGGGATGCCCTTCTCTTCCAAGGTGGCGTCTTGAAAGTTTGGCGAGGGAGAGCGGCTCTCTCCATCTCAAGATCGCGTCGATGCCTTCTTCTACGTTGCTAGCGGCCCGTGTTGGAGGTACATACCTACTGTCGCCCTCTGTACTACCTACCTCGTGCTGTTACCTCTAATGCATGCTCTCGTGGCCAGTTACTTCCGTATCGTTGCTGAATGCGTACAGCCTGCTTTGGCTTTGGCAACCTCTATCTGAGTGGAGCATACCTGGCGAGTTCACTCGTCCTCGTCTACTCGCACTCATCGTCGTGTCTGCCCTTGCATTCAGCCATTCGGGATGCAAGATATGGCCGCACCAGGCGGTCGTATCCTGTCCCAGCCATGCTGGCAATAAAGCATGTTACGTTCAACGTTGACTCAAGACCTTCAAGACTTTTGCGGATCTCTGGACTCGGCACCATGACGATGTGTTTGCCTGCAAAGAACCGATAGGTAGCATATACTCGCACGAATGGACAGCGCTCATACTGCCTTACGAACTCCCAATGCAGCGATATGTATCTCCCAGAGTTTCGGTGAGGTAGTCGCGCCTATCGGAAACCGCGCACGATCACTGGTAGGCACATACTGCAGGCCCTGCAACACACCTGCACGCAAGTCCTCCAGCCCTCATCCGGCTCGGAAATCTGTTGTCACGCCCCTCCGTCGTATCGGTGGCAGTCCAGCGAAGGAGCCGAGGTAACATGGACCAGTGAGCCGGACACTTTCACCGCATTCTCCGTCCTGCTCGGAGCGATGTCCGGTATGTGCTCGTCGCCAATATGACTAGTAAGTACTACCACTGTGAATCACTTTGACATCGTCTCCGGGAACGTTCTTGTGGTGTGGGTTTCTCCAGTCTTGTAGCGGTGATACGGCATACTGAACGAACCTGCGCTTCACTGGCAGTCAACGTTACGTGCGTCATTTCTGTTCTGACTCAGGGAATAATTCAGGACACTGAGCATCATCTATACCAGGAACGATGTTGACGTGTAGGCGACGACGTCTAGATATAGTACCGTTGACGCGGTGATATCTGGTCCTATCGCCGACGTGTCTGTCAGGTCGTTAAGCGAGACACAGGGCGAAAGACAAATGGCACGTACCTGGAATACAGCGTTCCGACAAAATCGGCCAGCTCTGGATTGTGTCAGCTGGAGCATTTAGGCTGCCCACGACGCTATGAGTCATTCATCTATTCATCCCAGTCTAATTCTCAAAGGTTCAGCAGGACGCGTGGTGCTTTAAGGCGTGCCTCTCGAGGGACGTTATTTATGCTTGATATACAGCAGCTCATCCTTTGTCCAATCATTTGAAGCAGGTTTGTGCAATGTATGTCATGTGAGCGCGGCTTGATTCCGGGTGCGAGCGCGGAGCCTGAAAGGTAAGCAATTGTGAGCTCGTGACAGACCTACGCTGGCTGAGCCATTCGACGTTGCCTTGTGAAACCTCAAACGAGTTCGTTCCAAAGGATTATACACGCGCATTGTCAAGGGAGATCACATGGTCGTGATTGCGGGGGAAGCGGGGGAGAGTAGCACGTGAAAATGTGATGGGGCCGGCGCAGGCATGAGATTACGATGTCCGAGGGCGTCTTACCACAACTCAAGACCGCGTCGCGCAGCTGCCGTCTCTCTTCATCTCTCCCTCCATCTCCTTACTCAATTCTACCCATGTCCGCACAGTACGCTTCCAATGCCTCTAGCTCAGGAAAGAGCAAGGTCCTCGTGAAGAACCCCGACGACGTTGTCATCGTCTCCGCGGTTCGCTCAGCGATCACGAAGGTGTGAGCCCCCTCTCGCTGCCTGGCAGCTATGCTCACCCTTGCATGCATTAGGCGAAGAAGGGTGGCTTCAAGGACACGCGCCCTGAGGAGCTCCTCTCCGGTGTTCTCCGCGCTGCTTATACCAAGGTCGGCCTCGACCCCGCACTCATTGAGGACATCACTGTCGGCAATGTGCTCCCTCCCGGAGGCGGTGCCACCGCGGCACGCATGGCTGAGTTGCATGCGGGCATCCCAATTTCTACGCCCATCAACACCGTCAACAGGCAATGTTCCTCCGGGCTTGCCGCCACGAACAACATCGCTGGGTTGATCAGGTTGGGTCAGATCGATATTGGCCTCGGTGCGTGACCGCGTCAATTGCACGAGGCTCTCTTCGTGCTGACAAGATGCACTGACGTGCTCTTTCAGCTGCCGGTGTTGAGTCCATGACCTTCGGCTTCAACGCAGGCGTGAACCCGGACGGCTTCTCCGAGGCAGTGCTCTCCCACAAGGAGTCCGAGGACTGCTTGATCCCCATGGGTCTTACCTCCGAGAACGTCGCCCACGACTTCCACGTCTCGCGCGACGACCAAGACGCGTTCGCCGCCGCGTCGTTCCAGAAGGCGGCTAAGGCGCAGAAGGAGGGCCGATTTGTCCCTGAGATTTTACCCCTTACCGTTCCGTGGGTGGACCCGAAGACGGAGAAGGAGGGCACGATTGTCGTGGACCACGATGATGGTGTACGGGATGGCGTCACGAAGGAGAGCCTCGCAAAGCTCAAGCCCGCGTTCAAGAAAGACGGCTCCACGCATGCCGGTGAGTTCTCTTAGCCGGCTGGAATCAGTAGTCTGTGCTCATCAGTTGTACAGGTAACGCGTCGCAGGTCTCGGACGGCGCCGCCGCCGTCATCCTCGCGCGCCGCTCGGTCGCACAGCGCCTCGGCCTGCCCATTCTTGGCAAGTTCGTCGCTGCTGCTGCAATTGGCGTGCCCCCGCGGATTATGGGCGTTGGCCCGCTCTACGCGATCCCGAAGGCGCTCGCGAATGCGGGCCTGACCAAGGAGGACGTCGACTTCTTTGAGATCAACGAGGCGTTTGCGAGCCAGGCTCTGTACAGCATCCACGAGCTGGGTCTCGACATCAGCAAGGTGAACGTCTGGGGCGGCGCGATCGCGCTCGGGCACCCACTTGGCTGCAGTACGTGCCTCCGTTTTCATTGCGTATTGTGTGATGTGGCTGACTTCCGTGTGTAGCTGGCGCGCGGCAAATCGTGACCGGCCTGAACATCGCGAAGCAGACCGGGACGAAGATTTTCGTGACGAGCATGTGCATCGGCTCGGGGATGGGCATGGCAGGAGTATTCGTGAGCGAGCAGTAAGCACTGCACTGCGAGTACATGCACTTCGGCCGCTGGTGGCCGATAGGGATTGGTACGCTCTCGCTTTTTGGGGCGGCACGGTGCCCTGATTGACCATGCTTTTGCAGGAACGGCCTGTTGTTGTACTGATAATTCAGCACGATGGCGTTCCGGAAGAATGTCCGTTTGATAGTTTGATTCCTCATCATCTACTCGATGTGCTCACTTCTGCTCATGCTGAACGAGGGCATTGTACAATGAAGAATAACAGAAACTTGGCTTGTGTCTTGAGTCCATGCATGACCCACGGATTAGCTTGGCCTCATCAAGACAAACCGATATCTATCTCGCCTGTGGTATTGTAGGTATATCGCTGCCTATTAACATGAGACCGATCCCAACCTCCCGTTGCATGCTACAGTTGGGCATTGACGCTTTGAGCGCCATATCACAGTGACAGCACTTATACTGTCAGAACACACTCTCACCTTTTTCTTACCTGATATTGCGATGATAGAGCGATGCCACCTGCAATTGCAAGTTGAGCTGCGCGTGGAAACGAGCCCAAGCTGTTCAGCCACCTTCGCGTGATCGCACGACTCGCGTCGAGAGGCACGTTCCCGTGCGCCCTCGCGCACTTCCAGCCGGTTGATCACAGCTGTCCGTCATGGTAAGGTCTACGTCTATCAGAGTATTAGTTACTACCCCCTCACTGCGGACGAATTTCCTTATAACTTGCGTACATGCCGCGTGCACGGCTCGGGTTCGCGCCCTGCTGCATGCACACGCGATTACAGTACCCCTATCATGATGATGACTGCGTCGCTCTTCCGAGTCTACAAACTAAAGACGTCGACTCTCCCGACATATTGTAAGCCGGAGGATAGGCAGGTTGTTGCTGAGCGGCCCGGCACATGTTAGTCGGGCGGGGAATTCGTGGTTTCCCTCCAAGCTAGGCTCGTCCCTCCCTTCACAGATATCGATCTTGTCTGGGTCTACCTACTGGATACTAGCTGTAGGCATGTGGAGAGAACACAGCCTAGTACGGTACATGTAGACTCAGACTAGTGTGTGGTGTTCTTAGTGAGCGTTGTGGTGACCGTCGGTCATGATTGGTGCAGTGACCGGGGCTAAATTCAAGTTGACCTTCCTACCTCTTTCCCTGTCCATTACAGTCCGGGACAGTGCCTTCACATCAACGAAGATTCCTGTTCGTTGGGTGAATATGACAAGTGGCAGTTCCCGACTCCGGAGTACATGATTTTCACCGATGGCATTGACAGGCGCTAAGGCAGTGCATTTCAAGCCGAGATAGCTCAGTTGGGAGAGCAGCAGACTGAAGAGAGACCGAATTCTGAAGGTCGGGCGTTCGATCCGCCCTCTTGGCACTTGTTTTACCTTTTACCTCTCCTTGTGGGCATAGTAGTTTTGGGAGAGTGTTGGGAAATGTTCTGACACCGCGATCTTCAAGTCTTTCGATTGCAGGGAAGGCAAGCTGCGGACATATAATATACAGGAACTAGTAGGACATATGTTGGTAAATGCTAGAGCTCTCAGAAGTATGTTAACTTCACACACCATGTATGGGCGTTGGAAATGTTTGACATAAACAAATCTCAGGTCACTCTACGATACCCTCGTTCAACCTCCATATCAAGAAGTCTTTCCAAGGCATTTCCAACTCTTCCACATCACTCTGGTCAAGCCAGAACGCCACAGGGAAGACATTCATGGCCTCTATGTCTGGATCGGAGAGGCGCATGACAACAAGCACGGCGCTGCTCGGTCCCCGATGACTGGTTGCCTCCTCCCTGCAAGTACGCAGGCGAAGGCGCATCTCGTCGATTTTCTCTGGGGGGAAGAACGATGTGAGAGTCTCGAGCTGCGCACCCATGACGTAGAAGCGCTTCTCTGGTCGCGCGCGGAGCGCATTTGGGCGCGTGCGCAGCTCGATCACTAGTACATCCTCGCGATCCCTCGACGTCGCAACTGGATCTGTCGAAAGGGGTGGAAGGTAACTGAGGCGAACGGAATAGAAGGTGGCCTCAGAGATATTGGCACGATGCTTGCGCGTGAAGTCGCGAAGAGCTTCAAACCGTTGGAAGTCTTGGGGACGCGACATTAGTGTGTCGTGTGTCTCCCGGTTAAGTTTGCATATTTGTGTGTGCACGGGCCATGCAGCCTTTTGGCACTGTTTGCTCTGAAGAATAGAGCACAGGGCCTCCGGTTCAGTGTTACGTAGTATGCACGACGACGTCTAACTCACGCAGTACTTGTCAACCCCGCATCCCCCACACTTTCTCATTACTGCTCCTTCGTTTTGGCATCTCGTGCAGTGCCCACACTGTCGCGCTCGCCGGCTGAGCGTTTCGTCAGGATCTGAGTAGGCATGTCTGTGCCTAGCATCCTGGGCAGGAGGAACTCGTTCTGCTGGGACAATCGCCTGCTCGGGAGCGACGTTCATGTTTGGACGAGGGACGGTGTCTGCTGTTCAGGGGATGTTCTTTGAGTAAGGTGAATCGAACAGCGTGATAAGAGATAGAGGAGACGGGACCGGCGAGTCTTACGTCGCGGCGAGGCGACTATATTGTGGAGTTGTGGTCCCAGTTGGAGGTCTTGACTCTTGGACATAGACGCGTGCGGGGTGGCTGGAATCCACCTCTCACGTGATATATTTCAAAGTCACTCGACCTCACAGTTCCTCCGTTGATTGCTAAGAATGGCTTGTTTTCGGATAATGTTAGACAATTATCACAGATGTGCCCTATATAAAGTGAAGATACTGATCAATATGTTTCCGCGAGGGCCGGAGACGCAAACTTCACGAAACGCCGCTGCACTTCTTGTTTCTTCCTCACTCAGCAAATACCTCCTCCTCGATCCTAGGTTTGCCTCATCTGCGAATAGGTCATCTTGACCCTTGCTCACCATGGCACCCGACCCACGCCTGGCCGACCGCAAGACTTCGTTTACCTCCTTCTCCCACATCCTCGATGCGCGCATTCTCCGCGCCCTCGCCGACTTGGGGTTTGCCCGCCCGACGCTCGTCCAGTCTAAGGCGATCCCGCTCGCCCTGGAGAACCGCGATATCCTTGCGCGCGCACGGACGGGGAGTGGAAAGACCGCTGCATACTGCATACCGGTCGTGCAGAAGGTGCTGAACGCTATAGCTGTGGGTATGCATCTCCCCGTGGTCTGCATATTGTAGAGCGCTGATGGCGGGAGTAGAGCAATCTCTCTGAGGAACCCTCGAGACAGACAACGCGTGCGCTGATATTGGTGCCCACGAGAGAGCTGTCGGAGCAAGTTTATACACATCTCGTCGGGCTCTTGAAGTATTGTGAGCAGGAGGTGTTGGTGGCGAATGCATCCACCGCGAGCTCGACGCAACTACAAAAGTACGTTCACCAATGTATTTATTTCCTTCGCTTTCTTGACATGCGTTATGTAGAACCCTCCTCTCCGACCACCCCGACATAGTGATCGCGACACCCTCCCGAGCACTCACCCTCGTACAAGCCAAAACACTCTCCCTCTCCTCTCTCGACACGCTCGTCATCGACGAAGCCGACCTGATCCTCTCCTACGGGCACGACGCCGACATCCGCACGCTGCTCTCCGGCGGGCACCTCCCGCGCGTCTTCCAGTCGTTCCTGATGAGCGCGACGATGACGGAGGACGTCGAGGCACTGAAGGGGCTCGCGCTCCGGAGCCCAGCGATCCTGAAGCTCGAGGAGGATGCCGAAGAGCACGCGTTGACACAGTTTAGCGTGCGCTGCAGCGAGGCGGACAAGTTCCTCCTGACGTACGTCGTGCTGAAACTGCGGCTCGTCAAGGGCAAGTGTCTTATCTTCGTGAACGACGTCGAGCGGTGTTATCGCGTGAAGCTGTTCCTGGAGCAGTTTGGAATCAAGAGCTGTGTGCTGAATTCGGAACTACCGTTGAACTCGAGGTCAGTGCATCGTTCTGAAGTAGAGGTATCGTGCGGCTCATTAGGTCATGCAGGTACCATGTCGTGCAAGAATTCAACAAGGGCGTATACGATTACATCATTGCCTCCGACGAAAGCGCAGGAAAATCAGAGCAGGACCCTGAGGACGAAGAAGAGGAGGAGTTGGCAGCCGAAGGTGAAGATGAAGGGGACGGCGAAAAAGATGAGGACGAAGGGCAGCAAAATGAAGCGGATGATGAAGAATGTAAGTTTCCTGCACATCCGTCACAGTCATTCACTCAATCGTCTACAGTCACGACGACGCAGCGTGAGCAGCCCGCTGCCTCAACTTCATCCTCCCAACCTCGCCAAAAGCGGAAACGCTCGCCGCCGCCGTCTGACAAAGACGACAGCAGCAAGCCTCACAAACGGAAAAAGAAGGCGAAGCACGGACGCGACGCGGAGTATGGCGTCGCGCGGGGCGTGGACTTCATCGACGTCGCGTGCGTGCTCAATTTCGATCTGCCGCGGTCGGCGCGGGCGTACACACACCGTGTCGGGCGCACCGCACGGGCGGGGCGCTCGGGCATCGCGCTGTCGTACGTCGTGCCCCGCGCGCAGTTCGGGAAGAACAAGGTCGTCGGGGGCGTGCCCGGCTCGGAGCGCGACGAGGAGGTGTGGGCGCGCATCGAGCGCAGGGAGAAGGAAAGGGGGCGGGAGGTCAAGGAGTACAAGTTCGATATGAAGCAGGTCGAGGCGTTCCGATACCGCATGGAGGACGCGCTCCGGGCGGTGACGAGGGCGGCGGTGCGGGAGGCGCGCATCAAGGAGCTGAAGACGGAGATCCTGAACTCGGATAAGCTCAAGGTGCGTGTGTGTTCGTGCAGCGGTGACGTCCGCGGCGGCGCTGACGCGGGTGTGCTAGGCCCACTTCGAAGACAACCCGCTGGACCTGGAGTATCTGCGGCACGACAAACCGCTCCATCCGACGCGCGTGCAGCCGCATATGAAGCATGTGCCGAAGTACCTGCTGCCTCACATGGCGCCTGTCCCCGGCGCCGAGGTCGCCAGTACTCAGCCTGGTGATGAGGCCGGCGAGGGATTCGTCCCTTTCAACAAAAACGGTGCCCGTGGTCGAGGACGCGGAAGAGGACGGGGTGGTAGAGGGGGAATTGGAGGTAGGGGCCGCAAGAAAGCTGATCCGTTGAAGAAGTTTGGTCGGTGAGGCCGATAGGCATGCCATTGTAACATACGCAGGTGGCTTCGTTGTGGAACTCTCTTTGTCTCCCCTTCCTTGCAATCTCGCGCACCGAGTGAACAGGTGCGCCCTTGGCTCCCGTTGCGTTTGAGTCGTTGTATCCTCGGGTTAGTATTCCCCATCTCCGGTGCGGCACCTCTATCAATGTGCGCACCATATGCTACGCCCGAAGTGGTATTGTAACTACACTCTCAGTGGCCTAGTGAGGGTGAGGGTGTCGCAGTGCCAGTATGTTTCTCATTACCTATAAAACGTAGAATCGAGATTGCACTTGCAGATAAATGGGATCCGAGAGTATAATAGTAGCGACGACGGATATAGGGAGTGACAAATGATAGAACATACAGGCAGCGAGGTGGCAATGGTTAGTCCATAACCCATTCTCGCAATATCTGACATCCTCCAATGTCCGGGTGCAACAGCACTGACGACAGCCAGTGCTGCAGGAGACGTCTCCGCTGATCGAGAAAAGATGGCCGAAATTTAGCGAGTGGGGACTTTGGTGGTAAAGGAGGGATGAATCGCTGATAGCTTTGCTGTGGAAATATGAGATACAATTGACCGTGATCGACAAAGGGTACACACTGGCAGCCGTGCACGCAGGTGGGCATACAGCTCTGCGAAGGCGCTATAACGCTTGTGCACATGTATGACGGGACCCTATGAACATTCGCTCAACATCAGCAGCAAGGCGTTGTGCTTTTACGACGTACCTCCTTAGTTTTTATGGCACAGTCGTACACTGCCGCTCTTCAGCGAAGGAGGATGAACAAGCTCATCTGTGGACTCACCTATGTACGCGCCGCCTCGCTTGTCTCCGACACTCGTCCACCCAATGACTTCGACCTCCCGCGCAAAGCCTTGGCTCTCGCCGGAATGATCACCAAGCCAGATGTCTTTGGAGTACACTGAGGGTGCGTCCATAGAAGGACGAGCGTTGTGCGGATACTCGTACTCCGAGCCCACGGGTGTCTGTGAGATCGCTCAGTTGTTGCAATCCTGTCGGTCGCGTGGTGAGAGTGACTCACATCGCACAGTTCCTCGTACAGCCGGGCCTCCTCTTCTACGTCAATCTTGTCCGGAAGAACCTCTATGAGGCCTTGGGCATGCTCGAACGGGCGCGGTGTGGTTGGGGACGTTGGGGTCTGAGCAGCCATTGAGAGAGCCGAAAGGTGAGTGGGGTAAGTCTTGAGGGTATTCAGTACATGAGAACAGAGAAAAGGCGTCGGGATTGAGCCTGTCAAAGAGCGTGCCTTGGGTGGGACGTAGTGCCCCTTGCAGCTGGTGTATGTAAGTAGTGGCTCACTGGGCGTCTCCGCGATCCTTGCTCGGACTCCGCCGCGAGTCTCGCGTATTGAACGGACGCCCTCGCTGGCAACGTCTCGGCTTTCCGCTCGCACTATATCGCCTGCTAACGAGCCTTATACCGCGTTGGGAGCAACTGCAGGTACGCACACCGTCTCACATCATCTACATAGCTCAAACAGCTGACAGTGTGGGAGGTGGCCTACAGAACGCGCGTGGAAGCCATGCGACGGTGCCCAGCACGGCGAGGCTTCGTGAATTGGGGTGTGCGCAGTCTATCGACCGCACCCTCAGTCGGGTTGCTTTCTGCCACGCATAAAGGCACCGCGTTCGAGAATCGCTCGCTCGCTCTTCTAGAGGAACACCTCTCCATGTCGCTCAGACGCGTAGGTGGCAAAGACGACGGCGGCATCGACCTACTCGGCTGGTGGTGGCTACCTCTTACGCATCGCCGTGAATGTGTCGCCTCTGCTCTGGGGTCACTCAAAGAGATGTCACCTAGTTTTGTGTCAAATGGGCGCAAGCGACTTCGCGTCATCGCACAGTGCAAAGACGAGAAGAGGAAGAGTGGGCCAAAGTACGTGCGCGAACTGGAAGGCGTCTTGTATCGGTACACAGCAGATGCCAATTTCCCGCAGGCATCTTCACATGCTGCCACGCTTCCACGCCGGACTGCGCTAGAGTTCCCTGACGTGCGGAGCAATCATGAAAGCTGCCTTGGAAATGTCGATCCGGTCGTGGGGCTGTTGATATCATCTGCGCCGTTCACGAAGGCTTCTATGCTGCGTGCGAATTCGTCCTCTATGCCTTTAGTGCTCCTTCACATCCCTCCCGTCCCCAATGGGCATACCACTGTACAAGATGACACTCAGAATCATTCGGCGCACTCAGAGGGGGAGGTACAGATCCCCGAACAGTCGGATGACCGTGGTACTCTTGGCTCTCTGGTGTTCAATGCGGCTCTCGCCAACGGGCTTCTGCACAATCAGCTGCAGCCGCGTTGGGAACACTCGCTGGGCAATAACCAAGGAGGAAGACCTGGTCTCTGGTTTAACGATCGACGCATTCGCAGTTGGACTCCTGAACACAAGCGTGCTTGAACTCAACGCCACCATCATCCCGATGGGCTCTCGACACGTGAGCACATTCCCTCTGCACATTGCTCTTTTCGTTGGGTCATTGACATTGCCTAACAGTGTATTGTTACCTCGGAATAACAATGGCACTAGTGTGAGGCTGCTGCATGGCTTCTTTGCATAGCATATGTTGCATTCAACACGCCACGCGGCACCGGCAACATCCACTAGGCCCCGCCGCATCGCCCACTGTATGCTCACTACATGAGGTTCGCATGCTCCAGCACTCGCACTGTCATTTCATTCCCGGATCTGCGCCCCAGGGGTCAGGCTTTGACTTGTGGCCGAGTGGCCTGCGCTCCGATCCCTGCCTCATTGGCGCCTCATGGCCTGTATATATAGCTTCATACAAAGGCCGCATCCGACTACCCATTGTCGCTGGCCAGTCGCCTTCGCGCATCCTGCTTTCGACCACCCTCCATGTCTCGCCCAGAGTACATCCACCAGGTGCCGCACATGGACAGTATTCACAATAGTATCCACCATTCGTATTCCGACTCACCCTATCCCGCGACCCCGTATCGCGGCTCGCGACAGACTCATGCGAGCGGCATCCCAAGCTGGAACTCGTTCGTTCCCCTCTCCGCAAACTCCTCGCGGCCACTCCCGATGCCGATACAGCCTCCTCGGGGCCTATCTGCCAGCTCCCAGTGGCACGCCGAGCCGCCACAGGACTACACGCCCGACTCGGGTATGATCGAGAGGGACATGCTGAGTCGCGACCTAGAGGCGCAGCCAGGCCAGGAGGACGAGGGGTATGGCGAGGAGGAGAACGAAGAGGAGGCGACGGAACCCAGCACAGAGCACATCACCGTCGAGCTCCCGGAGGTCGGGAATGGGATGCCACAAGCGGGACCCAGTCAGGCGAGGCGGAAGGGTGCGAAGGCATTCGTCGGCGGGTTCGTCAGTGGGATAAGGCACCTACCGCGCCTCATGGTGCGGACGGACCACAAGACACTGAGGAAAGGCGCGCCGGAGACGTATGCGACGCCCGACCCGGAGGCGTTGCCCGTCTACGAGGAAACGGAGCAGCCCATGGCCGGCCCGTCCAACGTGCATTACGTCCGGGGAATGGAGATGCCGGACGAGCATCGGGCTTCCTTTCCCTTGTCATACGGCAGCAATGGCGAGCAACAGCAACCCGCCCAGTACCCGCTCGAGCATCACAACGATGATCATGCTCAGGCTCTATCACCTCCGCGCTCTCAAATGTTTTCGCCGCCGGCTCACCCTGTTCTCGCGCTGCCACCGCCTATCGTCGCCACACCGCCGCCCGTCGGCTCGCCCGTATTGGTGGATCCCCGGCCGACGCGGGACTACGCGAAGATGGACTCGCCGGTGCGCACCGCGACTCCGGACGACTCCTTCAGCGCGCACATCACGCGCATCCACAACTTCCTCGTCGAGCTCA
Organism: Fomitopsis pinicola; assembly: GCA_001931775.1. Classification (NCBI taxonomy): domain Eukaryota; kingdom Fungi; phylum Basidiomycota; class Agaricomycetes; order Polyporales; family Fomitopsidaceae; genus Fomitopsis; species Fomitopsis pinicola. The sequence goes on along the minus strand of MPVS01000074.1, from coordinate 57,382 downwards.
AGAACCTGCCATGGGTGTCTGCGCGTGTGACCGACGACTACTATCCGGAGAAGTCGCACCGCGCGCGCGACTCGAAGATCAAGCCCGGCTCGTGGTACTCGACGCGCCAGCACCACGACATCGACCTCCTTGCGACGCCCGCCGCGATGAAGCACACCGCAGAGGTGCCCCGGAGCGAGGACAACGCCTCGCTCGTGCGCTCCCGGCGCACGCGGACAATGTCATCGGCCTGCAGCAGTCAATTACAGGCTGGCCTTCATCAGTACGCTGGCAGCGTTGCTAGTCAGGGCGTCGCGTCTCCCGTCGCGTCGCTTCGGAGGCATAGCAGACGGACGTCGTATCGCAGCTACCACGCTGGCGGTTTCCACCTGCCTCATGTGCCCAACGTAGCCAACATATCGCTGGGCAATAGCATCACCATGGCTGTGGACGCCGATGGAAGGCATGTGTACCTTGTCCCTGTGCCTGTGGCGAATATCCCATCGATAGCGTCCCCACCCCCCACCCAGGCAAATATCCCGTCGATATCGTCCCCGCCCCCCACCTCTCAGGCCTCTTCGCACGTGCCGACCAACGTTCCCTACCCTGGGTCCACTCCATCCAACATCGGAGATCAAAAGAGACTGTCTATGCAGCCTTGATCAATTTAACGTTTGGGTCGCTCCTCGCACCGGAGACAATCAGTGCATCGCCCTCCTAATCTGTCTGAATCACAAGTATGTACCCAAGGTCTCTCTATCTGTATATATCGCATGATTTCTGTGATTCAGCGGCTTGTGTATATATATGCTAAAAAATCCATGTTTCGATCTTGCCCGGATGGCAGCCACATGGGGCTGGAACTTGGGAGCACGGTCGGTACATGCAACCTCCGGGGCTGTTTCAGTCACAACCCTAACATGGCTGACAGCTGACAGGTGAGTTCGTGTGTTTAAGTGTTCAAGACCGTCCTGGGTGGTATTCTGGATCCGTCCTCTCGGTCTCTCCAACGTCCGCGCGTACGCAAGTTCAGCAACATGTCAACTTTCTCTGGGGTTCGGGCTGCAACTGTCTCAGACGACGTTATCCGCTCTGATATATGGTTCGCCGATGGCAACATTGTTCTTGTCGCTGGTGGAATAGCTTTCAAGGTTCATCGTGGTCAACTTCAACGTCACTCGGATGTCTTCCGTGATCTGTTCTCTATGCCTCAGCCGCGGGTCCAGGATCAAGCGCTTATCGACGACTGCGAGTGGGTCGAGCTGTATGATGCACCATCTGACGTTTTACACCTGCTGTCGGCACTCTACGACGGACTGTGAGTGACATAGTATCGACCGCATGCAGGTCGGACCACTCACGACCCCAGTTACATCAATAAACCCTGCGCCGTAAAATTCGAGGTCATCTCTGGTGTTCTCCGGCTGTCGTCGAAATACCTGATCGAGCACCTTCGCATCCGCTGCATCCAATGGCTCCGAGCCGACTGGCCCTCCACGCTTGAAGGCTGGGAGCGCAGGGAACGACAGGCCACCGACGACGGCAAGCGCTACACCCCGCGAGAATGGTACGCGCATCCCGTCCGGATGATCAACCTCGCCCGCGAACTCAGCCTCGACGAACTGCTGCCCGCTGCGTTCTACGACCTCTCTCGGTACGGCCCGCGCAAGATCGCGTCTGGGACGACCATCACACCCAGCCTCTGCGTCTCGGACGGCGCCGTCACCCCCAGTCGGCCAGACTGCGAAGAACGCATCACCCTTTCCGGACCGGACCTCTACACTGCACTGGTCGGGCGCGAAGCCGGGCAGCGCTTCATCGCGACCTTCATCGAGAAGGAGCTCAGCGCGCGGCACGTGTCCGCGGGGTGCACCGCGCGGGGGCGCGACAGCGGGCGGGCGTGCCGGGAGTCGTTCTACTTCATCATGCTGAACGTGCTGCGCGCCGTCGGGGGCATCTCCGCGGGGCGCGACGCGGACCCGCTCTACACGCTCGTGCAGGCGACGGAGATGCTCAACCGGAAGGACTTCACGGACGGCGAGAAGCAGTGCGGGCTGCAGATCTGCGAGCCGTGCAAGGTTGATTTTGCGAAGACGGCGGCGAGGGCGAGGGAGGACGTCTGGGCGCTGCTCCCCAGTTGGTTTGGCTTGCAGGCGGCGGCGCCGTCTTCTGACGTACAAATGGCCTGTTGATCCAGCTTCCTGTGTAGGTCTCTGATGGGTCCGGCTCATTGCTCAGTGGAGTGGGGCTTTGAAATTGTTAATGGAGTACATGCATAACACGGAACATTGATTGAGCTGATATGAGGAAACGAGAATGACATCGAGGTGTCAGACCCTCGCCAGCTTATATGGTCTGCAACGGAGACTACGGGGTGTCGGAACTCTTGATTCAGGGACAAAAAGCACTCAAGCATACGCGGGCTGCGTTCTGAAAATAGGTTGTGCAGGCATTCTGTGCAAGAATGCATTATTGTACAATGTCCCGGAGTCCAAAAGGTAACGAAAGCATGCCGACTAGCGTAACAAAGAACCCTATACATTTGTCCACGATATAACAAGACTCAGATGGCACCCACCCGCAAGGGCTCAGCGCGCGCGTGGCTCGCATCACAACAGCAGGGCCCCGAGGACCACAGCCGCAGNTCGTCGCCGCGCTGTTCGCCGCCTCGAACTCGAAGTCGTCCGCCGCGATCGGCCACGCGACCGACGACTGCCCGAACTTCATCGTCACGGACACTTGCTGCGAGCACGCTGCGGAACGGGGTGGCGGGTTAGTGCGCGGGGAAGGAGGGCAGGGAAGAGCGTGCGCACGGTAGGTCCAGTACCCCTCGAGCTGGCCTGTCCCTGCCTGCGCGCCCGGGATCTTGCTGTAGATGGCGGAGATCGCGGCTGCGGGACCGCCGACGAGGGTTGTGCCGGTGTCAATGGCGGCGTACGCCTGAGAGCCGGAGCCTACAGCGATAGAAGCACCGTTGACGGTCATCTCTGGAGCGCAGTCAGTGAGTGCGGTTGCAAGGTAGGTGGTAGGAGGCCGTACGCGTGATCTGCTGGATCCAGTAGCCGACCTCGCCGGTGGGGATGGGCTGGTAGTCGATCTCGCCCGTGAACAAGCTCGAGTTGACGGCACCGAGCGTGAACGTGCCTCCGGGCTCGAGCGCGCTGACTTTGGAGTCGTTGTTGTATCGGGTGAGCTGCACGCCGAAGACGCCGTCCGTGAGGGTGTCGTTCGACGACGCGAGGGCCTGCCAGAAAGGGGTCGCGCCGGAGGACGCGATGGTCTGCCATGCGAGACCCATGAGGCCGGAGACGGGCCCGCTGAGGACGTTGCTCGACACCTGCGAGACCGTGGCGAACACCTGCGCGTCGACCTCGAAGCCGGCCATCTGGACGGTGTCCTGCGCGAGCGTGCCCTGCGCCTCGCCCGAGTCGTAGGTGATCGTGAAGCTCTGGTTGAGCGACTTGAACGTGCTCGAGGACTGCTCGCTGAACGTCGCGATGTCCTGTGGGATGTTGGAGTTCGTGCCGGCACCGGTTGACGCGACCCACAGATCGGACGAGCCCGTGTCGAGGATGACGTTGAAGGAGACGGCGGGCGTGCCGATGGCTAGAGAGCCGTAGTAGCTGGAGTCTGCATTCTCATCTGTGATTCTGAACGGCATAGATTAATACGCTGGGCACGGGTTGAATAAAAGCAAGGCGGTCACGCGGTGGGTGGCGCACACGGTCGTGGGATGGGAGTCGAGGGGGCAGGATATAAGGACGACTGCTCACAGGTTCATTCCACTAGCCCGCTTCTGATTCTTAGCATGGCCGATGCCATACTTGGCTTCCAAGGCCTGCTTGCGCCTCTGCAAGGACGCAGCGACGTCTTCCGGACTGCGGCGCTTGTTCTGTGCCCTCCGGGAGAGTTGAATGTGGGCACCGGGAAATAAGTTGGGGTGAGGTGCCGCAAGAGTGTCGACGGCCAGCGACAGCATGCAGGATACGGCGAGGGAGAGTGGGAGGAGGTGCATGATGGTCAGAGTCGTTATGGCCGGGGTGCGGGGGGAATAATGATGCTGGCTGGCTGGGTCAAGGGGAAAAGGGGACGGGGAGGGAGGAAGGGCGACCACGCGACCGACTCAAAGGGATATGAGCGAATGCGCGCTGCGCAGCGAGACGGAAGTGAGAATTGGAGACAGACGGCTGTGCGTCAGAGCCGGGCTGGGCGTGACGGTCTACGTCGGATGGAGTGGGCGGAACGCTGGGACTGGAGCACGCCGGCCGACGATGGAGAGAAAGAGAATGAATGAATGAATGAAAGTGTGTCCCGCACTGATGAAGCAGACGGAGAGGAGAGGAGAGGGAGTGATGGACGAGCGCGACGAGCGGGCTTGCTGTTTCGTCCAGAGTGCTCAGCCACCGCGACCGTCGCCACGCTCCCCACAACATTCCCATATCCGGCGTTCTATGTTCGCCTGGCCAATCACCGTCCCATCCGCAGTCGTTCGCTTTCCCAGCGTCCCCACGCCCCCGGCCTGGCCTCCTCGCTTGTGCATCAGTTACCCAGCTTACGAAACACTTGTGGCGTACAGCGCAGTATACTCCTGTACGAATGACCCCCCCTATCAGTGACATCCCGCTGTGTCATAGCCCCGAGCAACCCGAGATCCAATGCCCGCCGATTGATATCCTTGTCATAGGCGAGTACAGAATTAGTACACACAACTTCTCTGGCCACACACCGCAGTGCGCAGTCTCCTACACAAGCTTGAGCACAGCGAAATTGACTCTCGGTCGTCCAGATTATCTACCGCCTGTCATCGACTCAAACCCACTCAACTGTCCGAACGTGACACCGTAACTCGTGTTCACGTCAGTGCACAGCAGCCCCAGGAGACTCGGACGTGGGTCGTGCCAACGTCAGAGGTACCACTCACTGCCGCAGCAGGTTGACCGCCGTGTTCGTCATGCCTGCGCTTCTCGTGTATCGTCCGTGGTATGGACGTTTGTCGTGGTGGGTAGAGAACTTGTATGCGAGGGATCTTCGATGCCTGCGTTGAAGCGTCGTAGTTGAGGTCCACCTCGCCCTCGATCCGCAGGCACTCGGTCGCGCGCTGGTGCAGTCTACATGTGAACACATGTATCCCCGACTGAGGCTAGATACTGCTTACGATGAAACGAAATTGATGAGAAATCGTACAGGTCTTGAGTAAGCAAGTGTTTGAATGGACATCATGCAGCCATTACTTCCGGTCTCGGACCTGAATGTCAAGGCTCACAGGAGCGGGCAGTTGAAAAGTCCTGATAGGTGGGCTCAATATCCACCGAACAGATCACAAGGTATTCACCGCAATCAACAGCGATGCCGAACATCTGTCATAGAAGCGAATCGCCGAAACCCTCCCAAGTTCGGAAAGAACAGCCCGGGCACGCACGTTGGAAGCAGTCATGTATGACCGATAAGCCTCCTGTTCACCTTTGACATAACGTGTTCAGAAAGTGGAGCGGGACCTATGGGTTCTATCGGACTGCAAAATGTCAGCCGATAGCTGCATTGAGAGCGGTATGGACACGCACCTCTGTCGCCAGTGTGCACGCCCCATTTCGCGAAACACAAAGCGTGGCCTCCAAGAGATGTACGCGCAGTTAAGCATGAGCACTGCTACTATGCTGGCTAGCTATGCACAATGTATAGCTATGAGGAAACATAACAAATGCTACAGTCCGAACTCGAAGCTCGTGGTTTGGATGGCGACGTCGGGGATAGCCCATCACACTTGTCCCTCCTTGACATGCCCCTGCGTACAACCTTTAGAGGACATGGCCTCGGCACGGCTTGCACCCTGGGCAGCACTCGCTTCCACCGACTCGCTCCTTGACTCAGCGACCTCGCCGTAGGAGCGTGAAAACGGCTCTGCCGCGTCGGGTATCCAGTTGGGTGTGTCGCCGACTGAATCAAACGCGTCGTAGTTGAGGTCGAGGTCGCGCTCGATGCGTGAGCGTATCGTCTTGCGATGGTTGAGCCTGCGCGGCGGTCAGTGGAGACGGACATCGTGAGCTAACAGGGCACTCACGATGAGACCAGGCCTATCAGGAAGACTGTGAAAATGCAGTATGAGAGTGCATCTTCGTGATCTGTGGCGACACTTACGATTGCCGACCTGGATGTAAAAACAAGCGTACAAGGGCGTGTATGGCCTGGAAAATAGCTGGGGTGTTTTGATGAGCATGGTCCCGTCAGGCGTCCCAGAAGGCACTCACAGCAACTAGGGTCGCAAAGCTGAAGCACCTATACCAGTGCCGCTGCGTGAGCAAGTAGGAGCTGTGATGAGACGCGCCCACATACGCCGGAAGAAGTCCTAGATCTCTGAGTATGAGGCTTTGTGCAAGGAGGGCTGAAACAAAGTAAACGTACCATTGTAGATGGTATATAGGATGAAAAGTGTTATCGCGGAGTCGGTCCTGCCGTCGTGAGCAATGCCTCGTTAATATCCTTATCACCTCTCGGACGCAATGAAACGAACCTTTGCAGACCCGAACGGGCTCGATACAGCGATACGCAGAGTGTCACGACCATCAGGACGTCGGCACAGATGGCTCCTACAATTGCGGCCTCCAAAGCATTCTGAATCGTGGAAAACTCTGAGAGGGGCGGAGCCAAATCGGGTCGGCCCACTCACCGACAGACTAGTCGTATTCGGGTGTACTCCTGGCAAAGAGCTAAGAGAGACCCCGCACTTCGTCAGCATTAGCGGCTAACGAAGAAACAAATCGCGCACAGTATAATAGCTATCGCTGATGCATCGGTGAGCGGACGGGCGTGTACTGAAGGAGATAGTGCACTAACCAATGCCGCCCGCTGTAGACATGAGTAAGACGTTATTCAATTGAACGATCGTGATGTGAATACCTACATATATTCAGCAGGGACATCGCCGCCTAAGGGCAGCGTTTAGAGGCATTGCGGCCAGTAGAGTATCCGGGACTTACCACGAGTATGATATCGATTATGAGTAGCACGTTCCATTCGCCCTTCTGCTGGTGAACTGCATCTCCTGTGTGAGCATCCTCAACTTCGTCGGGAATAGGTGTAACGCACATCGCCAAATCCTGTAAAGGTAGAGTCTGCGGACAAGCAATCAGCGCATGCTATATCGGCTGCGCGTTCGATGCACACGTACAGTCGCACCGCTGTGCTCGTTGATGCCTACATGCATGATAAGCGACGGACTCCGCAAGCAAGAATGGAGCGCTTACCACGATGGCTGTCAGAATCTGACCCGGGGTTAACGAGTATGCGAGGAAGAGGGTGGAACAGTACGTACATCCATACTCCTGCTGTAAGTTAAAGATCAAATATTACGACGATAGTCTCCGCTACGTACCACGGAGGATCGAAATACAATGCCTCGTTGTCGATGTTTGTGATGAAGTAATATGATGTATAGATATCCAATGCAGTGCAGAAAGAACACAGTAGCCTGGATTTATCGCGTCGGATGAGGGTGAGGGTTTACAAAGCGCATACTCACCAGACGAGTGAAACCTAGTACGCGATGCGGTTCGCATCAGTAGGCCGCTGCAGCTAACTGTGCACTGCGGGAACAGACTCACGATTGAGGGAATTAGCCACGGGTCCTTCTTAGGTCTCCTCAGATAAGCGTAGGCAAGTGAAGACGCAATGCCATACGTTCTGCCATCCATTACTGTGTTCAGCCACGCCAGGCGGTATCCAGACGGGTGACGTACGTAGTTTGCGCGTAAGTCGCACCGACGAACAACCCCGTGTATGCGTTCAACGTTCTGTAGCGAGTCCATAGTCGATGAGGCATGGTGTTGGAGAGATTGCAAGACAGTGCTGGCGAGAACGACGGCGATAAAATGGGTGAGGTGATGTGGTATGGGGATGAAGTAGGGGGGACCCGCAAACCATGCTAGGCTAGCATGTATGACGTAGACTAGGCGGTTCGTATGCGGAAGTCGGATACAAAACGAGACGTACAAGTTCCTCTAGAGTTGATTCCGCACCCAGACGCGCCTGCCAGTGTGTTGCGGACTCCGCACATGGAGCACAGGACTGTATCGAACTGGCACGTAGACCAGCGATCCATCTCGGACGCAGAAATACTGCCGCGACTGTTCACATGCAGCATAGGAAGAGCCGGAAGATCTGTGTTGACTCTAACGATGACTCGGATGGCCCGTTCGAACTTGGTTCGAACCACAACGCCGACGGGCGCTTGTTTGATGGCCACATTTCACAAGTTGCCTTTTCCGGCTGCCACCTATGTACAGCTAGCGCCCATCACGCCTTTCCTTACATGCACCACTGGCAGTCCATACCATCAACTCTCGAGTCCGCCGATGTTCAAATGTTCACACTCTCATTAACTTGAGGCGTGCCTTACGCTTACGTGAACAATGACAGCAGAATAGGCGGGCCCCATGATGGTGTCTGCGCGGATATACTCTAGTTTGGAACGGGACGGATTACGAGCATGGGTCCGCCGCGGCATTGCACTAACAACAGCCCCTATTATTTCCGTCTCCTGAAAATATCTCATTCAGCCGTCTCCTCGCCGACGCCGCGAACGACTACCGCAGCTACTTCGTCCTCTTCGCATACTACAGACGACTGATGAGCGACCCTATAAGCGACCAGTGGCAGCCCGCGCTCTTCAAGTCGCAAATTGGAGGACTGTATGTCGGAGTAAACTTCCAGGCGATGTAAGCCCCTTGCACTCTACGCGTGTACGAGGCATATTGGCTGACGGATATGTAGCACGTTTGGGCTTGCATCTCTGGTAATCCTGACATATTTCACTCAACCTCGTAAGCCCGACGCGCGATGGATCCGTTCGCTGGTAAGTTACACAGATGTCTACATATGTCTCCATTTCACGATAGTATTCAGATTGTGGCCCTATGGCAAGTCAAGCCCGTTTCGTTGCGTTTCGATCACTTCATCTGTCTCGATACAGGGTTTTATGCGCGTTCTGCGCCTGCATCAACTTTTATAGCACTTATTATTTCCTGGTGCTCACAATCTCCATACCAAAGGCAAGCATCTGGGCGCCATGGTATGTCTGTGTTTCTCGTTCTGTTCAATGGTCTCACCTCTCTCCGTAGGAGTCTTTCGGTACGTCCCCCGGTCCCTCAATCGAAGGCGTCCCGTTGAAAGGTGTTGTCTCCGTAGCTCCTCATAGCTATCGTGGTACGTTGAACAATGTGGGCTATTTTGACGCATCTTGATCAACCACGCCCAACACTAGGCCTCTGTATCGACGGTCGTCAGGCTGTACGTTCCTCACCCATATCTCACCCGTTTACTCATGGGCAGTAGTTTATTATTGCATCGCCTACAAAAATGTGAGCGCTCAGCATCGCGGTGTTCGTCAAGATGTGACAATTACGCTTCGTAGTCCACCGACGGAAAGGGGATCTGTCCTACTCGCTTGCCTTCGTCATAGCATTGATAGTACGCATACACACTGCCCCAATTTCACGAGCTCAACGTACTCCTCAGGCGCTCCTGTCGCTAGTTGGTGTAGGTTAGTGTCGCATCGCGCGTAGTAGGTCGTAACTGACGCGTCGCAACGCTGTTCAGCCGGTGGATTTGGTACGTCCTTCGTATCTGCAGAGAGCGCCTACGAGACTGACTCATCGTTCAAAAGGTATCACTGTCAGACTGTAAGCAAAGAACCGAGCCTCAGTTCAGCGCTTGAGCAGCTGATTACCGCATGACAGGCTTCTGCCAACCGACAGTTCCACAGCCAAGTTGAAGGTACCATCCTGTTCCCAGCCACACGCTCTTAGACTGTCTCTTAACATGAATTTTACAGGCTCTCTTCGACGCACTACTTGTATGTGCCATTGCTGCAGACGTCCTATTCGTTGTAGTGCAGGGCTACTCCCTTCATCGGTCCCGCTCCGGGTTCAGAAGGTGCGTATCATTGTGTGTGGGCAGGGCACCTCGCTGAGACGTTGTTTCATGCCCAGGACCGACTCCGTGATCAACATACTCATTCTGTACACAATGTCTACCGGTGCGTCTAATATATTCGCCCACGTTGGTAGATTGTTCATTACTATTCACGCGAACCAGGACTCATCCCGACGTAAGTGGAGGAGACATAAGGCGCGCTTGATCATCAGTTTGACCCTATCATACGCCACAGAGCTTTCGCCTTCGCCACCCTTGTATCTGTGAGTCTCTGCTGCCTGTCAGTGGGACCATTGAGCTCACAACAGACGTAGATGTTCCTGGCGAGCGCAAGGCTGACTTACGCCGTCCTGTACATGCAAGTCGGCAATCGTGCGTTGCTATTTGAATGCTGCCTTCGCGACTGCTGACACGGCGCTCAGTGTATCTGATAACGCTCGTAGCCTCGTAAGTAATGGTCGTTACCGCGTGGTACTCTACGGCGGGCTTACTGGCGTATAGCCTGAATCATCGTGACTCTGTACTCAAGCGCATGGCACCTCCAATGGAACTGAACTACAGCGTTTTCGGGCGACTCCCGCATTCGGATGGTGACGCGGAACCATTGCCGGCGGCACACGGAGGTGGGATACGCTTTCCGAGGCTGTGCTACGGTCATGCACCGCGGACCGGCGGCTTCACAACTCGGACAGTGCATGACAAGGCGGCAGTCGAGGCAAATGTGTCAGAGGATCCCGTATGGTTTCGTCCACCTGCGAAATTGGGATAGTGTCTCATGTACGCCTCTAGAGCTCGCGAGCATCTTTCACAAGAGGCTACTCAGGTGTCGGCGACAAACACTGCACGTTGGTTCCACTCGTGAGTGATCTGCATTTCGTACACCCGCGGACGACTTCGACTTCCCATACGTAGCAGGGGTTGGATCGCGCCGACGTTGGACCAGACGTGGATATTATCCACTTGGAAAGGCTCGACCATGATCCCCCAGGTGGCTGATACAGATCCCTCAGGCCTCAGGAGTAGCAGTGTATGATAAGGGCGAAGTAAGGATCCTCGCGGCAGTGTACCTAGATGGGGTACTCGATGCTGTATTTCGGTCTCAGGTGGTTTGTAATGCGTATGTGGCCTTTTTCCGCGCTACGATTGCTGTGTGCGTCACTGCTGCTAACTCCGTGCATCGAGGCTAGCGTCGAGATCCGCTCCCATTTGCCAGTCACGTTCCAAATTTATCGGGGACTAACCGTGGAGCGGTCGGTCTGGGTCCTATTCGGACTAGTCAAAATCGTGATCCTGATCGGCGGATGACTCGGACCAGGAACTGTCGCTTGCACTCATATCTTAAACTAAACCTGCCCCTTTCCGTTGAAGTCGACACTCGCTGTCGCCCTAGCCCATGCGTGCGCCCACAAAGTGGAACCCAACTCGCGCCAAGGCGCCCTCGGGACTCGGACACTCCTGCCCAGGGGGTTTGTTGTAACGCCATCGCCAGTGGTCGGTACAGTCAGCCGGTGCATCGGCGGGCGTCGGCTCCTCCTCTATCCATACGGATACCCCTAATGCGGCCCTTCCGCTGCCCATCCGCCTGGCGCTTTATCCGGTAGGCCCTCGGGGGTGACTTCATGTACGAGGTTCAAGTTAGATATGTATGCGGTGCGTAGGCGGATATCCTGTCCTCTCCGCTTGGCCGTTCTGCCGTGCTACCACACTCTAGCTTATATCTACACGGTTGACTGCGTCGCGCGCGATGGATACTATCGCGAGTGCGTACGAGAATGCAAATCCTCAGTCTCGCACGAAGAATTATGATCAGGCGATGGGCGCCTTGCTCCTGGGCGTAAACTTCCTATGCGTGTAAGTCCACTCGTTAGGATGGACGGGTTCTTGATACTCATTGGGATATAGCACATATGGTATATTGCTGGGGATGGCTTTCATATATTACAAGCGGTCTGAGCAAGACCCCAGATGGTTGCGTTTCTCCGTGAGTAGCTCTCTATGTAGTATTTTATCTGATCTCATGCGCGCCACCGACACGAAGGTACTTTGCGCATCGTGCGTTCTCCACGGCAGTACGGAAGGTTCATAACTAATTCGCCACGTTTCCAGGTTACTCTGCACGTTCTGCGTAGCAATATCGCTTCATGGGACCCACTGGTACACTATCATGCACTATAATGACCCTTCCGCGTTGCAAAACACCCCTTGGTAAGCACCTGTAGTAGCGAATACATTCGAACCACTGACCTTGTCGTAGGAGTGTATCTGTGAGTCCCCGCAGCGACAATTACGAGTAGACCTTATCGGCTAACTTCCCATGGTAGCTTCTACCAACCTTCATGGTAGGCGCAATCCGCTTCTCCTCGTCACCACTTCTCACATACCGTCATTTGACAGTCCTCCGTGATGCTGTGTGTACGGCTGTAAGCACCGTCAAGTTTCGTCTTGTCTCTGTGCCGAACTCAGTCCAACATAGAGTGTTCTTGTCACGCGTGCACAAGCGTATGCAAATTTCCTTTCGCAGCAGTCTCGTTGCTCATTTTTACAACGGCAGACTACAGAGATAAGCTCCAAAACTCCTCTGAACTAGCCGCCGTTACCTTAGTGGTGGTACGTCACTTGGCTCGTTGAGATTTGCATTACGCATTACGCATTCATTGTGACAATTCAACCGCTAAGGTGCTGCTCTCTTTCGCTGACCTAGGTGAGTGACATGCTACCAGTTGTCATCTGGACTAACACACGCGCTAGGCTCCGCGGCCGGTACGTCTCAATTCTAGCGAATCAGGGACACAGCACTGATGGCTCGCTTAGCCGTAACAGGAGAACTGTGCGTCCTACCTTACGCTATCTGAACACGAGCATTCATGCACCCCACAGCTTCCGTTCCACGAACGCAGGTCTTACCGATACGCATACGCTACGGGCAAGTGACATCCTGTCGCCATTCGCGTCCCAAATACATGCTCAATCGGCTTCGTAGAGCATCTCCGTGGGGATGTTCAGCGTAGGCATCGCCGCCGATGTCCTCCTAACGGCATTACTCTGCATATCGCGGCTCGAAACAAGACCGGGACTGCTCAGGTGGGATCTACTACGCATGTGCCATTGCCGTAGTAGCACTCAGACAACTCCAGAAGGGAGAATTGCATCACACCAATGATCATATACATCATACGATCGGGTACGTGTGCGCTTCTATATCACGACTACCCAGTGATGATTGATGCGTTCGGCGTGATAGGTCTGATCCCTTGGTAAGCACAGAGAGCACATAAATGCAGCCGCTGCTCATTTCACGACATCAGTGGATGCGCGTTGGCCACCCTCATCTGCGTAAGTCCCGCTCTGCTTACAGTGCCAGCGTACTGAGCTCTGCCGGTACACAGTTCCTGGTTTCGAGCCGTAGCCTGATTTACGCTCCATTCTACGTGCAGATAGGAAACTGTGCGTCAACCGACCTCCTTTCGTACAACGGACGATCGCTAATGCAATCACATCCCGTCTAGTGTACCTCGTCTCCTTACTCACGACGTACGCGACCGCACCTATCTATCGTCTTCCACTGACCCATACCCCACTCAGCCTGAATCACCGCCAGTCTGCCGCACGACATATCGAGCAACCATTGAACCTCGACTACGGCCCTCTCACCCAATGCGGTGCCACGAGTCTGGAGCAGAGCCCCTCGAACGAGCTCGACGCATACTCGCTGCCGTCCGACGGACGCGATAGTACGCTGTCGGGAATACACCGCCGCATGTCGATCCCTGTGAGATACCTCCCGGCCTCTCTGTCCATGTGTGTACTACCTACTGATGCGGCTGGACGCCAACAACGTAGAAGCCACTGCATGTATTCCGTGTCGACGGGCGGACGCAGTCTGATGGCGGATTAGAGGACGGGGTGAGCAGAGACTCTGTCACGCATCGCTCTCCTCTAATGTGGCGTGGCACAGCTATGTGAGAAAAGCCAGGTTTACCACCGGCAGTCGTCGGATGCGTCCATAACAAGTAGCACTGTGCCCATGCATACAATCAGCTGATAGTGTATCATCCGCCATAATGACGAAATTTCATGTCTTGCTCGTAAGAGCACTTGAAGGTCTAAAAATGTTGGCCCACATATGCAGATTGTTAGCAGCACATTGCTATTGTCTCGCAGCCACTGGCTCTGCCTGTGGTCAGTCCGAAGAGCAGCAGCGCGCGCAGTTCGGGTACCGAACACTCTGCGTTGAAGATGAAACCGCACTTACATACAAATGTGTACAGAATGAGGATCAGTAGGCCATTTCTTTCTGGACGAGTGCTATTGTCATGTCTACGTGATGACTCCAAGTCGGATATCCCAAAAGCTTACCTATATCGTAATCGAGGCAGAGGTGAATAGCCGTACTGCAGGCTCTTCGAATGTATGACGATCATACACAAGGTTGGCGTGCCACTGTTCGCGGCACTTCGAGTAATGAATTGACTCGTTTCGGTCAATTGGCTCGTGTACCGTACGGCCCTCGGCTGAGTTGCATGGTGATGCCAAGAAGTGGAGGCATTGAGATTAGACATGCTTTAACTTACGACATGACGCAACAAAGAGCAGCAACAGACAGGTATTCATAAGCAGTAGACGTGATTACGTCGACTCTGGGTCCTGTTTTTGGTTAGTCACTGGCGGCAGTATTGTCAGCGACGGGGGCAGCCCGCCCAGGCTAGCCTCCCTGAAGAACTCCCACACGGGCGGGCCATATGCCCAGTACAGCGCGCCGAACACGACGCCGCCCAGATGCGCCCAATGGTTAAACCGACTGCAAACGCAAGTCACGCTTAGGACTGATCAAAGCGGAGAGCAGGAGAACAGACGCACCTCCACGCTTGCCAAATGCCGACGATGTCGAGCGCAACGAGCGAGCCTACCGCGAACCCGATCGGGACGGGAAACGTCGGTGGCATCTTGAGCGCGAGCGCCGCGTCTGGGTACGCGAGCGCGCAGACGGTCATGCACGCGTACACCACGCCCGATGCACCAAGGAACAGCGGCACGCCCGCGTCCGCTGCCGGTGCGCGGGATGGCTTGCTCCGCAGGACCTGGGCGAGGAAGCTGCGCGCTGGGCTCGTGGATTTGGCCGGCGGTGGCGCGGCGCGCAGGCGTGCGACGAGGCGTGGGTAGGTTATGCGTGCAAAGGCGACGTGGGAAACGAGGTTGGAGAAGAGGCCCGCTGGAATTCCTCATGCGTCAGTATGAGGTGGAAGGGGACGAGGAAGGAGGGTGTACCGGAGATGAAGAAGGCGAGAAAGTGCCACCGCGGAGTTGCTTCCCGGAGGTTGTCGGGGCCGTTACTCTGCTCTTCGAAGAAGTACTGAGACGCAGCCGCACCTGTGATTGTGGAGGTAAACATCCTAGTGCACGAAATGGAGGGCTGAAGAATAATTACCAAACGAAGCCAGCAGCATAGAGTTCACGACGACGTGCACTAGTGATCGATGGCTTATAGCCAACCTATCAACCAAGTCCCGGACTGTACACGGCGCGCGTACTCACCTGAACAAGCTGGTCAACATGGTATATGAAAAGCCCGACAGAGGATTATGGGCAAATCGCGCGCGCATGAGCGGCTTCGTGCGCGGGAAATGCCATGCGAGGTACAGCAGCCCGTTGACCGCGCCGATAGCCCAGCACCAGCGTTTGGTCTCCGCATTATCGAGGACAGGCTGTGCGACCTGGATGTATGCCCAGATTGCCAGAGCCTTCACTGTCTGGGGCCATTCGTCGATGGCATCTTTGATCAGGACTAGCCGCTGCTGTAGTGTCTGAGGCGAGTGTCAGCGACGGGGTGAATAGAGGAAGGGTACGTTTGCAGAGGAGCGTCATTGTTGCGGCTCGGGGTCTCGTCTGGAACGCACTGAGCAAACAGAATCCCGGGCCACAAATATGTGGCGGTATGTGAGCAGTGAAGAAGCTGTTACTTGTACAGAGGCCAGCCTGAGAAGAAGGGATGACATTGGTAGCCGAAGTTGTGTGCGTGCTTGAGCACAATGCATGCGACCCGCGTCGACGGACTCTCAGAATGGAATTCTAGTGGGAGGTCGACTCACCTTTCCGAAAGAATAGTATCTCGCTCTCCTCATTTCATCGTTCGTAGGTGGCCGGGTTCTCCATGCGGGCGCAGACAGGCTGAGCCTCACAGACCAGACGAAAGTCTCGTCGTTGGTTGTTCCGGCCGCCATAGAGAACAGCACAAACGATGTGAGTCCGGCAAACTGGTAGCGTTAGGCGGCTTGCCTCGAGCGAAGGACGTGTTGCGATGGCTTACCAAAACTTGGTTCCTCACTGAAGGGCATCGCACGCGCTCGCGGAAGGATGGGAGCTTATTGGTTCTGGCGAGTTGCTGGCGGAAGGACGGGATGGAGGTGAACCAGGGAATCCTGGAATCTGTAGCTAGGTTAGTGAGAGGGGGGGAGAAGGAGAGGAGGCGGGGGCGGATGTGCCATGGGGAGGAGGAGACCTTGAAGGAGGACCGCAAGTGAGCGTACCAGGCCATGTCCTGTAAGCGCCCAACCGCCGTCATGACCTCCCGCCACACCCGGGCCGCCGCCTCCTCTACTGAAGGCTGCCATAACATGCAGGTCGCTCTGGACTTGGACTACGCTAGGGACGTTCGCAACGTCGGATTCGATGTCGAGGTGCGTTTGTTCACTAGATTGCACAACGACACGCGCGCGCATTTAGAGGCGAACGGCTACGCGGCGCCGTAGACCACACTTATACTAGTAGCCCTATAGCTAGTCACGATTGCCATGCCTCAACCGGAGGGATGCTCTGCTTTGGCTCGACTCCCGGACAGCAATACTGCCTTATCCTGACCGCTCATGGTAGGCTTCCCCGCCGCTGGATCAATGAGTGCAGTATGCTGCCGACTGGAGTGAACATGCACACTGTGGGCGAGCACGTATACTCCTAGTGTTCCCGTCCACTGAGATACTGCAATGCTGATGACATTCGATCTGCGCTCTTGGTCCCCTAGGTATTGTGGTGCATACAACGTTTGCTGCAATCGCCCCAAGACTCCTTTCACCGAACATAACAATTCACGCACGACTCGCATCTCGGCAGTCCTCCCTTGTTGTCATTAAGGGTTGGTGCATCTCCGTGTGCGAAGCACTATTTGAGTACTGGTCTTGCGATGTTCCGACGTCTAGAATGATTGGTGAGGGCCTGCGATGACCGTGCTCTACACGCCTCACGGACCAAGCAAGGGGTTGATACGCTCAGCACGGACAGACACAGGTTGGCATCTCGAGGATGAAGCACACGGCGGCCACCTGTAATGGGTGCGCGTCAGGGCTCGCGAAGTAGGGCATAGGCACAATGGAGTGGACGCACCGGGCACCATTTCCACCTCCCATTCTTCTCTGGCTCCTCCCGGTCCATCCATCCTCAGTCCGGTGGTTCTCATCATCGGCGAAGCAATGACCTGGCTGTAGGTGAGAGGATCACTTGATGTCCGCGAAGTAGATGTATGCGCGATGGGGGAATAGGCTACGGCCTCTCTGATCATGGTGGATGTTGACATCGGCTCCCCGTTGGCCAGCGAGTAGTTAGAGTGGTTCGTAGGGAGGCAACCATGTAACTGACTAGTAGCCCATTTGTATGTCGAGGGGAATGGCGGTGCGACGTGGGCTGCGAGTGGCCTTGAGGCGAGTAGTGGTCTACTTCGGCGTCCATCATCGCCGGAGCCTCACATACATGACGGTTTGCAATCAACCATCATACTGCACTGGACATAAGTTACACACCTTTGTCACTGCGAGACGGGGCTGGCGTCCTTTCTGCACCCTGCAGGTGTACGCCCTCAGCGGACTATAGAGCATTGTTTGCCTACAATCGTAAGTAGGCGTATAACATCAAAGGGAAGTCGCGAGCCGCAATCCTGCAAGCAAGTACCATAGTATGAAATTGATTCGTCATGTGTAGAGTACAACAATTCGGAAGTTCCACGAGCTCATAATGTGCGATAGACTCAGAGGTATGGCTATGTGGTGGGTATTTGGTCGAAGTCCACTGCACGTTGAGACGCGCTCAGCAGCAACACGGAATGACGAAGCACATGCCTCCATCCTGACGCGAGAGCGGCTCAGCACTTCATACGACCGTCGCAGGCGCGAACGATAAACTCACTGGGCACGGAATGCATCCACCTCTCAACCTCTCTGGTTTCGCTTGGGCTTCGCCCTTGTGAGTGGGTGTGATGGTGCTCATCGTTGGGGAGGCACCGGGCTGGTTGATGACAACCTCGTTAGAGGTGCGCGAGGCGGGCGCATGCGCGGCGGGAGGATATGTGATAGCATCTCCGGCGGAGGTAGACATTGCGACGAGTTCGTGAGGTGGTAAAGTGAGAGTATGAGAGTAGCGGAAGGAGACGTTATATACAGAGCATGGCTGCCGGGTTGCGTAGAGTGGAGGCTGGAGCAGCTGCGGTGGGCTAGGGTTTGATGTCCGTCCTACGTCATCGGAGCTTCTGCCAGTGGGTTAGGGTCGACCATTGCTTGCAGTTGTTTGCTGTCCCAGACATAAATCTCGATCGAAATAGTCCGAGACGTGGCTTGTTCAAGGCTATCAACGTCGAATTAGACTAGTCAGTGTCTCGCAGGCTCGCGCGCGTTATCTACTGTTTTACATACTCCTCGAAAATAGACATGACCTTGTCATTCCATCATACTGACTGAGGCCGCCGCTCAACGCCGACGACCACTCCGAGACCTGGCCCCTTACCCAGAGACATGCTGCTGTCCAATGCTGGTTCAAATGCTGGGCGACCGCACCTGAAGCACTCCAGCTCAGCATCATCTAGCGTGCCCCAGGACTTGTTTTCGGATGCCCGCACGCACGGATATCAGGGACCGACGCGACATGTGCGCCTACCGCGAGTCACCGGTGGAGGGAATGCAGCAATCGCGAAGAGTGAGGATGAGTTGCGATGTGTAGTGGCCGGACGGGAATGTACGTGCTCTCTGGAGCATAACGGACTACACTTGCGATGATCTCTGTTCTCAGCACTACGCATACTCCGTATCACCCCGCCTGACGCTGTTGAATCTGGGAGTACGAACGAACACAAGTTCGCCGTAGGAAAAGGTGGCTTCCGCGTTGAGGCATCAAGGAACATCTGGGATGGAAGTGGTCTTCATATTGATAGCGCAAATACCGACGTCGCATGGGGCCAAGGCAGTAAGTCCAGCACTGCCCAAGCGCGGCCCTGCAGTGAAGCTCAAGCTCATATGTACCAAGTATACAGCAACAAGATTCTGACCAGCGCCCGAAACGGCGAGCTTATCATGTGGGACTTGAACAAGACCGGGCCGTCCAAGTACGGTGAGTAGAGTTCCAGATTGCCACCTTTCCCCGTGAGTTTTACGTCGATTTGCGCACAGAACGCAGGACACGCGACCACACTCGCTCTATCCACGCACTAGCGTACTCACCTCTGCTGGAGAAGTACTGCGTGACCGGTTCTGCCGATGGCGACCTCCGGGTGTGGGTATGTCCGACGTCTTGACTTCCAGATGCATAACTGAGGAAATGGTCTGTATACCAAAGGATTTGCGGGACATATCGAAATCAATTATGTGGATACGGCATCCGGGTCCTGTGCGCGCAGTTGTTTTCTCGCCCATAGCAACATACCCCCTACAAGCAATCTGTGGTTTGGACAATGGGGCTATCTATAGGTACGGATTGACGGCGCCCGTTATACCAGAGCATCTGAACGAAGTCGCGCATAGATGGGACCTCGCTAAGGGCCAGCGTGGTCAATTGGACCGCGTCCTGGCTGCGCACGGCGGGCCCATCCTCTCACTTGACTGGACCGTGTCAACTGGCTCTAGTGCATCAGTGCGAAGCCCCCAGAGCAACTGGTATGGCGCGTCAAGTACGGCTCTGGGTCTCTTGGACGAGATCATCCCCTCCGGGCCCCTCCAAAGCAGCATCAGTAGCGGTGGCGGAGACATGGACGGAGCTGGGATGGGTTGGCTAGCCAGCGGCGGTCTCGACCACTGCGTCAAGGCCAGTAGCCCTCCATGCGCCTCGCTCTCCCGCCACTCACATAAACCGGACTGTAGGTCTGGGACCTCACAACGCCCATTGCGGGCGCGCACATATCGCACGACCCGACGTACACCCTGCGCACCGCATTTCCGGTGCGCCGCGTGCTCTGGCGGCCCGGCTACGAGTGCGAACTCGCCGTCGTCGCGCACATGGACCAGGGTGTGAGCAGTAGCGTCGATCTGCAGGCCGCCGGGGACAGCGGCGGGCACCTCTCTCCCGCGGGCGCGGTCACTGGTGCAAGCAGTGGATTGATCACGGCGCTCTCAAGCCTACGCATGCATGCAGCGGCCCATGGCATAGCTGACCCGGTAACAGAGCAGTCGCAGGCTGCGCCGCGTAACGACGGAGGTGCTCCAATCGAGATATGGGATGTCCGCCGTGGCTTCATCGCGAAGTGGGTTGTCAACGACTCGGTTGGAGAGGGAGGCGTGAGGGGTACGTGCATGCCCGTATCCTCCGATAAACCCATGTTTGACATGGCTCCGCTAGATATCGCGTTCGCGGACTCTCACTCCATATGGGCCCAACACTCGTCGGGGTCGTTCTCACAGTTAGATTTGCGCTACTGCAGCAAGCCGTTGAATGCGATAACGCGAACGGCTGTTACGTGGGACCCTGTTGGCACTCTCGCTTTTGTAACTGATCAACGAAAGCGTTGGGACGTTCCATACGATGACGTGTAAGCTTGTCCTTTTTGGCAAGAGACGATGTGACTGACCGCGACATATGCACAGTAAGCCAGAGACACGGCAACTCGTGCAGGATTGGAATGGTGTCACAAAGGCTCTGGGGGATCAGCCTTTCAAGCCACATGCTCAGAGCTATGGTACCGTGGTGTTCGATGCCCCCGAAGGGCACGAAACTTTCGTTCAACTTGCGCAGAGTTACATATACGAGGGGAGCGACAGGCTGTGTATATGCTCTCACAACGCAAAGGTGACAACGGCTATCACAACCGGTTATTCCTCCAAACTGACAATGATGAACGTCTAGGCGGCGATGGATGCTGGCCAAATTGACGCAGCTCAGACCTGGCTTACGCTCTGCAGCCTTCTGAACGACCTAGTCCCTGAGCTCCCCAGTAACCCCCTCGATGACTTACCCGATCTCCCACCCGAGTGCACCTCTGCACCCGCAGCTATTCCGAATCTCCCAACCTCTCCGCTGTCTGCGCTCCCTCAGAGGGCGATGTCAATTGACAGGAGTTCCGTGTTTGGAGGCGATGAACGGAGTCAGAGCTCCTTGTCCCGGGAGCACATCGACTCGCTCTCGGCCCTAGACCGGCAGTCGCCCCGCCCCGAGACACCCGCATCTTCAACGACATCCTCGCCGCGCAAGTCGTCCACATCTCTGCCTCATCTTCAAAGTGCGGTATACTCGCGACGTGGATCGAGCGTGGGACAAGGCCAAGCGATACGCCCAAGGCTATCATCGTCTTACCGCCGCCCATCGAGCTCGTTCCTCTCCTCGCCTAGCATGCGGAGTATTCATAGTGATTCACCAGGCGATAGCGCCCGGGGCACCCCCAGCCTCAAACACGTCGGAGAGGGCGCGCTTGATGACTCAGACTCCTCGGAGAGCGAAGAAGACTCCGCCCTCGTGATAGCATCTAGGAGCGACAGCGGCGACGAGGAGGCTCCTCTAGCTCACCCGACACATACACCCCTCCGCCCCAGCATCGCCGTGCACCCAAGCCCGCTCGCCCATCAACAGGTATGGACAGAGGACGAGGGTGAAAACGATGACGACGAGTCACCATCACCAGGATCGAGCAGCGACTCCGATGGACAGGGACCTGCACGCAGACCGAAGTTGAAGCGCTCGCGCACGAAGGGCAGCGCACGCAGTCGGACGCGGAGTCGCAGCTCTACTGTCGCGTCGCTGGCTGTCAACGCACCCAGCCCGAAGCTCGTCCGGAAGGTGTCCTCGACCAGCGTCCGCACGGTTGTCGCCACCCACACGACGGGTCAGGAAGATGGCGAGTTGCCTACCCAAGTTCAACCTGAGAGAGTGATGCGGCCCATTCACAACCGGACCCGCTCGACGACGTTTGCAGATGAGGTCAAGATTGGCTTGAGCCGTGTGCTTGCGGACGATAGCGCGAGCGGGAGCAGTGGGCGTGTTGAGTGTAGTGCTAGTGTGAGGGAGGCTGAGATGAAGTTCCGCGAACTCGGATGGAGTGCGCTACGAGAGGTTGTGGAGGACCTCGCTGATCAGGTGCGTGTGCATCTTTCGCAGCGCAAGCAATCTGTAGACTTATATACCTTCAGGGAGACATCCAAATGTGCGCACTTCTATCACTTGTTGCCGCAAGAGAGCTTCGTATCGGTCCCGCGCGCACGTTGAGGTTCGTGGAAGCATACATCAGTAAGTGTCGCCGTCTCCGCCATTGCGCTTGCTGACGTGAACAGGTATTCTCGTGAGGTTACGTTTGCACACTGCTGCTGCGTACCTGCGTAAGTACGTTGAGGCTGAGGACATTCGTAACGCGACGGCTGTGAGGCGACCTTCATATCGCTTTGTCTTCCACTGATAACGGAGCCCCACAGCTGCAAACCACTATCTATACTTGCTGTACACGTTGCCGCAAGCCTATCATAGCACCAGTGACCAGGCTGGGGTCGTCCGGCTATCCGGCAGGGAGCTATGCATACTGCATTTCCTGCAAGGCGGCAATTAGCCGCTGTTCAATCTGGTATGTCTGAATGTTGTCGCTGTTGGATGACTGCATTGTTGATCCCATCACGCTCGCACTAGTCATCTGCCGGTACGAGCACTCGCCTTTACATGTCCGGTGTGCTTGCACGGCGGACACCAAGAGTGCTACCGAAACCTGTACCTCAGGCGCCCTATGGTCGTCACAGCCTCCGGAGAGTCTACCGTGGACCCAGAGGCCACAGCCCAGCCACCCCCAACTCCGAATCCTCCACCAGCCAATCCTCCGCCATTTTTGGGGTCCCGCGGTCGCAGCTCGTCGCGTACTAGCTCACTGTTTCATGACGGTCAGTCTGAAGAAGGCTCTCGACCACGGACTGACGACGGCATAAAAGATCCCGATGTCCTGCATTCGCCCGGATACCTGATACAAGGGCATGCTTGCGCTGCGGGCTGTGGCCATTTCTGTTGGGCAGCACAACAACGTTCATAGCGGCATATTCTCCTGTGACCATAACGCTATCAAGTCCTGGTCATGGCGAAGGACCACAGGCTTGCTATTGTATATTGTGAGTGGGCATGAGCCGGTCATCGTCTCTATGTGACACTCACGGTCGTTGCGCGCAGGTTGGATATGATTAGCTATTTCACACGTCTGTCTTCGGAGCGCCTGCTATATGTACGGCACTATCTGGATTTTGCGATGTACGATGCGTTGTGCGTTGTCGATTTTGGTGGCCATCGTCAACGCTATGGCGCAAAGGAACGTCACCAAGTCCGACTACAGGAATCCTCAAAATCCTGACAAGCAGTGATGGGTAGACGTGTCAAGCGCCCATGAGACACCTAGCGAATCCGCTGAGACTGCCCTCAGGGCCTCAGTACAGGTTATCCGAGGTTGCGCGCAACTCCCGAGCGCAACTCATCTTTCTAGGCCGCCACGCAGTCCTTATTCGCCACCAACCGTGATTTTCTGCTACGCATGCCCATCAAAATCAATGGTGATGGGGTCAAGGTGTACTAGGACGCTCAATCATGTTTGCATTTGCAGAACTCGCCAGCGACTGACATACCGCCACGATAGATTGCAACGCATGTACGCATCGTAGGATGGTAGTGGTTGTTGTTGACGACAGCCCGGCCGGGTCACATAGCCCGCGCCTGCGACACGCCAGAGTGGTTCGCGACATCGCTGTCCGAGTCAGAGTAAGTGACGCGTTCTCCCACCGAACATGTTCATGTTCCATGGCAGTCACTCGCCCCTGGCCCTAGGTGCGAGACAGCTTCAACGTGCAGCTCCTGGCCGCGTACTACGATCACGACGACCCTTCCACGCGGTACAAGGCCGTAATCCAGTACGTTGTCCCGTCGCTCTTCCGCGCACCTACGATCTTCAGCGTGTCATGCGACCATGATGAAGCCCCTGCCATCCGTTAGCAAGATGCATTGTTCATGCGTCCGCGCTCGTGGCATTCTGCCCGGCGTGTTTCGACTGCCGCAACGTCGGTGCGATCCTGCTATGTGGGGCTGTATCTACGATGCGACGTGGTTCTAAGGATTCGCGGCTTACGTTCTTCGATATGCTCATTGATGACGAAGCAGATGGGATGATCCACTAAAAGTTTATCATGAGCGCAAATCACTTCCTCCCCGTGCGTCTCGCCTTCGTCGCTGATTGACACGTGCCGAAAGTCGCATTGGGACGACCACGAGAAGACTGAGGCTCACCAGTGAGATGCTAGATCGTGAGTGCATAGCTATGTCATAGCGGTACTATGTTATACCCGACCACAGGGAGCGTTGTACGTGGATTAAAGAGGCAAAGTCTGCACGTCCCATCCGTCCATGGCTTGATGCGTGGTATCATGTGTTGGCACCTGGGATATGTAATGCCCAAGCTACCGATGCAATAGTTGGTCACGTCGCGATGAGACACTTGCGTAGCAAGACATACCGCAACGTCTGAACACGGATCGCTTTCGCCTGTCTCCCGGCGCAGCAGATATGATGGCATGCTCACGAAACAGCACTTCTGTCAGTACTCATCAAAATGCACTGGCACTTCGCGAATACTGTTGATCCAGCCCCCTATGCTCGCTGGTGGCAATAGGGCTTCCGTCTAACAGTGTGCATCAAGTAGGTAGGTGTATGCCAGTGTGGCCAAGGCAGACATGCGTACTAGTAATAGCCATGAATCGACGACCTTGATAGAGATTTGCACCACTGATAGAGGGATATCAGTGAACATAGACTGGGTGAGTGCGGGCAGGATGGCTGTCCGTGGAAGTACATGCGCAGCCTGAGCGTGCGCAGCGACCTCCGCTTGACCGCGCAGGTGCGGAAAGCGCCCATAAGCGATGTAGTCTTCAACCGGATACATGCCTCTTTCAACACCCACGGCCTCCTCCTCGGCCGTATAACTTGGACTCTAACGACTCCTCTCACTACGCTTACCTGGCCAACTCTCTTTAGGCGATGAGTCTTGACAAGAACCTCTTCACTCTTAACGTCACCGCGAACGCGGCGGATCCGGACGTTGTCGACTTGGTCGATCCCGTCGGCACTGTTCACTATCGGAAACGGAGGGAGCAGGGAGAAACCTATACAATCGAAGTCTCCGGTACGTGAACATGTACTGATTCATCAGACAGCCAGCGCCGTCTTACGCACTGATGCTGATGCTACCGACACCGTTGCAGACCCTCTTTCAGGATCGGTACTCGTCACCGCGACCGCACCACAAGCGACGAGTAAGCATAAGACACTGCAGCTATACAACCCCGACGCTGTTCTTGAGCTCAAGTACACCGGAACTTTGAGTTTCAAGTGGGGATTCAAGTGGGAAGAGTGAGCCTAATGTTGTTTCGTCTCGTTCTCCGCCTAACCAGGGTCATGCGCTTAGCCATGAATTTGAATGGCGCCGTGAAGAGTGCTATATACTCCGAAAGCCAGACCCTGCCGTCCTAGTTGCCGTCACAAAGGAGCCGTCAGGGCGATTGAAGACGTCCTCCGTGCAGATACTCGACTACAACCTCAACCGGTACGCCATTTTTGCCCATAGTACTGCTACCCGTCCTAACGACCTGCTTCCAGATTCGATATCGACGATCGCAAAGGCCTTGAGATTGTCATACTCACAGCCCTCCTCACCTTCCAAGACGCTAACGACGCGTACCATAATCCGCGCCCCGAGGATGCTTCCACCGCCCCCACCAACTCCGGATCCTCTAAACCTTTATCTACCCTCCTTAGCATTGGCGCCCGCCGCGAATCAAACGCCTCCTCGTCCCGCGCGCCGACACCTACGCCGCCTGTGGTTCCGCCACGGCCACCTCCGCGCACAGGCGTGGAGCGAGTCGCGGAGCTGCACATGCTGCGCACCCTTCAGGGCGAGGGTGAGGCGAACGAGCTCGAGGTCGGCGAAGAGGGTGCCGTGGAGGACTGGGCGCAGTTCGCACAGCGGCTGCTGCAGGTGCGTAGACGTCATGCTTCGACTGGGTGCGGTCTGACGTTGAGTTTTTACACAGGATGAGGCTATGCTATTCATTACTGTCAGATCGGCGTCGGCCGCGGAGGTCCCGAAGGTGCTGCGCGTCGTGGAGGAAACGAAGCGCTTTCGCCACAAGTCTGGTGAGCAAGCCATCGCAGCCATTTATCGGGGGCCGCCTGCCTGACCTTGCCTCCACAGGTATTGACGAGGAGCTGCATCAGTATGTGTCGTACGACACTGTCAAGACGAAGACGCAAGGCCCACGACGGATCAACTTGAATGACCCGGACCCGAAGAGCAAGAACCGTAGCAAGGACGGGTACACGCCCCCAGAGAGTCTCCTCATCCACCTCAGTAAGATTGACATGCCAGAGCTGCGTCCACGCGCGGAGGTCAAGGACCCCGGGCCCGAGCTCGGTTGGGTGCCCGAAGGGACAAAGAATCTCACGCCTGCTCCGGCGTCCTCAAATCCCTTCGTGACGAAGGGCAAGGGAAAAGGCAAGGAGGATAAACGCGCGGAGAAGGACCATCGGAAGGCTGAGAAACACAGTACGTTCCCGCCCTGTGGCCCGCAGCCCAATGACTCGACCCCTAGTTGTATAGATGCGACACTGCGCCCTGAGCCGAACAGGTTGACACGTCCCACTTCATCGTATCATGCGCACACACCCCCGCATTTCCCGCACCCATACCAGCCATCGCCGTCGCCGTCGCAGCTCAACAACCCCGGGATTTATGCCGGTGCGCCGCCGCCGAATTATAACCGCCCGCCGAATACGCACCCGAGCTCGATCTTGAGCCCGTGGCTAAGGCGATGATGGGACTTGCTCGGATGTGTTTGCTTGGCAGAAGCGATACTTTGAGTGAACGCGAAGTTTCTGTCGTTCATGCTTTCAGGATACTGTGTGAGGTGGCTGTGCGGGACCTGTCTTATGACTATCATATTTCTTTGTGTAGAGGTATCTGATCTGTGCAGATTTGGACACTACCAGTGCTACGACAACCCATGTACTATCGAATCAACCTATAAGGGAGAGACGCTTTCAGATGTCTACAGCCATGACCACAACGTGTCGTGGCTGACTTGTGGCCCTCAATTTCCGGGCCTAGCAACTCGTTCGAGATAGGGATAGAGTCGAGTGGTCGTGGGTTATACAGGTACGTATCGTTGTCTTGCTCCATGCCCTTGGTTACCGGTATAGTGAAAGGCAGAGATACTGCGTGTCAACGCGCGCACAGACGCAGTTGCAGGAATTGTTGCATGGCGTTGGATACCGTCCCTAGATCCTGTACCATCGTAAGACGGTGGGGACCTGTGCCAGTTGCCGGCCCATCATACGGGGATGCACACGTCAAGTGCAGAGGCACCCGGAGCACGGAATATCAGACGGGTAAGCGTTGGTCATCCACAAGGGATTTACGTTTGAAGGCAGCGTTTCTGAGCTTTGCGTGAATCTGTTCGCTGCTGTGGCGATTCCTGGCAGCCAGTTGCTAGCCCTGACCTACTGTCAGCGCAAGGTGCAATTACAACCATTGCATACGACTGATACGAGATTCGCTATTCGCTGCTCGAACCACAGTCATGCTCGCACCTCAGGTTGCTCTTGACGCGTATGAGAGTGTGCTAGGCTCTGCACCGTACTACCTCGCGCGGTCCACCGTCACGCGTCAAGTAGCAGCTCATCTTGTTGGCGTCACTTACGCAACATTCGCGCCAGAGCGATGTGACGCCTATTTCTACAAGCATGGCGCAGTTGATCCGCCGTGTGAGCCGCGAAGGTGCGCCTAGTAAGTGCGGATCCGCGATAAGTCAGACCATGCCCACCCTAGTACGCATTCACGCTTTGCCGTGCCTTCCCGCTGATACTCGAGTAGAGTGTTCGCTCGACTGAGAACTGACCGTTCAGGCACTGACGAAGACCCGAGACAAATATTGAGCGAGTTGGCTTTGCCATGGACAACATAACAACACTGTACGAACTCGCACGACAGACCCGACAGCGCGCGGCGTACGTAGGCCAACCTCATGCGTCGTATGCATAGTGCCGGCACACCGTACACGAATATTCCGCGCTGCATAGAGTGCCTCCGGATTCACTGCACACCACGGCACCTAGATCGCCGGTCCCCCGCCCCAGAAATCCAGGTCCCCGTGTTGTTGTGCATCGTGCGCTTGCTCACCAGTGGGCGCATGATTCGCGTACTCCCGCACTATCCGCAAGCCTGCCGCCGCCGCCAGCGCCGCGGTGCTNCGGCGCGATGGAAGGGAACTCCCTCTGCACGCCGCTGCCCGATGCGGCGTCGCCTGCGGGGAGCGGTGGGTCCGCGCTGTACGAGCTCCGGCGTGTGCGCTTGCGCTCCGTCGCGCGGGTGGTGACGCGCACGCCGCTGAGCATGACTTCCTGTCGGTCCGTGCGGCGTGTCAGCTTGTGGGCGCAGTGCCGCCGGGGGGGAGAAGCGGAGGGGGCGGCGGGAGGGGTGATGTGACACGTACCTTGGTGAGTGCCGTGGAGGGGCTGAGGCCCGGGAAAGCGTTCGTGGGGTATATCGTGAACGGCCCGCCGACGCATTCGGCGAGGACGGGCAGTGGGTTGTCGCCCGTGACCGGGTAGACCGTGTTGAAGGTGCGATAGCGCAGAAAGAAGTCGCCCTCTTCGCGGATAGCAAGATTCTGCGCAGTGGAATCGAAGACGCCATGAGCATCAGGCGCGCATAGGACACTGAGTATCATTGGCGCAAGTTGAACGAGTAAGACGCACCGAGAACACGAAGATCAGCCTGCCCTTGGAGCAGGAAGACGGCGAGAATGTGTTGCCCACTAGGTCCACCGTACGCTTGCTACGCTCGAAAACAGGGACGCCTCGGATATAGGCAACTACTGTGTCCGAGGTGCCGTGAACGTGGGGCGAGTGGCTAGTACGGTTGGCTGACCACAGCCCAGGGACAGGGTCGGCACCGTAGGGAGTGGATTGTACACTGCTGTCTGGGTTGAGAATCTGATCGAGTGCGCCACTACTATGGCCAAAAGTTGGCATCAGCGACGGGGCGGATGGAACATGGCCAGACTGAGGCTGATTTGCAGTGAGAGAACTGCCCGAGGGGCCTGGATCAGTAGGCATCGGAAAGAGATCGACATGACACATCCATGCATAACTCTCGGGTTCGCTAAGGACGAGAGACGTGGGTAGACCGTGCCGATGAGATGGAGTGATACGCAGACGTGATGAATGAAGCACGTACGTGATCTGCTCAAGCTCATGCTCACGCTGACTTGGAGTGCCGACGTTGTGCACCTCGAGTATTCTGAGACGAACGATGGGCGGCGGGTCGATGGGTCGCACGTCTACGATGCCGCATCTGAACGATCGTGGAGACAGTGATCAGGTCGCACGTCTCTGCGCAGGCAGCGGTGCGGTACTCTACTTTCTGCCCCGGGTAGCCTGCTGAATCTCGACGAGTTGGACACAGATAGTGCGTCCTGCGAACGGGCCTGTCGAGAACCTAACCGGGCGGCTGACGAGCGAGGACATGGACGATGAATTCGGTATAGGAACAATGATCCAGATGCCCGTCGGCCAGTGAAACGATCTATGCGGGCGTCGACAGTGGTGAGGGAGCATCTGCGTGGTCCTTTATAAGTCGAATTGAGAGATCAGTTAAGCTTTCGGAAGGAACATGCTGGAAGAGTGTGGACGTCGAGCGAGGACAGGAAGCCCGAGAGCAGAAGGTTGAGAGCCATACTGGCGAAGAGGTCGTGAGTGGCTGGAAGGGCGTTGAGGTGCGGATGGGGGCGCAGCGCTTGAGGCAGAGCCCAGCAGTTTGGACGTCGAATAGGCCTTCCTCGCGGGTGTCGCCTCGCCCGCGGTAACCTCCTGGGCTTCATCAAGTTGATTCCTCCTCGCCTCCATCCCTCTCTGCCTTTTCACAACGGCCACCGACCTCGCTATCCCATCGCCCTTTTCGGCCCTCTTTAGACTCAGTCTCCTGCTGAGACTCCCCTTCTGCCGTCCCTGGAAGTTCCCGCGCCGGGTTGTCGCTCTTGAGGGGATCAGAGGTTCACATCCGGTTACCACGCCCTGGACCTCCAGCAGTGAGCTGTATACACAATGAAATCTATGTGTAAGCCGCGCCGACTATCTGCTGATCCTTCCTGGACTATCAGAGTGTGTTAGCGGTCCAAGAGCTTCTCCACCTTGCTGCACCACGAACGGCTGGCTCGCAGCGTGTCCACGTCCACCGCAGGAACAAGAAGTTTCCTGAGCGAATGCTCGTGGTCGCCCACGATGGCTCGAGAATGTAGACTCGTTGCGTTTCTCTGTTGCCCATTCGCGCGTCTTCGTCTCTTCCACTCCCTACCGTCGACCCAAAGAGGAGGCATAGTCCGCGGTGGCTAGCCTCTCAACTCAGAGTACGCACAGACGACCCCCAACGCAAGTAGTCACGCCGGTCCCGTGTGGAGTGGGCCAGTTGTACGGGTTAGTTGCGCTGTGGATGGCCACGCTCAACGAGCGGCACGGTGAAGAGTCCTTGGCAAGTGTAAATTCTGCTTTCTCGTGGTGCATGTCGGGCATTTACTCACTGTGCAGGTGGAGACAGCCTATTGCAGTTTCGTAAACGTCCCGACAACTCTGAGGCCGTTCAAAGAGATAGCGGGCTCCCCAAGCCATCTGACATCCGCGAGCAGTGAGTTCGATCAATCGACCTGCCTTCACGTAGGCTCATCATCCCAATGGCGCACCTATTAGTCGTAGTGGAGCGTACCGCCCCATACTCTGTTGCGACGAGGGGATACATCTATGGGGCACTTTCGTCGCCCTTCGAGACATGCTGGCGATCCATCGCCCGTCCGTCGCCCGAAGTAAGCCTCTGTCTGCAATAGCCACCACCGCGCCGCCGTCGATATACCGACTTACGAAGGTTTCGTGGTTCCCTATCCATGGTGCTCCAACGGTTCGAGCCATAAGTCACTGGGTATCCATGTTCGTGCAGAACGCTAGAGCACTAACTCGGTTGAGCACTCTCAATCAGTGCTACACTGTTCAGTGGGGGGGCGTCCCCTCGTGGAACGCGCCCCATGCACGGCCGTATAGGGCACGTCCATGGAGAGGTGCGCTCCCTGAACGTGTTGAGCCGCGTACAAGTATGCAGGCCCTGCTGACGCGTTGCGAACACAGGGCATCAGCTGGAACATGCATGAGTGTCAGTCGGTTGCTCGGTTTCAACCCAGCCTTGACGTTGTCGGTGGAGTCCCCCAAACTTTGCTGACGATTCAGGTCATGATGCAGCACACCTAGCTGCCGCAATAGCGCTGTCGGCTCGAGCACCGGCTAGCTCCTCGGACGTCCCAGGAGTGGTCTCTGTCATGAGAGTCTGGCATCTGTTCAAGGGTGACACCACTACACCAGTAGGTTCACCGGAATCCAGGGGAGGCGCATTCCGTAGATGTGCCTCTTTTCCTTGTGCGCCGCTGCCGCTGTGAAGATATGCGACGGGTGTTTCAACACTGGGCGACATTGGCGTACCGTGCTGATCGTGACCTGCGGCCCAGCGTCCGTCTTGCACCTTGCGGTCCCCTGGTGAGGTTATGCATGTGGTACGTAGGGCGACATCTGGTATGTGGGTGAATGGTCGAGGAGGTATGCTGACTTGGACGTCGGGCGTCCCTCGACTAGACTCGGAATGTCGAACGCAGGTGACCATGTTAACGTTTGGACCTTGAAGTGGAGTAGAAGCCTGCTACGACGTTCGCGCATGGTTCGGTGGATGTTCGAAGGGGGGAGACAGTTCCTACTCACCGGCCCACCTTTTACGCTGGCAGACCGTTGACCGGCGCACATTTGTTCCACTCGAGTGGTGCAGTGGAAGTGGAAAGGAACGGAGAGCTGAGCCGAGCCGCGGTTGCTAAGCTGAATCGACTCGGCTTGTCAGCCGCGGCATCCGTCCGTGGCCAAAGTCTCCTTCCTGCGCTCTTTGCTTCACATCAGCCATGCGCTCCTTTGCCTCTGGCTTTCTCGCTCTCTGCATCGCACTGGCCCTCTCTCCCGCACACGCTCGCTTAGCCTTGTCTTCTCGCTACTCGCAATGTGAGCCCTTCCAAACCAGCTTCGCGCCCGGCGTCGTCTCCGCCAGCCCCGGCACGCCCTTCCTCGCCCTCAGCCCGCCTGGCTCCTATAGCACCGACGCGCACGACTTGCAGCTCTACCTCACCAAGCCCTCTGGGACGGTCACCACTACGGACGGCGTCAACAGCGTGGCCGGGGAGGGCGCGACCGTCAACTCGACCTTCATCTTCCTCTACGGCCGCGTCACGTACACGCTCGCCGCACCCGTCGTGCCCGGCGTCGTCACCGCCGCGATCCTCATAGGTACACTTCTCGTTCCCTCCGGCTTGTAGATTTGAGATAGACGAGCAGCGACGTAGCGGACGAGGGCGACGAGGTCGATGTCGAGCTCCTCGGCGGCGACCCCGCGCATTGGCAGACGAACGTGTACGCGCCAAGCCCGCGCGACAACGGCCCGCTCTGGGGCGTCTTCGGCGACATCGAGGACTTCCCGACGGGCAGCGTCGAGCAGAGCCACGCCTACACCGTCGACTGGAACGCGGAGCGCATCGTGTGGAGCGTGGACGGCCAGACGGTCCGCACCGTGACCAAGGGTGCGTAGCCATCCCCGGGGCTCCCGAATGAGTGGAGAGTGCTGATCGTCCGGCAGATGACACGATGAAGAACGGCGCGCTGCACTTCCCGTCGCACCCGACGCGCATCTCGCTCGGCATCTGGGACGCAAGCTCTCCGGCGGGCACCGCGGCGTGGGCGAAGGGCCCCATCGACTGGTCGACTGCTCCCTCGCGCATCTCGGCGACTTTCAGCAAGGTCTCTCTGGAATGTCCCTACTGAGCTCTCTGGGTCTCTCTCACTAGCTGGTCTGGCCAACAGCAAGACCACTGCATGGGCTCTCATGAACCTCAACACACCATACTACGTCGTAATCACAGTCCCTCTGTAATTTGTTGTTTCATTAGCATGTCAGCTTGCGGGCTGTTCTCGTGAGCGTCGCCCATGTATATTCCATCCATGAGCGTTACGGTCTCAAAGGTTCTTCAGTTCACTCTGCGAGCAAGTGTAGCGTAGCAGGCAACCTATCATACATGGCACTGTCGTGGTGCTTTATGTGTACTGTCTAAGGCCGGAGTTAGGTGCTGGGCAAACTGTCGTCCACCTCAACTTCCGTCGAAGCGTCCTTTTCCTCTGCATTGGCACCTGCAATGGGCACGGCAGCAGAGATCGCTTGCTCCCGCTTCTGGGACGCGTCCTTCGCCGCGACTGTGACGTCCTCGCCGAACAAGCGCAGGCTCAGTGCGCTCTTTGCTTTCTTGTCGATCATGAGCGTGACCGACACGTTAGACTTCCAGATCGGAAGAACGAGTTCATGCGTCAAGCTAACACGAAATGGTCAACTCTAAGTATACGGCTCAGCTGATGTGACTCACGTAGCGTTCTCAGCTTGTCCTGGGAGGAACCGGACGACGTGGCTCCCAGTGTCTAGACGTAGATGAGCCCCATCACTCTGCGTACATTCGCGAACGCGCTCACCCTGCGCCTCGAGCACCGACCTGAACGGCTCCTCAAACCCAGCCGTCAGCGGGTAATACGCCTGCATGAGCACCCTCAGCGCCGCCGCGTCCGCCTCCAGGATCGCCGCAGGGTCGATATGGGGGAGGACGACGGGGAGGCCCTCGGCGAGGACGCGGAACTGGGCGTCCGCGCCGGCGCGTTTCGCCTCGGTGCCCTCCTGCTTCGCGAACACCTTCGTGCCTGCGGTCATGAGCCGCATGCGCACAAAATCGTTGTGCGCGACGATCTGCTTCACGATGTCGTTCGTCATGTAGAGCGAGCGCACCGCGTCGCCGGCCGGGTTCCGCACGAGGATGTTCTGCGCGGGGAAGGTCGGCTGTAGTCGGAGCTTTTCCCTGCAGGAGTGTGAGGAGGGACGGGAGAGCGAGGGAAGAACAGACGACGGACATGCACGCCTTGATGATCGGGTCGTCAGGAGAGACGAACGTGAAGGGATTCTCTTTGAAGTGGATGACGCCACCCCCATCTGCCCGGTGTTTCTTCCCTCTCTGTTGCTTCTTGAAGTCTTCCGGGTTCACTGTGGGGATGGCGGGTGCAGATGCAGGAATCAACCCTTTACTTGGAACACCCTCGTCCGGAAGTTCGTCCTCAACGTCTTCTGCCGGCTCCGCGTCGATCTCCAGCTGCGCAGCGTCCGACGTTGACCTGGAGTCGAGTTTAGGTTTCTTGACAGCAGACGCTTCTAGGCTTTCAACCGCGTCTGCATTCCGTTTGCTCGCGCTTTGGCTGCTGCCGTCCGGGGGTATCTTGTGTAATACTGCAACGAAGAACCCACCCGTGTCCTGCAGATGTGGATATATCCGGATACTGCATGGGAGCAGATGAAATCAGTGCGACTCGATCAAATACTTGCGTTGCTCACCATCGCGTGAGATTGAGTTTCGCTGCCTCCTCTGGAGTGGGAGGCCAATGGGACTCTAACATCTTGCTCTGCTGGCGTTTCTCCTCTGAAAGCGAGTCCCAGTAGCTGTGGTAGGTGGGGAAGTCCGTCGTGATATTGCGGTCGACCGTCGGGATCCAGGACGTCACACCTGGCCGGTGCACGAGGCCGGGCAAGTGGTTGGACATGTCCACGAGCTCGAAGCCTATAGGCGGGAGGTTAAGAGACAGCGCCCAGACGAACATGGTGTCTCACCTGGCACTGACTTGAGCGCAGCTGCAACCACGGCCTCGTTCTCGACGGGATTGAGCGAACACGTCGAGTAGACAATCCGTCCGCCTTTCTTTAGCATGCGCATTGCCCGCTCGAGAATCCGAATCTGCAAGCTTGAAGCGCTATTGAGCCGCTGCGGTCTGACACATACGAGGGTGCGTACCTATGCAGCCCATTCCCGTCCATCGGCTGCCAGTTCTTCCAGATGGCGACATTCTTCCGGAGGGTGCCATCCCCGCTACACGGCACATCGCACAATATGCGATCAAACAGCAACTGGTACTGCTTCTTGGCAGCGACGCGGGGCTTCGTCGCGGTGGGGAAGACGACCTGCTCGGAGGGGATCTTGATGGCGGGGTAGATGGACGCGTCGTGGTTCGTGACCATGAGCGCGGGGGAGGGCAGGCGCGCGGCCTGGTGGATGAGCATGTGGGTGCGCTTGTAGTCGCTGTCGTTCGCAATGAGGAGGCCGCGGGGGTAGGAGGAGGCGGAGATGCTGTCGTGGGCGTGGATCGCTTCGAGCAGCTGAGCCGTCTGGGGAAGGAGGTGAGTGCTGCGGGGAAGCGGGAGGAGCGCGGGGACTGACCTTGGATCCGGGTGCAGCACACATGTCTATGACCTGCGGCAAGAGTTGGTTCGGGCGAGAAGAGAGACTGAGGCGGTGTACGTACTCTGTGGTGGGGCTCAACCTCGAGAAACAAGGGAGGAAGCATGCTCACTGCCTCTTGGCGCGAAATGTTACCCTAGCACGGATTCTGAATTCCCATGATAGCGGAGAGATGGGCAGCTACTCACGACCTCGGTCTCGTACACCAGGAAGGAGTGAAACTTCTTGAACTCTGGTGATTTGCGCACGACCTTTTTCGCTACATTGAGCTGCCAGGCAAGGCCTTCTGGATACCTGATCATGGAGCGTGTGAGAGCGCATATATGAACCAGAAGACAGGACGCACCAAGGGATCTGCTTCGGCGGGGGAACAGGCTCGCCCTCGAAGACGACGTGCGCAAGATGGGGAATGTGCACGTCCTTGATCGTGTCATTCAACAATCTCGCAGCTCTGCGAACTACCTCAGCCCCTTCCCACAACCACACCACATCCCAAACGGCACACTCACTGTCTGCTCCCCGTCACGCGAAACGTTGTCGGTAGCGGCGCGCGCATCGCGTCTATGAACGGCTCCCACTCCTCCGGTGGAAGAATGCCTTGCGCCTTGTAGTACTTCTCGAATCGTTCGTTGTGCATGTCCTCCCTGAGGATCATGTCTGACCGCCAGTCCCCGCCTGCCTGTTGTGCGTCGGCGGCGGGTGCGCGGGCCTTGCCTTTTCCTGGTCCTTTCTGGATACATAAGCTACCAGAGTCGTGCGTGGCAGCATAGAGAGATACGCACTTTGTTTCTCGCCATTTCCGTGCGATATATGAGAGGAGGTAGAGAGCAGGGAAATAATTAAAAGAAGGTTAACGGCTTCTCCCGCCACTCGATCGATCTCCGTGACGTGACCGACGCGTCTGTCACACTACCGGCCCGACAGACTGGCGCTGTGGCTGAGACTGCTGCCTGCGACAAGTTGTCGCTGCCCGCCGGTGCGACGATGTCTCTCCGGACAGAAGAGTATCCTGCCGACGAGCACACTCCCGGCCTAACCGTCCATCACTTTCAACACCACGCGTCTTCACAGCCGTCCTCTCAACAAATACTGCAGGCCGGCAAGAGCATTGTGGACGCGTGCACTACTTCAGAAACATGGCACTATCCGACACCAACTCCCTCTGGACCAAGCTTTTGTACGTCCTCCATTGTCAAGTTCGAACACAGCTGGCTCATGCTGTGGCCAGGTTCCCGAGGGCGATGTTATGCATACGTGCTCTCCCCTCCTCCGCCCACTAAAGGTGTAGCGCGCGGCCGGCGTGACGAAATCAAGCACTGGGACAGTAACATTGATGACGCTGGCGACGAAGTTTTCTGGCTGCAAGACCTAGAAGAGTTTCAAAGCAATCCAGCTCAACGGCAAGCTGCGACTCAGCCCTTAGAGGCCCCCAAACGGTTCGTTGTGACCTCGTCGCTTATACCTCCTCAATGACACTTGGCCCACAGCAAAGCTATCACACGCGACGACAGTGACTCTCCACGCAAGCGATCCCGATTCTCTGACCAGTCCTTATATCGAGTGATCCCTCAGGTGACTCGAGGCTCTTCGAGTTCACCACGCATATATATACTGACACGCCCAGCCTCACATCTGTGCCTCTCCCGACGACGCGCCGTCGCCCGGTACCATCAACCAAACGGGCTTGATTACATACCTCAGTAACAACAAGGCTATCCCCGTTCCGCCGTACACCCAAGACAAGGTGGATGAAGTGCTCTTGGATCCCTACGCTCGCTGTGCATGGGTGATACCTGTACGAGGATGCCCGCCCTGGCCAGGTTGTACGGCCGCGAGCGTCCTCGACCCCTCGCACGCCTCAGACGAGGCAACCTCGCTATCCATCGGACCGCGTGCGCCCTCCACTGCGTCAACTGACGACGCGCTCAGTGGACAGATCATCTGGACGCAGAACGCGCTGTTCCAATTCTGGGACTTTCTCCTCAAGCTGCAGGAGGGCGGCGCACTCGGGCCCATCACGCTCTCGTTCCACGCCGCCCCCACCGCGCGCCAGGAATCCGTACCTGGGACGTCAGCGACGCCAGCCATCGTCGCCGGGCACGCCGTGGAGACGCCGCCGCTCGGTTCTGGACAAACCGGTTCGTTCTCGCCGCGGAGCTACGTTGCGCCGCCCGCGCCGCTGCTCGCGACAGACCACGTCAAAGTATACCACGGTGCGCGTTATGCGATGCGGCTGCGGCATATTTTGTATGCCTGGACGTTTGAGGCGCGGCAGCCGGGGAACGCCGAGGGCGTGGCTGGTGTCGCTCGGAAGGTGAGAGTGCTGAAGGGTGCGCGGCTGGTGCTGCTAGACGAGAGGGCGAAGGGGATGTTGACGATGTAGCGTGTGTACTTACATACACTCTGTCTGTCTGCGAATGTATGTTTTCTGCCAAGGGAGCTGCGGGTTGCTGCGGTGGCTGGATGTGGATCGCGGCGCCACGGCCACGCCACGGAGAAGAGGAGGTTACGCGCGTGGTGCTTGGCGCCTCCTGCCCTTGTCCCGTCCCCCGGCCTCTATGCGCAGTCGTCCCTCTTCACCCTCTCCCTCCCAGCCCTGGCCTCCCCGCTGGCCTCTCTGCGACCCCCCTTCCTCCTAGCCGCCTCTCAACGCTTAATCTCCTCTTTTTCTGCCTCGGGCGACGACCAACATGCGTCTTGCAGCCCTCCCGCTCGTCCTGACTTGCCTCCTCTCGTACGTCCTTGAAACGTCCTCTGCCCCGTCTTCCCCCGACGCTCTCGGCCAGCACATCCCAATCTACCGCCAGAGGCAGAGCACGCGGAGCACCGAAGACCTCCTCGCGTTACTCAGGAGACGAAAGCTTTCGCTCGAGACAAAATATGGAGGGCGGTTGGACAGGCGAGCAAGCGGGTTGAACCTGTGCGTCCCTTTCTAGATGTACCCCACCTCGGACCCAGCTCACCGGTTGGTGCCGTCAAGACTGACGGACGAAGGCAAGGATTTAACGTACGTGCCTCTCATCCACACGATCGCTCCGCTTCCTCAACCTCCCTCGCAGATACTTCGGGTCGTTAGCAATAGGCACTCCCCCCGTCTCCTTCAACGTGATTCTTGACACTGGCTCGTCGTACGCACTCTCGTTCCCTCTCACATTGCACGCCGTGCTCACACAGCCTCCCAGCGACCTTTGGGTCGCCTCCTCCCAGGGCGGGCTCGTCGGCCTCTCCACCATCCCCGCCGGCATCGCCACCTTCAACGCCTCCTCCTCCACTACCTTCGCCTCTCTCAACCGCTCCTTCTCCATCACCTACGGCTCCGGCAATGCCGCCGGCACCCTCGCGCAGGATACCATCCGCATGGCCGGCTTCACCATCACCGCCCAGACCTTCGCCGTCGTTGACGAGATCACCTCCGGCGTGCTCACCAGCCCCATCTCCGGCCTCCTTGGGCTCGGCTGGGCCCAGCTCGCCGCGTCCGGTGCCACGCCCTTCTGGCAGTCCCTCGCGCAGTCCAACGACACCCTCTCGGAGCGCCTCTTCGGCATCCAGCTCGCGCGCTACGGCAACGACTCGGACGCCCAGCCGCAGGAGCCCGGCGGCACCTTCACCCTCGGCGCGGTCAACACCAGCCTGTTCACGGGCGACATCGACTACCAGGACGTCCCCCAGGTCGGCTACTGGCTCCAGGAGATCAGCGGTGCGCGCTCGTCCCGTTCGTGTCTCGGTGCGCCGTGTTGACGGCGGTGTGTAGGCCTGTCCGTGCAGGGGTCGTCCATCAGCCTGGAGAGCGGGTCCGCGTCGTGGGCCGCGATTGACACGGGCACGACCCTCGTCGCCGGCCCGTCCGACGTCATCGAGGAGATCTACGCGGCGATACCGGGGAGCAGCGTGTCCACCAGCGGGTACTACACCTACCGTAAGTATCTCTTCTCTGTCCCACCTAGTCTGACTGACTGTTCTCCGCAGCGTGCTCGACGAAGGTGCACGTCTCGCTCAGGTTCGGGAACAGCTCCCGCACGTGGTCCGTCTCGCCGGACGACTTTGCGTACGCCCCGGCGGACTCGACGGGAAACAGCTGCATCGGCGCATTTGTCGTGAACACGAGCGGCGGGACGTCCCCGCCATGGATTATCGGGGACACCTTCCTAGTATGTCTCTCCTCCCCTTCCCCCAACGAAGTGCTAACGCCGCCGCGAGCAGAAGAACGTGTACTCCGTGTTCCGCCATGACCCGCCCTCGGTCGGCTTCGCGACGCTCTCCGCTGCGGCGCTCGCGCAGAACGGCGCAGGTGGCGCGCCGCCGAGCCCGACGATCGGCTCTGTCGCCGCGGCGCTTGGCTCGGCGACAAGCGTGCAGTCCGGAGTCACGCCCTCGAGCAGCAGTAGCAGCAGCGCGCCTGGGCGCGAGGTGTGCGCAGCCCTCGTTGGCGCGGGCGTGGCCGTGGGGCTTGTGCTGGCGCTCTGAGTGCTTGGGACAGGCGGGGGGATTTAGTGTATCACGAGAGGGTAGTTGTGCGATGAAGCTTACGTGCGAATGTACTGTAATTTGAGGAGGTGCAGGTTACTCAAGCGAAGAGACGTCTAGCAAGCATGTCGGCATCGCGCGCGCAGCTCTCAGCCGGTGTCGAGCAGCCCGATAGCAACCTCGACATACGAAGAGCTCACGTACTGACCATCCATTTAAGTTCACCAAGGTTTCAATGATCACGAGAGTCAATAGAAGATGGGTATTACAACGACTTGCGCTAGCTAGAAGTACACCATGATACAAGATCTCTAACCCCGAATCGATACATATCGTATACACCGCTACACTCATGACCGCTCGCCGCGCAGACGACGAGCGAGGGCGAGGTCCTTCGGCTGGATGGTGACACGCTTTGCGTGGATAGCCGCGAGGTTGGTGTCCTCGAAGAGCGAGACGAGGTAGGCCTCGGATGCCTCCTGAAGGGCCATGACAGCAGAGGATTGGAACCGAAGGTCAGTCTATAGCAAGAGACAGTTAGTTGGGGAAGATAAGCAGGCAAGAGGCAACACACCTTGAAGTCCTGAGCAATCTCACGAACGAGGCGTTGGAAGGGAAGCTTGCGGATGAGGAGCTCGGTAGACTTTTGGTAGCGACGGATCTCGCGGAGGGCGACGGTACCCGGGCGGAAACGGTGAGGCTTCTTGACACCACCGGTGGCAGTGGCTGCGGCGGCAGTCTTGCGCGCAGACTTGGCAGCGAGCTGCTTACGGGGCGCCTTGCCTGTCGAGCCCAAGTTGAGCTGAACGTCGACGGCGAAGAAGGAATTGAACTTACCACCAGTGGACTTGCGAGCGGTTTGCTTAGTGCGGGCCATTGATAGTAATAAGCGTTGGTGAGGATGAGTTGAAGTGGATGAGGTGCGGGTGAGTGGCAGGCGGCTGAAAGTGGGGGAGGCAGGGCGAGTGCGCGGCTGCTTATATATGTTCGCGCCACCGACGCGTCGCGCTAGGCGCACGTGCTCCGAGACGCGTTGAATCGCATTCAACAAGATCACGTGTAGGCGCGCGGCCAGCCACAGGCGCGTGGTATAAGTACCCGCGCGCCGCCCCGTCTAACCTCCCATCTGCCCCTCGCACTCAACTCACTCCTCGCACTTTAACCCACTCTCATCTTATCTGAATCATGTCTGGCCGTGGAAAGGGTGGCAAGGTGCGTGAGACTTGCCTTCGTCGTTTGGCGCTGTGCACTGACTTGCCCGCTTCTTCAGGGTCTCGGCAAGGGCGGTGCGAAGCGTCACCGTAAGATTCTCCGTGACAACATCCAAGGTAAGTTCAACCTCAAGTCTATGTCTTCTGCCTTCCTTTCTCACTGCCGTTCAGGTATCACCAAACCCGCTATCCGTCGTCTCGCACGTCGTGGTGGTGTCAAGCGTA
This sequence comes from Fomitopsis pinicola, assembly GCA_001931775.1. Taxonomy (NCBI): domain Eukaryota; kingdom Fungi; phylum Basidiomycota; class Agaricomycetes; order Polyporales; family Fomitopsidaceae; genus Fomitopsis; species Fomitopsis pinicola. The sequence goes on along the minus strand of MPVS01000074.1, from coordinate 15,942 downwards.
TCTCCGGCCTCATCTATGAGGAGACCCGAGGTGTATTGAAGATCTTCCTCGAAAACGTATGTTGTCTCCCTTTCTCTATTCGGCGTCGTCCTTATCTGTTGCCTCAGGTTATTCGTGACTCCGTCACCTACACCGAGCATGCGAAGCGGAAAACCGTCACTGCCCTCGATGTTGTCTACGCTCTCAAGCGATCGGGGCGCACGCTCTACGGTTTCGGCGCATAGGGCTCTTGTGTATTCTATGCCGTGTATCCGTGTATCTTTACTGTACTTGTATTTATTGTTATAGACTAGGGTTTATGGTATGAACAAGCATGTCTATTCAACTGTGAACGGAGAGTTGCCTGCATGATGCCGTACATTACTCGGGATAATCAACTTTTATGTTAAAGGCCGTGTGCTCGTCCTTGACGGGACTACAACACTTGCTGTAGGCCACCGGGGCGTATCAGTTTCTTGCGAGTATGGCCTTCTCATGTAGTCCGCAGAAGACCTAGTCGTTCGGCTGGGCGGAACCGCAACATATGATCAGACGATCGCACGTCCGGCGGTGGACAGGCGCGAGACTACACGGTTTGTCGCCCAACGGCATCCGCGACCACATTCCGGGACGGTGGGCCCAGCGCACGCGGCGAGTATAAGAAGACTAGCTGCAGCGCCGGTCCCACCGTATTCCCCTCTTCCCCTCTGAGCCCTCCGAACCGAGCATGTGCTTCTACTTGATCACCTTCACGCAAGGCACCTGCGAGCACCGGTGGCCGACGAAGCGGCACTACGTGAGCACGCTGAGGCGGGGGGCGAGTGACGTACTGAGATGGACACCGTGCCCTAGGTCGACTGCAACATGACGATTTGCACGCGTAGCTGCAGGCACAACCCGGCGACACACGAGTGTGGAAAGGACTGCAAGGATTGGTGAGGACTGGGAGCGGTGCGAAGTTATGCCATACAGACTGACAGAGTGCGGGGATAGGTCGGTGCCGGACCAGAAGATTTGCCTGGACTCGTTGAGGGAGCCTTGCTTCGAGTGTCGCGGGTTAGAGACACCGCGGATGAGGAACTGGGACAGCGACGATGGCGAGTACGTCTCGAGCAGCGAGGAGGAGAGCAGCGACGAAGAAAAATGAGGGCTTTGGGCTCGGCGTTGGGAGCTCGGCGGCGACGACTTGGGATTCGGGCGATGATAGGATGTCGATATGTTTTGTCGCTAGTTACACAGACTACATGCTTCAGATCGTGCTGGGACGGTGTGAGTGGGCGTGGAGAGTTAGACGGCCTGGTCACATGCCGCGACGCGCCGCGTTCGATGGCGCGCCCCCGTCTTGTTCTGAATCTCTTCCGTCCACCTCTCCCTCACTGCCTCTCTCATGCCTGCACTCCTACCGCCCTTATTCCAACAAGGACGAAGCGACGAATTCGCGCGTTCGGGAAAGTCACTCGCGCTAGTCGTTTCACCGAGAGACGACTCTGTGGCCGTTTTCGCCTCTGCGAACGTACGTGTACCGCCTCTCCTACTAGGCCTCATACTCAGCCCAACTACTTTCTCAGACGGATACACGAAACACCCAATCATTGCCTATCCAGTCCCATATCTACCTCGCCCGCCCACACGATGCTCCAACCTCCGAACGCCGCATTGTACGTATTCCCTCATACAGTCCAGTAGCTATATGCGCTCATTCTTCTCCAGTTCGTCACCGATCACTTCCGCATCTTTACAGCAATGCAGACACTCCGGAGCGCCGCGCAGGCGCGAGAGATCAAGATGTACGCCCCGTATTCACTCATAGTCTTCGTAGCTTACCTTTGATACAGAGCTGACGACGACGAATGCCTGCAAGCGGTAAGCAAGCTTTCGATCGACTATGTCAACTTTGCCAAGGAGTGTTGCGTCTACTGCTCGGTGAGACCATCTTCTCTCCGCCACATATCCCATCACTCAACCTACTCTGCAGCGTGACAAGACCAGCCTCACTGAACCTCTCCAGCTCGATGCTGAGCACTATCGCAAACTCTACACCTGCTTCTCCTTATTCTCCCTGCTCTACGCCACCGCGCCCGGGTACGACAGGGTTCCCGTCGGCGACGAGCTCATGGAGTGGCTCAACATCCACGACGTACAGCCGACGACAGAAGAGGGCGACCACCTCAGCAGCTGCGAGCGCCCGTGGGAGGACGAGACATTCTGGCCCTACCTTACTCGGTCAGTCCTACTCATCCACCCTCCATTCGTGTTAACCCTCCCCTCAGTGCGACCATCCGTGGCCTCTCGCGCGCATCCGCATTCTTCTTTGACGCCCTCTCCAACCATCCGTCGCTCTACCTCCAAGACCTCGCAAAGCATCTTAGCCCGCTCGTTACGCAGCACCCGCGGCTCCACAAATTCAGTGCCGAGCGCGACTTTGTGATCGCCGCGCGGCGGTGGCGCGACAAGGTCAAGGGCGTGCGCCTCGAACTCGACCGTGTCCCCGAGGATGCGCGCGACGACGGCTTCGAGAACTGGTGGGCCCGCGTGGACGATATCGTCGGTATTATGGAGGGCAGAGAGGAGTTTGTGAAGAGGGTGGTGGCTGAGCTCGGGGGCGATTGGAAGGAGGTGTGTGCGGTGTGGTGCATTTTTGTCAACACGCGCATACGCAGGGCCGAACTCCCGTGAGTTGCTTGTGTCTGTGCCCAATGTCATTTTGCTCATCTTCCTCGTTCAGCGAGATCGTGTCCGAGCTGCTAGATGAGATGCCGCCGGACCCGACGAACCTCGAAGACGTCGTACACTCCTCACTATTCCTCGGCAAGCCAAGAGCCGCGCTCGAGGATGCTGCACGATTAGACATCTTGCTTGCTGCGCACCTCGCCGACACCATGGACACTCTCGATCTCATCAGCGACACGCCCGACGAGTGAGTCCCTCCCCCCCTCGAAAACTTGCAGCCACTCATGCTGTGCTGCCCAGCTCCGGACTAACCCTCCGCGGGCACTACGTTCTCGCCTACTGCGAGTACCTCCGCTCCGACCCCGCCCTCTGGCGAATCACCGTCGGCTACCTATGCACCTGCGGTCCGATCGGGTACGAGACCGCCGACGAGGTCCTCCTCCGTGTCCCGCTCCGCCTGCAGCCCTCGTCTGACTCGAAGGAGGATGCTGAGGTGCAGGCCCGCCTCCGCGCGGGCGCGCTCGCGGGCGTGCTCAAGGAGGTCAGCGTGTGGTGCCATGAGCACAATCGCGAAGCGGTCCGACGTGCGGTATGCCGGGTCGCTGCGCAGACGTTCATGCGCGAGCGCGAGTATGGGCTCGCCGTTTCGTATTGTGTCTCGGCAGAGGACTGGGCGGGGCTCGCGCGTATCATCGACCGCATGCTCGAAGTGTACATCTCGCAAGGTACGTGCGCTTGCTCCCTCTATGAATGCGTGTCGCGAGTGCTGACGTGCGGTGGGCGTGTGTAGGATCCGAGGAATATGCGCGCTCGGTAGCGCAGATTGCACCGTCCGTCATGACGCTCCGCGCGGAGTCGAAGGCGCACGGCGTGTTTGTGTACCGGCTCAAATTCGCGGTACGCTTCGCCGAGTTCCACTATCGTCGATTGAACGGCGCGCTCCAAGATGCTGCATTCGACGTCGTTGCGATGCTCCGCGAGGAAATCGCGCCCAAGTCGTGGTGGGCCGTCATCCTCTCCGATGCCGTCGAGCTTCTGCAGAACAGTGCGTGGCTCTTATGTATATGCGTTCTGGTTTACGATAGCTCATGAACTTTGCAGACGAAACCATGTTCTTCACGTCGATCGACGCCACGTTGCTCCTACACCGACTAGAGGAGATCCATATTCGGGCGGAGCAGGGGTCCGCGGACGAGTATCTCGCCGTCCTTGCGAGGACGACGAAGAGTGGCGGAGAGGCGCATGCACTACAGCGCCTACAGACCGTGCGTCTGGCGTTGGCAAGATACTACGCAAAGTGCGCCGTGATTGGCGTCGGTGGTCGGACAGTTGTGGGCGGCGCACATTGAACTCTGCGTTCGATCTGCTGATCTGTGGACGATGTATACATTATGTTTTGCTGTTCAGTATGGATCCATTACAGTTGCTTCACGCGCGTACAAGGGGTAGGGTGGGTATCTCTTTCCAAGACATGCTCAGGGACTAGCTCGAGAACCCGTCGCACTTTGCTCGGGCTTCAGGGATTGGTGGCGTCAACATCGCCTCAAAGTTAGTTGTCATTATAGGGGATTTCGTTCACTTGGGTTCCTTTGAGGGAGGGGTCCTATGTCCGCTAATCCTTCCACTGGACAGGATTAATCCTTCGTGGTAATGTATCACGTGATGTTAGCCTTCTCCCTGTACACTAGCCTTCCTCCATAGTGTAGTGTATGATGGTCGTAGTGTAGTGTATGATGGTCGTAGTGTAGTGTATGGCAGTGGTGTGCTGCAGTGCATCACTGCCAAGGTCCTCAGGAACAGCATACACGGTGACGGTGACGCGCTACAGCGCATGAACGCCATGGGTGAGTACACACGATGGCGGTGACGCGCCGTAGCGCGTGAACGCCACGCTCAGGTATACTGTATACGGAGTTGTGACGTTCACGCGCAAGTGCGCACGACCGCCGCCACAGGTCCCTGGCCCACCAAAGTCGATGGCGGTGACGCGTTCCAGCGCGCGACCGTCACAGCATGCAAGGTACATG
>MPVS01000074.1:0-10889 GCA_001931775.1 Fomitopsis pinicola | reverse complement strand
GCTTACTCACGCTAATTTCGCAGTTGCGGTGCGCATCGTTGCACTCGAAGCACCGCCAAGCCTGCCCGACCACCCGGCACTCGGGCACCTCGTTGGTCGACCCGTCCCTCCTCGAGCAGCCGGCACAGCGGAACTTGCCCTTGAACTGCAGCAACACAGTCAGCGAACACGCAAACGGTGAGAGACGGGTACGCACCTTGACGAGAAGGGTCTGCGGCGTCTTCGCTGTAGACTGCTTGCGCGCGCCCTTGCCAGCGGGCTTGCCACGGGTGGCCTTCACGGGCATGACGACCTTGTTGCGGGCAGCCACCGTCACCGCACGCGTTGCCCTCGCAGGCGTAGCCTGTGCCGCCTTCGCCGCAGCTGGACGTGGAGCAGTCGTCGCCGCAGGTGCAACCCGCGCCTTCTTCTTCGGAGGTGCAGTGCGCGCAGATTTCTTCCCCTTGCCCTTGCGAGTGGTGGTGCGCTGGACGGCCTCGTCTTCCTCCGGGTCGAGCTCGTCGAGCTCATCCTCATGATCGTCGGGATCGTCGGGATCCTCCGCCTCCTCGGACTCGGAGGCAGGAGCCGCCCGCTTACCGTTCTTGTTGGGAGGAGAGGCCTCGTCATTGGCTGAGACCTCCGGACGCTGAAACAGAGTTCACGTCAGCACATGGATCCACAAGATACCGGTACGTACCTGTTGACCCTCCCCGGATTGCTCGGAGCGCTCAGCCTGCCCCTGCGGTGTCTTCTTCCGCGGGGCCGGCTTCCCGTACGCTGGCCGGTTCTGGTAAGTAAAGTCCGCCGCGCGCAACAGCTGGTGCACTCACAGATGCACCGGTCGTTGCCTGGACGCAGAAGTGAGGTAAGTGTAACTGCAACGGAGACGCAGATGGACGACTCACTAATCCACGCCACAGATAGGTGATCTGTGACGAGGGACTGCCCGTCCGGCTCATTGTTGCGAGCCGTGCAGCCCTCCTCGATCGCGAGGGGCATGAAGGGCACGTCGCGCTTCACGGTGCGCATGTTCATGACGCGCACCTCCTCGCGATAGATCTTGAGGGCCCGCACGATTGCGGGCGTGGCGTCGGCCGGGAGGTTGTCAAACGCCTTCTCCCACTCCGCCGGCTGTGTGCCCATGTGTAGGCACGGGGGACGCACGAAAACGAGAGGTACGTACCAGGATGTACTCCGAAATCAGCTTGAAGGCGGCCGCGTCGTCGAGCGGCCCCTCCCAGACCTCCTTGAGGAGGTTTGTGATGCCGCTAAGGGCCGCGGAATTCTCCGTGAAGGACGTCGGCGGTGAGTCAGTGAATAGGACGTCCAGGCGGTCCTTGCAGTCAGGGTGGTCGGCGGCGAGGTGGACCAGCTCAGAGACGAAGCCAGCCCAGGTACGATCAGCGATGCGGAGAGCCATGGGCATCCAGCGGGGAGTCGGATGATGCAAGCAGAGGGGATGAGGGCGAGCACAGAGGAGAAGCGGAGGAGAGAGCGCGAGACGAGGGGAGGAGGGAAAGAGAGCAGTGTGAGAGAGACAGCGAGCGGAGAAGACGCAAGTGCGCGCGGGTGCTCGCGGAGACGGACAATCTCGATGGAAGGTTCACGATCGAGGATCGTGATCAGATTTCATTAAGGCTTCGATCGGTGAGTACTTACCATATCCGGTCCAAGCGCGCGACCTGCAATCCCCCAAGTCCGATCCGACGACCAACGAAGGCAGGAGAATGGGTCCGGGCTATCGATAGGTAGGTCATTGTTTGCGTGTGATCTGGCGTACTTACAGTGGATAGCTTCGGATGTATGGAGGGCGGGAAGGACGTAGGACGGCTCGAGGGAAGCAGGAGTGAGTGTATCCATTGAAACAGCGGTATACTAATCTACGTATCTTGTTAGCTGGCTACTCCGGTGGACAGTGCCGTGTCTCGGCACACCACACACTGTGTGGTATGCGCACCGCGTGGTGCATACGACGGCGGTCTCGCGCCGTGGCGCGTCACCGCCATGGACGCCGGCAGATACACGGTCACCATCGCCTGAGACAACCACGTCAAGGGTATGGCGGTCTCGCGCTGAGGCGCGAGACCGCCATACGTCTATCGCATGCGCTGCAGGTAGGACGTGTCATGGCGGTGACGCGCTGCGGCGCGAGACCGCCATAGTGTACCGTGTGCAAGGGCCTATGGCGGTGACGCGCCTCAGCGCGAGACCGCCATACGTCTATCACATGCGCTGCAGGTAGGACGTGTCATGGCGGTGACGCGCTGCGGCGCGAGACCGTCACACGGTACCACCTGCAGTGTGCCCCTCACACACGCATCCATGGCGGTCGCGCGCCATGGCGCGAGACCGCCATGGGAACTAGGTGAGTCTACACTTAAGCATCTCTTATCTATTGAATGCCTCCCAGTTGCAGGTCGCGTGCCGCTGTTCCGAGGCCTCTAACATCCCCGCAGATCTTGTGCGTGCGGAGATACTGCCGGTGAGCCTTCGCGTGCGTCTCTCCATCTACTGACTCCGTGTAGATAGATGGTCCAGGCGCCTCGGCGGAGGTACATGCACGGTGTCCCGGCACTCCGTATCATGTGCGCTGGCCGCGTCTCCCCGCACCTGCCCGCACATGCGTTCTCCTCACGCATCCCTCCCTCCACCTCCCTTGCTTGCTTGCTCAACTCACCCGCTCCTTCCGGCTCGGTCCGCTCTCTTGGGGACACACCATGGTGAAGGGGGCGAAGAAGAAAGGCGTCGCCTCACCTCGAGCAAAGCCGCCGCCGAAGCCGAAGCCGAAGCCGCCACCCAAAGTCGATGCAAAGCAGGGCACAGCCGCTCCAGCAAAAGCCGAGTCCGACAACGAGGAGAAGGCTCCGAAGAAAGCAGATGTGAGTGTCTCTCACATACGCCCTTCGCGTGCGTACGATCGTGTGCGATCGTACACAGATGCGCCTCGATCGGTCAGAATCACTCACCGCACCATCACACAGCCCGAGCTACTCCAGCGGACGCAGAAAGACATACTTGTCCTGCAGAACAACCGCTTCGAGGCGCGATTGGGGCATGCATGGGTGTACTTCATGCCTGCAGTGCCCGTCGCGCACAACACCGAGATCCGCCCCAGACACTACAACCCCCGAGGCCTCATCGAGGGGCACGTCAGCAACCTCGTCGCGAGCTTCAAGAAGGATACGTACCAGAACCACATCGCCGGACACATGATCGTCGTCACTATCGACCCCAAGTCCATCCCCCCAGGCTTCAAATTCGCCACCAACGCTGATTCGCCGCACATGCCAATCCTGTACCTCGTACCGTCTAGCGATGGCGGACCGGCCGTCCTCTACCTCGTCGAGGGCCAACATCGTCTTGCTGCCGCGAGACTCCACCTCGCGCCAGATTTCGAGAAGTACGCGCAGACCATCCGGGACTTCGAGGCCCAGCAAGCGATGCCGCAAAACGAACGCCCGGGGACGTACCATGAAGACCTCGCACGGCTCGAGCTCGCCGCAAATGACGCGATGACAGCGATGCAAGAGCAGGGCACATGGGTCGCTGAGATCTTGGATTATGGTGAGTGCGCACGAGTGTGACGTGCGACTGCGCTAACTACTGTACACATGCCAGACAAACTCTCCGAAGACGCCGCAGGTTTCATCTCAAGCAACAAGAAGTACGTCTCGGAGGACGACACGGAGGACGTCAAGCTGTACACCATCGCGATGCAGCTTCAGCCCGTCAAGTTTGGCACCGCGGAGTATGACACCCGCGTCGACCGCATCAATGAAGAGGTGCGACCTCCCGGCTCAAACTCCAGCACCGCGAAGACACTCCTCTCGACGCTCGTCCGGGAGCCGAGCGTCATGCACTTCTTGGTGCGCCTCCAGTCCTTCAAGGATACTCGGCCGCAGCCCGAGAATGTTGTGCGGCGCCGCGACGAGCGCAGCTACTTCTTCAAGATGAAGTTTTTCGACCGCACGGAGTGGCGGAACCGCCTTGGCCACAAGGCAGGGGTACGTACCTTCATGTCTCTATCTGAGTATTCCACTGATGTCTTTGCAATGCCGTCGCCGCAGCTCTTCACCCACACTTGCATCGACATCCTCAACGTCATGGGTGGCATCGGCTCACTCCGCAAGTTCAAGCCCTTGTCTGAAGTCTCAACCATTCTCAGCCAGACCGCCGTCGCGATCAAGACGCGTACCATGTACCTCGCGCGTCAAAGCATCGAACCGAACACGCAAATGTCGATGGCTGAGATTGCGGTCCTCGACCCTACCACCGGGGATATCGACGACAGCATCCTCGCCCCCTTCAACGCGCTCGAGCGCGAGTTCCGCGTCTCCATTGCCGAGCCCGACTACTCGATCTGGGCCGACGAAGCATTGCAGGTCCTCGATACCGCTACGGCCAACACCCTCCAAGCGCATGTAGCCATTCTCGGCACAACTGCTCCCCTCGTCCCCGTCGTGCTCTCGAAGTATGCTGACGCCGTGATCGCCGCGATCAGCACCAAACTTACGCCATCTGGGCTCACGCCTGCCGCCATGGAGGAGCACCGCGAGGTGACCCTTGCTCGCCTCATGTTCGCATACAATCGCACCCGATTCGTCCTGGCCACTGAGCCGTTGGATATGCTCCGCTGGCCGCTGATGTGCTCCAACACCGTCAAGATCATCGACGAGGAGTTCAGGACTTACGGGCGTGGATGGCTTCGCGTACGTCATCCTCCACGCATATTCAATCTGTGAGACGCTAACGGTCTTCCTCGCAGGCCTTGTGGGCCTTCTGTCCCGTCATATTCAACAAGACCCTCATTGGAGCCTCCCTCGACCCTTCCTTCGCTGCGTTACACGGCCTCGGAAATGCCATTGGTGTTGCACCGGGCACCAACACCTTCTACGCGCACAGCAGCATCCAGATTGTCGTACGTCTCCTTCACTCAACCTATCTCCAGCTCGTATACGACTCGCATTGCATTGCATACATGTATCTACGCACCGCATCTATCCAATGACGGTCGCGCGCGAGGGCGCGAGACCGCCATGCCGTGTACTCACTCGATACCTTTGTGAGATCGTAGGCTATGGCGGTGATGCGCACCTGCGCGCGACCGCCATAGCGTGTGTGGCAAGCGGGTTGTGTGCCATTTGATGGCGTCCTATGGCGGTCCTGCGCCCATGCGCGTCACCGCCATTGACCCCCGCTGATGACAAGCCTCCGCAAGTGCGCTATGGCGGTCCTGCGCACCTGCGCGCGACCGCCATGACCACTGTCCGCGATGTTCTATGTGGCAGAAGTCATGGCGGTCGCGCGTCTTGGCGCGGCACCGTCATGGCTCATGGATATGTTTGGTGTCTACATAACAATCTGCTGACGATCGTATCTTGTAGGCTACCCGGGCGGTCGTCTCACAGAGGCACCGCGCTGTTGCTTGGCTTCAGGAATTTGGCGACGAGGGCCCCAAAATCCGCACGCTCTGGGCCATGCGCAAAGGTGAATACAAGACCATGGCGAAGGGCATATGCGCAGACGTCATCGACACCGCCGCGTTGACCAAGTTCTACGCTGCAACCCACTGGAAGGAGACGCTTCGCCCTGGCGAGGATTTCGCGAAGATGATGATCACACTCAGTGACAAGGAGCTTGTCAGCTCCCTGGGGCAGCAGTATCGCAACCGGGACGCTGACGAGGTCGATTTCGCCGCCCTCAGAAACACACACGCTCAGTGCATGGAGCTTTACCTGCGCTTCACCTCTATCCCCTGGACCATCCGTAACGACCGTGCGCTGTCATCTGACACCTGGCCTGTCTGTGTGATCGTCGGTCCTTGCGAGATATCCAACGCTCGTGCTGTGTACATGGACCTACCTCAACGACCGGGTTGGTGGTCCCCCCTGGTTGGCGAATACCGTGATCTGCTCGAGCGCGTCATGAAGGAGTTCTTCCCTGACCCTCGGCGGCCGTTTGGATTCTGGGACGGAGTCCTGCCAATCCCCAACAAACCCTCGCCGGATTGGGACACCCAAGGCGGCGTCACACCAGGCCAGCGCCACAAACGTGGTCGCACGCATCCGGTCGCACTTGTACTCACTGGTGACCAGTCTGGCGCAGACTCGGGTGGACCGACCGATGCGCCTCCTGATGCGTCTCCCCACGAGCCTCAGCTCATCGACGTCGACATGGCCCCTGACTCCCAGACGGTTGCCACGGCAAAGAAAGCAGGGAAGGCACGCGCATCGGCGAAGAGGAACACTGCGGGCCCGGCCGGCGACAACGACGAGTGGGGTCCAGCCGGCAAGCATCACGAGGATATCGTCAAGCTTATTGCTCGCTTCTGCCGGCCCATCTTCATGCAGGCTATCGACGATGGCAGGAAGAGCGGGTCGGCCTCGCACGAGCGCGTCAGCCTGGCACTCTACAACCTCATGGAATACGGGTACAATGTGAGTCATTGGACGGTGTGGTGATTTGTCTACTGACACGTTGTTTCCGCTTCCGCGCACTTGCGACTCTGCTAGTGCGGCCTCATCGAGTTATCGCAAACCGGTTATTTCTGGAGGCTGCACCTGGACAACAAGAAACAGAAGGTGAACCCTGCGGATACGAACCATCCGCCATTCGACGCTACGCACATGTCATGGCAGCCACTGCCCCTGGAGTTGCAGCGCATCGTGCATACCACCATCCGTACGAAATACCCGGTGTGGATGGAGCTCCACGACCACACGCAGCCCATCGACATCGACGGCACAGAGCATATGTCGCCGTTCGCTCGGCTGCTCCAGGAAGTCGATGCGGCGTTCATCGAGTTTTGTACGACGGATGATGACGAGCCGCAACCCCCAGGCCCTAGCACGCGGACGCAACAAGATTTCGACCCCTTCGAGGAGTGGAAGGCTCTTCGTCGTGCGCACATCAAAAGCACCCTCCAGGACACCTGGTCGCAATATGTCCGCCGCGATGACGACGTCGACGTCTCGGAGCTGCGCATACGCAACGCGATCCACACCGCGATGGACTATGCCATCGCAGAGGGGCTGGCCGAGATCACTGACGAGGACGAGGAGGCCGTTTACTGTCGTTACCTTCAGAGCATCGCACAAGGGGGTGAAAACTCGGATCATGATGACGACGAGCCCAGCATCCACGAAAGCTCGGATCATGACGACGAGCCTAGCATCCACGAAAAGACGGATCGCGATGATGCGACTCAGGATGACGACGACGACTACACCCCACTTTTCGAGCTCAAGGCAACCCCTACGAACTCGGAACCTCCTGGCAGCCCCCGCAGTGACAGCGACGAAGAGAGCGAGCCTGACGCATCGCAACCCGTGGTCCCTGTCTTCAGCCCTCCTCGTCCGCCGACGAAACGTTCGCGCGCTGACACTGGTCAGAGCCGCTCGAGCCAGACGAGCGCGACATCGAAGAAGGTACCTACCCCATCGAAGCCGAAAGCGAAATGTCCGCGCAACGAGCAGCAGCAGCCCGCGGATGACGAGGACACGCTCATGGGCGACGAGACACTGCCGCAGTCCGCTGCAGTGCCAGAGGCTCCTCTCAGTACGCTGCCGCAGGTGCAGGTGCCGGCGCAGGCGCAGGTGCAGGTGCCAGCGCAGGTGCAGGTGCCAGCGCAGCCGCAAGTGCCAGCGCAGCCAGAAGGACCTGTTGCACACGCGAAACAGTGGGTGCTGCCCATGCCTCCACCTGGTTGGCCTGAGGTGCCGTGCACTGCAGCCCAGGCTCTTCGCATCATTGAGCCATGCTGGGGTGCATCCATTCGATACCGTGCTAGGCTCATTCGAGATGACGCTATGCGTTACCTGCACCCATTCTCTGCGCACATCAGCGATAAGTATGACGCCTGGACCGTCGACTCACTGCGAAAGAATGTCCCCCCTGTGTACTCTATTCCATGGCAAACTGCGTTCCCCGTCCTGCGTCACTACAAAGGCAAACACAAGTCCACCCGAACTCACCTGGCGGCCTGTGCAATCGCCTTCGAACTCGAGCGGTTTGCAGCGATTGAGGCTGTGCTGGTCGAGATCTTCTGGGCGATCTACTGGCATAGCATTGCGAACACCGGGCCATGGCACCTCGAGAACACCATGTTGGGCCCAGTCGAGGCCGGCCCTGCCAGGGTGGACGACGTCATACGCATCGCTGTCTGTCTGTACCGGCTCGTCGTCCACGCCGCAGAGCATTTGTCGCGTGAGTCATTTATGCCCAACATCTGTTTGCACCGTGCTGCGCGGGTCACTCATGCATATCCTCGACATGCGACGCCATGGCGGTCGCGCGCACCTGCGCGTGACCGCCATCGCGACATGTTACACCCGCTACACACAATAGCCTAGGCATGCACTCCGCTATGACGGTCGTGCGCACTTGCGCGCGACCGCCATTCCGACCGCTGGTAGGGCCGCTGGGTACCACGTAGGTAGCCTGCCATGGCGGTGCCGCGCCCGAGCGCGAGACCGCCATAGCGCACTGTACACTCAACATCTGGGTGCATACAGTGTCCCATGACGGTCGTGCGCACTTGCGCGCGACCGCCATTGCGACCGCTGGTAGGGCCGCGAGGTATCAAGGAGGTAGTCTGCGATGGCGGTGCCGCGCCCGGGCGCGAGACCGCCATAGCGGACTGTGCACTCAACATCCGGGTGCATACAGTGTCCCATGACGGTCTCGCGCTCGGGCGCGCGGCCGTCATGACACTTCCCACCCTGCCTCTCCGAGCCTCTTCGAGATACAATACTCATACATCCTTGTGTTACAGGAGAGGCTGGTGTCCATTCCTCCACATACGGACGAATGTGGACGGCGCATCATCCTGCCGCACGTATCTTTTTAACGCATACAGCGCATGGTCAAATAGACGTCGAATACGTCCGTAGGCGGCTCGGCAACGCGCGTCCCATCACGGATCTTCCTGGGTTGTACGCAGGCATAAACGGCATCGAGGACCTGGCCAATAAGCCGAAGGGAACGCAACGCCGCGATCTCGAACAGGTCGACCGCTTCGACCTGTCCTACTGCGTCCTGACTCTCATTCACGACCGCTACCACTCGGATCAGACATCGGACGAGCTTCGTGCGACCGTCGCACAATCGTGGCATTCCGTCATTGCACCTAACATTGCAAGCTACGAAGGTGAGTCATTCGGGACTGCGAGCAATCACTTTATTGATTCGGTGCTACCCAGCTGTGTTTTGCAAGCACTTCGAGGTGGAAGCGCTGTGGCGGATGACAATCACCGACCTCGATCCTTCTGCCGCTGAAGTGGAACTCGGTCATGTCGACGGCGACCTGGCGAGCCGTTGCATGCATTATCTCTTCGCACCCGCCGCGTCAAGTGCTGTGCACGATATCTGGGGTCCGTCCGACCGAGCCTCCGGCCTCTTCATCTTGATGCTCGCTACGGTCCCTGCACCCTCTCTGAGTACTGAAGAGTTCTCGCACGAGAACGTCGTCTCGGTGTACAAGATCCTCCACTCGTGGGACGAGGTTTGCCAGATGTTCTCAAGGCTGTTGAAGCACTTTGCAGCAATCGATTGTGTCGTACCTAGGCAACTCCTCGCACACGTCGACGGCTTGTGTGCGACGATGCGTACATACATGTACAACTGGCAACGTGAGTACTTCGTGTTAGTCCAGACCGTGCGTCTCACACTCCCAACGGCAGAGATGGCGGAGAGTAAGACGCACTTTGACGCAATATTGGCACGCAGACTCAAGGCAGCGGAGGCGGACGCTCAGTCCTCAGGGCGTCAGAACCGTGCGGATTTGACGGAGACTGTCCCCAACGAGTCTGCATCGCAAGCAGGGTCGCCCCTCACACCAGTCTCCGCCACGCCGCCGCTTCCATCCGCCACCACCACCGATCTCACAAGTGAGATGAGGGACCGCGTCCCGCCCCTCTCGCCTCCTTCTACGAGGGCTCGTGGCTCGTCGCGTGGTCGTCTTGCTCCCAAACGTGGTGGAAGCTCATCTGGTAGGGGTGGTTCCTCGTCCTCGTCGTCAACTAAGGCAACCCAGGAAGTACGCCGTTCAGAACGTCAGTCTGATCGTCAATTGGCCAACGCTACACCCAGTGATGCATCCAGCTCTGCATCGCGTCCAAGTACGAGTAAGCCCAAGAAGAGCAAACAGACCACAAGGGCTGATGATGAGTTCGAACCCCTGCCTCTCCGTCTGCAGGACAAACTCCCCTAGCTCGGATGTGGTCGTGCATGCGCTGTCGCACTGTTCTCGTATATCCCACTCAATACGCTTACCTGTCTGTACCTGTATCTCTCGAATATATGCATCCGTTCGCACTGAATGGACGCCGCGCCTGCGTGCGCGCAGTTGCGCTCCCTAGGTACACGCACCTGCGCAGTCGCCCGACGGAGTCGGCCTGTCCTATAGCAACGCATATGACTGTTGCCACCATGTTTTGATTTGTGATTAGAGTTCCATACTAACGATCGGCTATGATGTCAGACTCGGGGCGACGCTCTTCGCACGCCGAAGTTGAGGTAGCCAGTCGGATGTGCCCGCACCTGCGGACCTCGATGTTCTGGGTGCACGGCGCCGCTTTCGTGACCACGACGGCTGTTTCAGCAGGCCCAAAGTGTATCTTTCCGCGACGTCTGCATGTTTCAGGCTAGACACCCCATGCCTGGGCCGTATGGAATAAAGATATGTCCCATTTTATTTCCATTTTGACGAGTGCCTCGCCTGGGTTCGCTTGGTGTTGGTGTTGTACGTTTCCCGCTCCGTGCACTCGTCTGACTCTCCCTCCGTACCCCCGTGCTGCAGGACGCACCGCGATATCCCCAACGATTGTACCCCATTTTTGTTAAAAGGTTGGGTTAGGTAAGGGTTCGGGAAGGCATATCCGCCCCGAGCACCACTTCTCGCGCGTACG
>MPVS01000732.1:0-10761 GCA_001931775.1 Fomitopsis pinicola | reverse complement strand
GTTGTTATGGAAGCAGAGTACAACTTCCTAAATAACTTGTATTTTACGTTTATGGACGTCCTGGACAGGAATGCGACAGCTCTGCTGTCTACCCCTTTTCGTACCTGGCATCGCCGGATGGGGCATCCGTCTAAGGAAGTTATTCGCCGTTTACCTGATCATACCAAGGGTGTCGATCCAGTGGGGGTTGAGGATCAATCCCCTTGTGAAGGATGTCAATGGGGCAAGTCTCATCGCGCCCCTTTCCCCGCATCTTCCAAACACGCTACCAAACCTCTCGAGTTGGTTCACACCGACGAGGATGGTCCTATGTGTACTCAAGCTCTCAATGGTGGATTTAAGTACTTCATAACGTTCCTAGACGATTACTCGAGTCTAGGATGGGCCTACTACCTGCATCATAAGTCTGAATTGATCCAAGTGTTCGAGGACTTTAAGGCATGGGCTGAGAATGTTACTGGTTACAAAATAATCCACGTACGCTCGGATCGAGGGGGGGAATACACATCTGACACTTTCACCGCCCGTCTGAAGTCCTACGGGATAGTTCATCAGAAGACGGTAGCACACTCGCCTCAGCAAAATGGGCGAGCTGAACACTGGAATCACACGATCATGGAAAAGTCTATGGCTATGCTGCATCACGCTGGCCTAAGTCACGGTTTTTGGCAACTTGCGGTAGAATCCGCAGTCCATATTTACAATCGCCAGCCTATGCAACGCCTTAAATGGCAATGCCCGATAACTCTCTGGGATGGCACGATCCCGGATATTTCATACTTCAGAGTATTCGGTTGCAAGGCATTTGTGCATGTACCTAAGGAACAAAGACAAGGGAAGCTCGACAAGAAGGCAGTCGAGATGATCTTCGTTGGATATGAGCAAGGCTCCAAGGGCTATAAGTTCTGGGACGCCTCCAGTCGACGGATCGTAGTGTCTCGTGATGTGACCTTCGATGAAGATTCCTTTCCGGCACGCAAAGATTTGGCTAACCCAAAGACTCTGGGACTGCCACTGTTCGATCCTGTAGACTCTGATTCTGAGGATGATGACGAGGAACAGATTGACATACCACTTCCTCTACCAGTAGAGAGCGACGATGTCCAGGACATCGACGAACCGGAACCAGTGGGAGAACCTGACCGACAACTTCCAGAACCTACACAATGTCCTGATCCAGTTCCACCTCCTCAGCCAGAATATTCCCGTCCTCAACGTGAGAATGCTGGGAGGAACCCAAACAGGAATAAGGATAACGTTTATGGTGATGAGCCTCCGGCTCACATTGACAGACGTACTGATGCTCATGGAGATCAGCGCGCCGAAGTGTTTATGATATTGCAGGCTCTCAAGGAAGCCAATTATTCTGAGTCGGTTCCTACCTCGCGTTCAGACACAAGGAAATCCCCTGAGTTGGACCACTGGCACGCCGCTGAAGGCTCTGAGATGAAGTCTCATGAGCAGAACGGCACTTGGGTCTTGGTTCCCCGTCCCAAGAACCGCAAGGTTGTCAAGAACAGATGGGTATACGTGCGAAAGCACGATGGCCGGTACAAGGCTCGGCTAGTAGCGAAAGGCTTCACCCAAGTCTGGGGTGAAGACTACCATGAGACATTCTCTCCAGTCGCTCGTTTCGAATCCCTGAGATACATGTTTGCGCATGCCGCACTCGAAGACTGGGAGATGGACTCTATGGACGTCAAGACAGCTTTCCTCAACGGTGAACTCGAAGAGGAAATCTACATGGAACAACCTGAAGGATGGGTAGTTCCAGGCAAGGAGGATTGGGTCTGCCTCCTCAAGAAGGCCATCTATGGTCTTAAACAAGTGTCTCGTCAATGGAACGCTAAGATCCACAAATCCTTATTGGACCAGGGTTTCGCCCGGACCTATTCAGATGCCGGTGTCTATGTCTACTTTAGCACCGCCAACGGTCACACCTGCTATGTCGTACTATATGTCGACGACCTGCTGCTCATCGGCGATTCAAAGCTGTTCATCGAGCAAGTCAAGACTCACCTCAAGCAGGAGTACCAGATGACCGATCTTGGACCAGTAGAGTGTTTCTTGGGACTCAGGATTCGTCGTGATCGTCAAAAGCGACAGATCCTAGTTGATCAATCTGAATACGTTCAGACCGTTTTGGAGAGGTTCCAAATGTCTAACAGCAAGCCTGCTAAGACACCTCTACCTGCTGGTTCAGTTTTGGAGAAAAGTACGGAGACCGCGACCGACGTGTTCCGCACTCAGTACCAGAGTATCATCGGTAGCATCATGTATGCTATGCTTGGTACTAGACCTGATCTTGCTTTTTCCGTAACGAGACTTGCCAAGTTTGCCTCGAACCCGTCGAAGCAACACCTGCGCCTCGCCCAATACGTTTTGCGTTACCTAAGGGGAACAAAAGACTATGCGCTTTGCTACGACGGTGCTTCCAACTCCGGGTTAATCGCCTATTCGGACTCGGACTGGGCTGAAGACCACGACGATAGGCACTCCACAAGTGGCTGTTTATTCCTTATGGCCAATTGTGTCGTTTCTTGGGTTTCCAGATGCCAACCCACAGTTTCCCTCTCTTCTACTGAAGCAGAGTACAAAGCCGCCTCGGACGCATGTCGTCAAATGGCTTGGCTTTGGAACTTCGGACAGGAGCTCGGTGACAACATGACCGCTCCCACTCCCTTGTGTCTGGACAATCAAGGAAGCATTTTCCTTGCGGTTAATCCTGCCATGGACTGCCGCACAAAACACGTCGAAATTTGGTATCACTTCATACGTGAATTCTATGAGAAGGGTGAAACCGACATCTTCTTTGTTGCGAGCGAAGACCAGCTTGCAGATGCGTTGACCAAGAACGTTCCACTCTCTGGAATAGAGAAGCTTCAAACGTCAACTGGCATGGTCATAGTGTCTTGAACTAGTGGGAGTGTTGAACTTCTACCATTTCAGGTGTTATCTTATCAGGCTTGCCTGATATGGACTTATCTTGTGTTCTGCAACGCTACGTACCGTACTGTACGCTTACTTTCCTTTTTCGCTCTTATCTTATCTACAGGACTCGTTATCTCTCGTCCTGATCTCAGTAGATTAGATTACGGACTCATTTCGGACTTCCGGACTTGTTCAGACCTCCGGTCCCTTCGGACCTCCGCTCCTTTGGCATGTGTTATCACCGGTAACCCGGAGTTCCGGTTCCGTCTTACTAACACTGACTCACGTAGCTTACGACTCTGACTCAGCCCTCAGCTGATACGCTTACTGTACGATCACCTGATGGCTGTCTGACATGTATATATACTGGGCTTGGACGCCCTCTAATGTATCGTTCCTTCCACTGCTCTCCCGTGTGCCTAACGGGTCCTTCCCTCCAGCAGCTCCCCTCTAGGTTCGTTCACCGCCCTCACCGCCACACACTCTCACTCCTTCAACAGGTTATGAGCCCTGCGCTCTTGCGCTAACCTAGTTGTTTAATCCCTGCAGGATCTCCAAAGACTACGCTTCCCAGGAGTAAGCCGTAGCAGTTTTCGAGTCGTATCAGAGACTCAGCTTTTGACGTCCTGAAGTGCCCAAAGCACTGAAGGATCGTATTTCCAGTGGGGCATCGTCCCGTTTGCACAAAGTTCATCCTCCAACGAAACCTAAGAGAAAGGTTCGTTGTCGCCGACTCTACCGCATCAACTCCGATCTCGGATCTAACATTTTTGTGACTCCAGTCGCACCCGCTCCCTGCTCCCGTCCGCTCAAACCCCGCCGCCCAGCCTCGCTCTTTGGCTGAGCGTATTTCCGCTCCCGCTCCGTGCCTGCTCCCCGACTTCAAGAAGAAGTCAACAGAAGAAGTCGTCGGGATTCTCGAGAAGAAGGTCAGCGCCACCATCGAGCGCTACCAGGCCATCTTCGACAAGAAGTACCTCTTCGAGTCCCTGCTCGGAGACTCTCAACACGCCCTCCACCGCTTCGCTGACCAGCTCAACTGGGTCAGCGACAACTTCGACAAGGCCAACAACTGGTCAAAGCAGCAGCGCGATAGCATATCGTGGGCTTGCCGCTGCGTCGGAACCACCAAGTTCTCGACGCCTCAGGAACCGCTCGTCAAGCGGTACAGAAAGGTCTGCAAGGACCTGACGAGCATAGCCAACGGGGGCTACTTGGACTGGATTGTTTTGTAGTACTTAGGTCGGCGTTCCTTACGTTTTGTTGCATATATACTGGAATATATATAAGTCAAGCATCACATTGTGGCTTTGTCTGAGCATTCGCTAGACGACGATTCAGAAGCACCGGAAACTGAAGCACCGGTAACAGAAACACCAGCAGCAGAAGAACAGCCATTCGACTGCACAGGACTACCTCACCTCTACGACTGCGCTGAACATCGAGATTATCATCTTCGACCAGGTTCAGGTCCTGACAGCGGGTATTGGTCGTGTGAGAAAACACTCTGTGAAAAGAGGTGGTCTGGTCCATTTGTCCACGGTGAAGACTGGGGAGGAATCCCAGTAAATCGCTGGCAAGAAACAGACGAGTTTTCTGTTTTTGCTTCTACAAGTTTCTTCGAGGGTTCTGTACCTGAACCTCAACATCTCGCTTCACTTCCAGAATTCGGGTCTCCTTCTATCCCCGGTTCTAGAGTGTTTTCCCCTACTCCTGAAGTTTCTCCTGTTCATCAATGTTTGTTCCTACTACTTTACCATCAGATCTATCGAATCTCTTCAAAGAAGACGACATAGAGGAACTCCTAGCACCGTCTCAAGAAGAAGAAGAGGCAACACCTCTTTCTCCTGACCTCGTTTTTGTTCTCCAAGGTTTACCACCTGCTGTTTCGGAAGAAGAAGTCTCAGACGACTTCTTCAAGTTTTATCTTCTTACCACCATGTCGGACTTGAAAGCAGACAATGTTTCAGTCCTTAAAAGGTCTTCGGACTACAAGGTTTGGTCGAGCCAGATGCTCGGCTACCTTACGTTTATAGAAGCTGAAGACGCTCTCAGAGCTGGTGACCTCAAGGACACCGACTACAAGAAGGCGAACGCCCGTGCCAAGGGTGTTATTCTTATGCGCACCAACAACAGTTTCCACCATCTTCTCTACGAGAAGGTCAACGGTGCAGAGGTCATGAAATCGGCAAAAGACATGTGGGCGTCACTCAAAACACATTTTGGTACACCGGACGCAGCATTCGTTTGGTCGCAGTTCTCCTCTCTCATCAAGTCGAGGGAGATGGATGATAACAAGCCGATGCAGGATCAGATCAGTAAGATCCAAACCGTGCTCAAGGACATCGTCAACGGCGGCATTTCGTTGGATGAGCCAACTCAGGCTCTCCTTCTTATGTCAAAAATCCCGGAGAGTTATTCGACAATGGTGTCTGCCATCATGGCGACAACCGTTCTCAAGGACCTGAAGATCAAGACGCTCGTCAGTAAGGTCCTCTCCGAGGAATCACTCCGCCGGTCCGGTATGGGACAGTCTGCGTCAAAGACGTCCCAGGTTAAGATGCACAACGGTCAAGATCCTTGCTCGCACTGCGGCAAGAAACACGGTTCGGACCAATGCTGGACCAAGTACCCTCACCTGCGCCCCAAGAAGGGCGGCGACAAGGGCAAGGGGAAAGGCAAAGGTGGCAACGGAAATGGTAAGAAGAAGGCGAACTCGGTAGTCGTACATACTACCAGCAACGGAACAAAGGTCACTGTGTCAAGTTCGTCGTCTTCGAATGGTCAGGGTGCATTGATAGTCAAAGTCGAGGAGGTTAAGTACACCGCTTGTACAGATTCTTCATGTAAAGTCTGTCCTCCTTGTACGGCTGGTTCTCTAGTAGCTGGTTCTCTTGTTGTACATAGTGGCGCGTCTGCTGACGCCGGGTCCGCGAAATTGAGCTCGTCGTTCTATTGCCCTGGTAAGTCTCATTCGCATCAACAATTGGGTAAGCGCATAATTTGGCTCATGGACTCAGGTGCAAGTCAGACGGTCGTCAATTCACTCGATTACTTCTGGGATTACAAGCCGTATATGGTTCCCGTCGTTTTTGGTACAGCAGGAAATGCAAAGATCGAAGCACTAGGCTCCGGCACTATCAAAGGTTTAACCAAAGTTGGAACAGAGCGTGTTTGGATTACCATATCTAATGTTGCATACATACCTCAAGCCTCTGGCTGTCTGTTTTCAACTGGTATTGTGGAGAAATCAGGACATACGCTCGTACAAGGTTCAGGTCATATGGTCATCTACGACCAACCGTTTTCGCATGGCAAAGTTTCTGGCAATGTTGTTATGGAAGCAGAGTACAACTTCCTAAATAACTTGTATTTTACGTTTATGGACGTCCTGGACAGGAATGCGACAGCTCTGCTGTCTACCCCTTTTTGTACCTGGCATCGCCGGATGGGGCATCCGTCTAAGGAAGTTATTCGCTGTTTACCTGATCATACCAAGGGTGTCGATCCAGTGGGGGTTGAGGATCAATCCCCTTGTGAAGGATGTCAATGGGGCAAGTCTCATCGCGCCCCTTTCCCCGCGTCTTCCAAACGCGCTACCAAGCCTCTCGAGTTGGTTCATACCGACGAGGATGGTCCTATGCGTACCCAAG
The DNA here is from genome assembly GCA_001931775.1 of Fomitopsis pinicola. NCBI lineage: Eukaryota > Fungi > Basidiomycota > Agaricomycetes > Polyporales > Fomitopsidaceae > Fomitopsis > Fomitopsis pinicola. The sequence goes on along the minus strand of MPVS01000732.1, from coordinate 4,177 downwards.
CTCTCAATGGTGGATTCAAGTACTTCATTACGTTCCTAGACGATTACTCGAGTCTAGGACGGGCCTACTACCTGCATCATAAGTCTGAATCGATCCAAGCGTTCGAGGACTTTAAGGCATGGGCTGAGAATGTAACTGGTCACAAAATAATCCACGTACGCTCGGATCGAGGGGGGGAATACACATCTGACGCTTTCACGGCCCGTCTGAAGTCCTACGGGATAGTTCATCAGAAGACGGTAGCACACTCGCCTCAGCAAAATGGGCGAGCTGAACGCTGGAATCGCACGATCATGGAAAAGTCTATGGCTATGCTGCATCATGCTGGCCTAAGTCACGGCTTTTGGCAACTCGCGGTAGAATCCGCAGTCCATATTTACAATCGCCAGCCTATGCGACGCCTTAAATGGCAATGCCCGATAACTCTCTGGGATGGCACGATCCCGGATATTTCATACTTCAGAGTATTCGGTTGCAAGGCATTCGTGCATGTGCCTAAGGAACGAAGACAAGGGAAGCTCGACAAGAAGGCAGTCGAGATGATCTTCGTTGGATATGAGCAAGGCTCCAAGGGCTACAAGTTCTGGGACGCCTCCAGTCGACGGATCGTAGTGTCTCGTGATGTGACCTTCGATGAAGATTCCTTTCCGGCACGCAAAGATTTGGCTAACCCAAAGACTCTGGGACCGCCACTGTTCGATCCTGTAGACTCTGATTCTGAGGATGATGACGAGGAACAGATCGACATACCACTTCCTCTACCGGTAGAGAGCGACGATGTCCAGGACATCGACGAACCGGAACCAGTGGGAGAACCTGACCGACAACTTCCAGAACCTGCACAACGTCCTGATCCCGTTCCACCTCCTCAGCCTGAATATTCCCGTCCTCGACGTGAGAATGCTGGGAGGAACCCGAACAGGAATAAGGACAACGTTTATGGTGATGAGCCTCCGGCCCACATCGACAGGCGTACTGATGCTCATGGAGATCAGCGCGCCGAAGTGTTTATGATATTGCAGGCTCTCAAGGAAGCCAATTACTCTGAGTCGGTTCCTACCTCGCGTTCAGACGCAAGGAAATCCCCTGAGTGGGACCACTGGCACGCCGCTGAAGGCTCTGAGATGAAGTCTCATGAGCAGAACGGCACTTGGGTCTTGGTTCCCCGTCCCAAGAACCGCAAGGTTGTCAAGAACAGATGGGTATACGCGCGAAAGCACGATGGCCGGTACAAGGCTCGGCTAGTAGCGAAAGGCTTCACCCAAGTCTGGGGTGAAGACTACCATGAGACATTCTCTCCAGTCGCTCGTTTTGAATCTTTGAGATACATGTTTGCGCATGCCGCACTCGAAGACTGGGAGATGGACTCTATGGACGTCAAGACAGCTTTCCTCAACGGTGAACTCGAAGAGGAAATCTACATGGAACAACCTGAAGGATGGGTAGTTCCAGGCAAGGAGGATTGGGTCTGCCTCCTCAAGAAGGCCATCTATGGTCTTAAACAAGCGTCTCGTCAATGGAACGCTAAGATCCACAAATCCTTATTGGACCAGGGTTTCGCCCGGACCTATTCGGATGCCGGTGTCTATGTCTACTTTAGCACCGCCAACGGTCACACCTGCTATGTCGTACTATATGTCGACGACCTGCTGCTCATCGGCGATTCAAAGCTGTTCATCGAGCAAGTCAAGACTCACCTCAAGCAGGAGTACCAGATGACCGATCTTGGACCAGTAGAGTGTTTCTTGGGACTCAGGATTCGTCGTGATCGTCAAAAGCGACAGATCCTAGTTGATCAATCTGAATACGTTCAGACCGTTTTGGAGAGGTTCCAAATGTCTAACAGCAAGCCTGCTAAGACACCTCTACCTGCTGGTTCAGTTTTGGAGAAAAGTACGGAGACCGCGACCGACGTGTTCCGCACTCAGTACCAGAGTATCATCGGTAGCATCATGTATGCTATGCTTGGTACTAGACCTGATCTTGCTTTTTCCGTAACGAGACTTGCCAAGTTTGCCTCGAACCCGTCGAAGCAACACCTGCGCCTCGCCCAATACGTTTTGCGTTACCTAAGGGGAACAAAAGACTATGCGCTTTGCTACGACGGTGCTTCCAACTCCGGGTTAATCGCCTATTCGGACTCGGACTGGGCTGAAGACCACGACGATAGGCACTCCACAAGTGGCTGTTTATTCCTTATGGCCAATTGTGTCGTTTCTTGGGTTTCCAGATGCCAACCCACAGTTTCCCTCTCTTCTACTGAAGCAGAGTACAAAGCCGCCTCGGACGCATGTCGTCAAATGGCTTGGCTTTGGAACTTCGGACAGGAGCTCGGTGACAACATGACCGCTCCCACTCCCTTGTGTCTGGACAATCAAGGAAGCATTTTCCTTGCGGTTAATCCTGCCATGGACTGCCGCACAAAACACGTCGAAATTTGGTATCACTTCATACGTGAATTCTATGAGAAGGGTGAAACCGACATCTTCTTTGTTGCGAGCGAAGACCAGCTTGCAGATGCGTTGACCAAGAACGTTCCACTCTCTGGAATAGAGAAGCTTCAAACGTCAACTGGCATGGTCATAGTGTCTTGAACTAGTGGGAGTGTTGAACTTCTACCATTTCAGGTGTTATCTTATCAGGCTTGCCTGATATGGACTTATCTTGTGTTCTGCAACGCTACGTACCGTACTGTACGCTTACTTTCCTTTTTCGCTCTTATCTTATCTACAGGACTCGTTATCTCTCGTCCTGATCTCAGTAGATTAGATTACGGACTCATTTCGGACTTCCGGACTTGTTCAGACCTCCGGTCCCTTCGGACCTCCGCTCCTTTGGCATGTGTTATCACCGGTAACCCGGAGTTCCGGTTCCGTCTTACTAACGCTGACTCACGTAGCTTACGACTCTGACTCAGCCCTCAGCTGATACGCTTACTGTACGATCACCTGATGGCTGTCTGACATGTATATATACTGGGCTTGGACGCCCTCTAATGTATCGTTCCTTCCACTGCTCTCCCGTGTGCCTAACGGGTCCTTCCCTCCAGCAGCTCCCCTCTAGGTTCGTTCACCGCCCTCACCGCCACACACTCTCACTCCTTCAACAGAGGTTGACCCACCTGGAAAACCATCAGACGTCAATCCAACATGAGAGCTCAGGAACACTCACTTCGGCGCATATACCTTGTTTGTGAACTGGTGGACACCAGTTGCAATATCCGCTAGTGCCGTCTCAATGTAGGGGGGTAATATGAGGTAATGTTAGGTGTTACTGGCTTGTTCAGGTTCTGACTCCACTCACCGTGTTGCAGATGAACACTATCATATTGTCAGGCATCTCAAGAATCTTGCTCGCTGAAGACTGAGTAACACCATCCCTCTGCTCACTAAACCAGTACTGCACGATCAATGTGTAGATTGCTGGATGCTGGAAGGGCCGCTTGCAGTTCACGGTGCTAGCCTAGCTCGCCATGTAAAGCTATATGTGTACAACATTTATTGACATGCTTACCTTAGTGTCCACATCGTCTCCCATCCAACACAGCTCAATGTCACTGAACACAAAGTTTGGGATCACATGTGTCCCCTGCTGATTGTACTTGAGGAGGAAGTGGGCGGCTGATACCCTCTGCACCGCCGGAAGGGTTTTCAGGCTATAGACATCTTCGACAACAGTCTTTGCCTCCTTTTTCACCTGGTTGCACAGCTGCGGCGCGCCAGTCCAGAGCTTCGAACAATTGTTAGTGCCGTTGAGAATTTGACCGGTGCACCTACCAGGTTGAAGACATCATCACGGAGCACAACATTCTTCTCGCCATTGAGGATCTTGAAGCCAAGGTCAAACGGCTTGACGAGATTTCTGTCCTTGTTGCGCAGGTCCCAGACATCGCCAATCACCCTCTTGCCCATGGTGTGCTTCTCCGGCAGTCGTTCATGGCTATACTTCTTTTCCGCCGTCCCTGCATTCTCGAGCGTTATACAGAGGCGGAGGAACATATGCGCCCTGTTGACGACCGAGCAGACTTCGTTGGGCAGCTCTCGAAGCATAGCCCTGCCACGTGAGTCGCCCTTGCCACTGATTGTATTGTTGTCCTTCCCGCGACTCTTCTTCCCCTTGCGACGTCCCTTACCCTTGCCCTTAGACGATTCAACCCTCTGTGCAACAGATGCAAGCA
>MPVS01000730.1:0-11355 GCA_001931775.1 Fomitopsis pinicola | reverse complement strand
CGTAGCCAGATCGCGTGTCGAGTTGCATACGAGATGGCCATGTACTCGGCCTCCATCGTCGAGAGAGAAACCGTGGTTTGCTTCTTTGAGCTCCAGGCAACAATACCATTTCCTATGAGAAAGGCATAGCCCGAGATGGACCGCCTGTCGTCCGGATTTGCGCCCCAGTCTGCGTCTGAGTATCCCTCGAGGCGAAAATTGCGGTAGAACGCCTTGACGTTCAGGTCGTTGCGTGACCCGCCATACGTGATCGCAAAGTCTTGCGTGCCTTTGAGGTACCGTAAGACATGCTTTGCTGCCTTCCAGTGGTCTTCACTTGGCCGCGAGTTGTACTGCGAGAGCGTCTGGACTGCGTAGCTGATGTCCGGGCGTGTTCCGAGAGCCGCGTACATGAGGCTACCGACAATTGCCTGGTAGGGCTTAGTCTTCATGCCCGAGGTGTCCGCATCAGCTGGCGTCTTCGCGAGCTTGACGTGCGTGTCGAGCGGGGTCGAGACGGGCGTGCATTCCGTCATCGCAAATCGAAGCTCATGCCAAACGTGCATGACTCGTTGCGAGACCGTGAGCGTGCGCGCTGAGCGATCTCGAGTGATCTCGAGTCCTAGGAAGTGCCGCATAGGCCCTTCGTCCTTGAGGTTGAACTTGTCATTAAGTTCTTCCTTGAGTTTCTTCATATCTTCCTCAGAATCTGCGAGGAGAGCCATGTCGTCAACATGAACGCCTACGATGGTGAGTCGATCGTCCTTCGTTCGTCGAATGTAGACACATGGGTCCGAGTGGAGTCGCGTGAAGCTGAGCGAAAGGAGCGCGTCGTTGAGCTTGATATTCCAAACGCGTCCCGCCTGCTTCAGTCCATAGATCGCGCCGAGCATGTACATACCTCGGCCGGTTCCATCATTGAAGCCCTCTGGTTGCTCCATCCAGATCTCCTCCTCCAGCTTCCCATTCAGGTAAGCTCCCACCACGTCCATCTGCTCTAGCTCCATGTTGCGCTTTGCAGCAACGGCGAGCAGGACGCGTATCGAGTCCATGCGAATGACAGGTGCAAAAGTCTCGAGGAAGTCCATACCTGGGATTTGTGCAAATCCCTTTGCAACGAGTCGTGCCTTGAACTCCTTGACATTTCCGTTCTCGTCACATTTGAGTCGGAAAACCCACTTGCATCCAATAGGCTTGCGACCGCCTGGGATGTCTCGTAGCTCGTAGACTTCGAGCTTCTTGAATTGGCCCATCTCGCGATCCATAGCATCCTTCCAGTAAGGCCAGTATTCGCTTTTCTTGGCTTCTTCGACAGTGTGTGGTTCGGAGAGCATCTCGGTGCCAGAGAGTGTGAGTAAGCAGAGGTAGTGGGCGAGTTCCATGTCGGCCTCAGTATCGTCCTCAACAGTGGCTTTCGGGGGTCGCCCCGGAGTGCCGGTATGCAGTTGCCGGTAGTCCACCCGGGGTTTGTCCGTGAGTCTCGAGCTGGTCCTGGGCGATGCGATCTTGGCCTCGATCGGGGCGCTCTTCTTCGGCGTCTCCAGTCCCTCGGTCTTCTTCGTCATCTCCCCCTGCTCCCCCTGTTCCTCGGTCTTCATCGTCTCCCCCTGCTCCTTTGCAGACTCGTCCTTTCCACTCTCCCCCTCGAGTCGCATAGGAGCTGACTCAACTAAATCCAAATCTTCACCGTCGTCCGGCTCTCCTTCGACCTCGAAGATCAAGTTCCGTGACTTGCCAAGGGCTCCGGTCCGGGGATTGTAATAGCGCCAAGCCTTGCTATTTTCCGCAACCCCGGTGAAGATCATATCTTCGGACTTTGCGTCGAGTTTCGTGCGCTTCTGCCTGTCGATGAGTACCCAGCACTTGATGCCGAACTCCTGTAGGTTCGCCACGTCTGGCTTCTTGCCCGTGACAACCTCCTCCGGTGTCTTGTCTTTGAGCGCGCGCGTCGGTGAGCGATTTTTCAGGTAGCATGCGTACTGAACAGCTTCCTTCCAGAGTCGCTTCGGCAGGTTCTTCGCGTGTAACATCGCACGCGCATGCTCAACGAGCGTCCGATTTACGCGCTCAGCGATGCCATTCTGGGCCGGGGAGTCTGGGGAAGTGGTCTCGAGCGTGATTCCGGCTTCGATCAGGTACGCCTCGAATTCCTTTCCGATGTACTCGCCACCGTTGTCCGCCCGCAGTTTCTTCAACTCAACATTGAAGAGTGTCTTCATCATGGCACGATACTCTTTGAATCGCGATAGCGCCTCCGACTTGTGCCGCATCGGGTAAGTGGCTGTTCGTCGGGCCTTGGCATCTGTAAATGACACATAATACAGCTGACCTCCGATTGCTGCGGTCCGAGCGGGCCCCCATACGTCTGAGACGGTCAGATCGCCAATCTCCTCAACCTCGGTGAGTGATTGCTTCGGGAACGGCTCGACGTGCTGCTTCGCTTCGATGCAGGTCTTGCACTGCGTGTGCATCGGTGCGGACTCGTCAATGTCAAGGCCGGACACCATCTCCTTGCGCTTCAGCGTCAAAACTGCGCGGGGGTCCATGTGGCCGAAGATTCGGTGCCACTTGTCCAACGTTTTCCGCTGCTTCGGGCGCACTGGTGCCGCGAGGTGAGTTCTTTCCTCGTGTTCGGGACTGATGTCCACGCGGTACAGGTATCGCGAGATCCGGCTGCCATGCAGAAAGGTACACCCTTTCTTGTTCTTTGCGTTCAGCTGCCCGTCACTGATCTCTATCCTGTGGCCAGCGGCTTCCAATCGCCCAATCGAGACGAGGTTGTGCGGGATCGCAGGTGCGTGTACTACATCTTTGAGGGTGATCGTTTTGCGCTGACCATCGATGTCTGAGTGCATCCTGATTGTCCCCCGTCCAAGTATTGGAGTCGACCCCGCACCGTTCAGCGTCGCGCCTGGCGTGGCACGATAGTCGGTGAAGTACTCTCGACGGCGTGCCACATGCACCGTCGTTCCCGTGTCCCCAAGCCAGTCATCGGCATCCAGGGCTGCAAGCGCGAGGTCGTCATCCACGTGTGCTGTGGTGTCCGTGGCTACGAACGCGTAGTCATCTGTGTCGGACGTGTCCGCGACCATTGTCTTCTCTTCGCTGCCAGTGCCCTTGCCTTTGTTCTCGCCGGGTTTCTGCTCACTGGTGCGTCTCTTCTCTTTCTTTCTCTTTGCTGCTCCCTCGTGATCTGGACAGTCTGCCTGGTATCCCGGCTTGTTGCACTTCCAGCAGTTGGGCAGGGCTCGCTTGCCCTTCCCTTTCGACTTCTGGAATTTCCCGTGCAAAGCCGTCTCCTCGGCGCGAGACTTTACGCGCCGATCTTCGTCCAAGATCCGAGCGATCAACTCCGCGGAATCCTTCAGGCCTGTGCGATAGTCGAGGGCGGCCGTGAATGTGTTCCACGGTTCCGGGAGTGCGGTGAGTATCGAGATTGAGAACTCCTCCTCCGAGACAGTTTGCTGAAGCGTCAACAGGTCGTCTCGGTAACCCGTCATCTGTCGAATGAACTCTTCGACATCCTGGTCTTCCGTGCATGCCGCACGGAACATCTTGCGGCGAGCTTGTACGATCGCGAGGACGCCCTGCGCCTCGTACATCGTTTCGAGCTTCTTCCACGCGTCATGGCTTGTCAGAGCCGCCTTGACGTAGATAAGCACCTTATCGGCCACCCGTAGCCGAATTGCGGTAAGTGCTTTGCGATCCTTCGTCTTCCAGGTACTGATCTCCGCGTTCCTCGCCGTTTTCTCCTCTGCCTTCGCGCTCTCTCCCAATGGTGACGGACATGTGAGGGTGCCATTCACGTATTCCCACAGATCCGCGTCGATCAAGATGTCCGAGAGCCGCACCTTCCAGGTCTGCCAGTTCTCGGCACCTGCGAGTGCTTCAATCTTGTATCGCAGAACGTCGGCCATCGTAACGAGATAGGAGTGGAGGGCGAGTTAGATCACAAGCGGAGATCAGAGGGGTTCGGAATTGGTAAGTCTTCAGTTAGAGCTTCGAGTCAGGGCTCATAACCTGTTGCAGTACGAAGACTTCACACAGCGGGTGGATGGGGCAGAAGGATCATATTCCGGGCTCAGAGTGAGCCATATATATACTGAACGAGTACAATAGCTGTGTCGAGTACAATGCGAGTGCATTGTACATAAAGCAGTGCAGGTTGTCGACGCGTGTACGCCACGACTACTACAACAAGAAGACGGTGAGTTATGGTGGGTGGTCCAGTTACAGCAGTAATTGTGTGTATGGGTTGCCATATAAGCATGGGTGCAACGCAGAATAGTAAAGGAGGCGTAGATTACGAGATAAGAAGAGTAGGACAACGTGTCGCAGACCGCATACATCCAGCCTGTTGCAGTAAGGAGCATGGAGTTCTATCAAACAAACAGAATCGAGTACGCACCGAGAGTCCAGATCCTCATGAATGTGACGCTCTGCCACGACCAATACGTCACCCACATCGCCCATTCCGTCGCATATCCGGCTCTGCCTCCTTTCTGAGTTCCTACCACGTCAAGCGTAGGTGCGACGAGATCGTCGATATGCGTCGCACATAGATAGAAGCAGATGCTGAGGAGGACATGGCGACCAACATGGAAGAGACATTTGTAGGTCGAACGCTGAAAGGGGTGTTTCGGCACGGCAGCATAAACGGCGCTGATGGTGAGCGAAGAGGGCGTACGAGTGCGAGCAGAGTACTCCGGAGCGTCGGCGAAGACAGCCATAGCTGGCAGGTAGGTCGCAGGGTAAGCGAGAGGGAGTGGGGGGAGCAGCGAGCAGGGGCGCGTTCAGCGAGCTCTTTCATTGCGGGTCGATGAATGCATGACGAAGCCTCAAAAATTGACGGTGCGGCGGCATTGAGAGGCAGGGAGAGAGAGCGAGGAGGAACGCTCATTGAAATACATTGAATACTTACGTGTACATAACCGCGGGATCCCCGATCGATCGTACCGCGGCCGTTCTGACGTAAAGGAGCTGACTCCGTATGGTATGTATAATGCGAACGCACCGCTGCCACGGCTAGATGGAGCATCAGACTTTTCAATAGTAGCGTGAGGATATTATACTTGCGAAGAAAGCGCACCGAGTGAGTATGATTGCCAATGCATCGCAGAGTAGAATCAGTCGCCGCAGTGGCTGGCGCTGACTGCACTGATCCGACTTTGTCTCCCGGGCGGCCGCGCCTGGCGTAGTGACGTGGCGCTACCAGTCTGAGTGGATCTTGCTATCGTCTTACGCTCCTATCATATACTTGAGCTGGTCACCTTTCTGGTATACCATGGGGCAGTGCTCTGCGAGTCAACGTCAACGCATCAGTGAGCTAGTCCGAGGCATAGGCATACACTAACTCAATAAGTACGAGTCTCTTCAACTTGTTCGCCGTTTCCTCCCATTCCTCGTCGACTGTTTTGCACAAGTGCTCCGACTCGGCACGGGTGACAGCGGTGATGCTTGAAGCTCTTGTAGAACACCTCCTGGGTGAAATTGATCCGCTAGTACTCGTGAGTTCATCATCGGGTCCGTATACGTACTTATGGAAGGCGGGCTACGCTTGATCGTTTCCAGTACAACGCAGAGACGTGAGCAGCACTGGAGGGCGCGGATTGATGTGGTACTCACGCTAGTAGATCCGACGGCAGCGCGATGCACAGGTCACTCTCATGCGTCGCGTCCGTAGTACCTGTGGAGACGCAGTAAGTACAGCGAAAGATGCACCTTGAAATAGGACTCACTGCAGTATGCCCTAGAGTCGCACGGAAGAATGAGCCAGATTAGCGCGAGCTACGCATTGGAACTCTTCAGGTATAAGAAGCGCTCTTGAAGTCTTCAGTATATTAGTCCAGGCCGCGGTAGAACTTGACGATGCCCACTGGGCGCAGTGATCGCATGGACGGTCGGACAATGGCAGTCGCGATCTCCGCGATCAGGTTGATAATATAATTTCGTCGTGCAGATGCTATAGACCGGAGCTGATTTATTTGGAGCGTCTTCTAGAAGTAGCGCGATAGAGAGGACCCAGGATGAAACCACACCGAGTAGCGACCATCAATGTGTGACGGAACCAGCCCAGCACCGAAGGCAATCGTTGTTGCTCTGGAGGCTTCATTACACCACTTTGGGGGAGTCCGGGCCCAGGATTCAACGCTGAAAGCAGGTACCATGCTGTGGGATTTGACTCGAATTCGGACGGGTTCGAAAGAAGCCACTGGCAGTCCATGGCTACACGGCGCGCACAGAACCCTCCTCTCAATCCCTGTGTCTCGAGGTCAGTCCTCTTCCGGGAATCGCCGAAGCCGCTTGGCCATCGGTTGCTCCATGCGAGTGGCGAGAGGCAGCCGCAGCGGAAAAATGACTGCTTTTGGTATGTCTTTGGCCTTTGTTCCGTCCCTCCAATCCGGATCCGACTTTCATCCCTATCGTGGCAGGCCGTAGGAAAATTGATGAAGCAGTCTTCGAGCCCTCTGCGCCGCTGCCAAGGCCAACGTGAATGGTTCTGGTGGCCTTCCAAGTGTTTCGGGGCACCTGAGTGGCAGCGCATAATCTCTACGCGGCCCGTTGTGGCGTGCCAAATCGGGCACGATCATTGTATCCTGCGAGGACAATAGCGCCGCATGGCTACCATAAACGGGGCTCGTTTTGCCCTCGAGCCAATCACAGATGCTGTAGCTGCCTAGGCCGCCCAGCCTCTGCGGTCTACTCAGTGAGTTTGATGGTGCAGTGGGAGACTTGCCGGCTTATTCCGCAGCGTATGCTCGTCTACGAGGCGATATATACTCGGGTGACGAGGTCAGCTCCCAGCATCCAACTTCTCGTCCCTCAACTACCGTCATTGACCGTGACGCCTCCCTCCCTCCCTCCCTCGACATTTATACATCGTCCTTCCATGTCAACCCTGTATGTGTACTCCCTCATACGATGCCGCTCAGTCGCTGACATACAATGCTCTCATCAGCGAAGCAGATCTTTACTTCGACTACGAGGCGTGGGACCGGTATAAGTCGCCAGTGAAACCCAAGGCAGCGCATGCTGCGACTTCGAGCGATCCCACTTCCCCATCTCCGGCGTCGCGTCCTCCTCAGGCTCCCAGTTCTGCGGAGCCTCCATCCAACGTCATTCTAAACTTCACACTCCGCTATACCCCGCAGCAGCCATCCACAGAACCAGTCGGCAACAGTGCCTCCCCGGTGGCTCCCCCTCATCCGGAGCTCCTCAAGCTCCAGGTGCGCTGTCAGCCCCCTGGCAATGGGCCGTTCGCTGGCCCTTCGAGTTCCGCCGGGACGAAACGCCCACGCGAGGATTCAACACGTACGGGAGCCCTCGACGCCACGCCCGCGCAACGTCCCGCGAAACGTGCCCGCCGCGATTACCGGACCCACCATTGCCGATGGATCCTCGACGCTGGCACATGCTACTTCGCGGGCACCTCCCAGCAGGTATGGGCGCACATCCGGGCGGCGCACCCGCGCGCTCGACAACCCATCCCGGAGCCCCAGTCCGACGAGCTTCCGTGCAACTGGAATGGTTGCGAGCACCGCGGCCACCCCGACTCCATGCGCAACCACTGGATCCGCACCCACCGCGACGCCGTGAAGGAGGCCGGGAAGGTCTCCTGTCCCATCTGCGCGGACAACGGGGAGACGTCCGTCTCGATGGACGCACCTGGTATGGCGCGTCATCTCGGTCTTATCCACTGGGGATCCTCAATATGGTGCGATGGGTGCGGGAAGCGGTTCCGGCGCGACGCGTTCCACCGCCCCACGCGCGACCATCGAGGAGCTTGCCTCGAGCGATTTATGGGGGAACAGCCTGGTTTCCGAAAGTGATGTCTCTGTTTTCTTCGAATGTGATGGACTTTTGTATCTCTTGCTACTCTACGATCCACTGCTTTGATGTGCATGTTGTTGATGCTGTTCCGCTTCTCTGTTCTGTACTCTTGCTTCGTGTAATACCGCTCTAGAGGACTCTGATGGGTACCGATTGCGTGCTGGTGTAGCTTTATTCTCACAACGATTATTCTCATATTCATGATACAATTCTATTCACGCCTCGAGAGAGAGTTCCGCAGACGCGTTGACCAACACACGAAAGCTTGCATACCGTGACTAGGCACCAACAATTTCATCTCCGAGGCTTGGTCCCAGATGACAACAGTGAAGAGGGTGTCAAATGCTGTCTTCCCTCGTGAGTCGTCGTGTGTCGCAGTAAGATATACGTGAGAATACAGTAGAACGACTCCGGGTTGTGCGAGCATGTCTCTAAGCCTTCTATACGAGCAAGCTGACAAGTGAGCCCATCCAGATATCGTAGATCAAGGAAACATACGAACCACGAACCACCCGCACCCCATCAATCCGCCATCACCTCGGCCCCCTCCTTCTCATCCTGCCCGCCCACTGCCTCGGGTTTTCCCTCCTCAGTTGCCCAATCACCCTTGCCGCCGTCCGCTCCATCGAGACTGCTAGCATACGCAGAGTCCACAACATCTATCGCTGTTTTCTCGTGCGTGTCCTTGAAGAACACCACGTCCCCCGCGCTCTCCACGAACTTGCACCGCGTGAAGCTGCGCCACAGCGCTCACACCGTCCGCTACGACACCTGTTCAGCTCAACTCGCACATGGGTAAAGAATGCAAAGCCGCACTTACCGTAAATTCGTAGCAGTAGTGCGCTTAGAGGACGGGCTTGATCGCCTCCACCACCTCCAGGAGGTTGTCTGCCGCCGCCACCACAGGAGTGCGATGAGTAAGCGCGAATGACACTCGCGAAAGGACGGCTCACAGAAGGGCACCGCTACGAAGAAGTGATGCGCCCCATGGTCTTTCAGCGTTAGCGATCTGCGCGCGCCCAAAAAATAGAGGAAAAGTGAGCTAAATGAGTGGGGAGAGAATATAGCGGACGTACACCGTGCCAGAAGAACCCAGCCAAACACGGGCCAGTCGAGGGTGGCGAGCGCAGCGTGGAGAAACGGAGAAACTTCCACTGTCCCTGTAAGGCGAAAGCCATTTCGCTAGTGTGCAAGGTCGCGGGCAGAGATGGGGAATCGCACGATATAGTCAGGTTCGAGTGCAGGAGGTCCGTCACGCCGGCGACGGTCCTGCTAGACTGCTCCCATCAGCGCGCTGATCGGGACACACTCTAGTGCGGGACTCACCAGTTGTGCGCCCACTATTGATCAACATCCAGAGCCGTCAGTATATTGCCTGTGACTAGAATCATCTATACGTCAAAGACGCACCGTCCCGGCCCCCGACTCGTAACTGTACGTCACCAGCAGCCGAGGACCGCGAGCATACAGAAGATTGGCACGTCAGAGATGACGATAAGGCATCTTGCACCGCACATACAGTCAGCCAAACCGAGTGGGAAAGCGAATGCGTGCATGTATGCGCCCACCACACACGCCATCCTCGCAGACTCGGAGAGCCGTACTCACGCTCCTCGTCCCAAAACAGCCCCAATCCTAGCTTAGAATGCTGCGCTCAGTCGTCTCAGCTAGTCGCATGCTACGGCGATACTAACGGAAAACTACTCACACTCGTTCCCAGCGGATAGTTCGGGTTGCCCTTCCTGTTGTGTCTTGCTCATAACCGTCAGCAGGAAGTGTCGCACTTTCATACAACCGCACGACCGCAGTATGAGCTCGTCTTTGTGGCTGCCTGATCTTACATAAGTTCGCATGAGCCAAAAGATGGAAAGTATCGATACAGAGAGGTATACAGTATTGAATGGATATGCGCGGTGAGTCTAGTAGTGACGGGTCTAGTACATAGATAATGCGCTACAATGTCCCAAATTTAAATTAATGAAACAAGGATACGAGTAATCAATGAAAAGAAGCGAAACATACTAAAGCGGCCCAGGGATGAAGTCAAAGAAAGATCACCGCCGGGCCCCAGTCTCAGGACCTCATCGTCGCGAAGTAAGGGAGCACCTGCCATTCAGCTAGGCGAGCAATGTCGGGCACTGCTTCCTCCCCGTATATCGGCTGTAGGACCCCCAAAACGAAGTCCCCGCATACCTGCTTGTTCTTCAGGTGTACCTTCATCGAATCTGCACGCCCATATGTCTTGTTGCACCCGGGTCGTGGGCAACAGTAACGCAACCTCTTGTGTCCCTGTGTGCACGTCCGCCCGTCGTGAAACGCAAAATTACCTATGCTTCCCGGCTCGAATCGCACACCGCAGCCAGGGACATCGCAAGGCTGCGAGCGACGGAAGTACCTGTATTGCGTGTGCTCCGCCGGGGCATCGGCCAACCAAAAGTCGGTCTGCCCTATTCGCCGGTCCTGTTCGAGGCCCATGTGGTTGCCGGGGTTCTTGATAACCCACTGGAGAGGCCTCGGGGCAGGTTGTACGAGCTCGATTTCGGGCTCAGGTGTGGGAGCGGATGGCTGTGCGGATGGAGACGCCGCGTCGAGGCTCTCCTCGTCCCTCTCATCAGCCGAGGGGATTGATGGAACAGTGCAATCCTCTGCATCCCGGTCTTCCGGCGTGCGCNGGTGTGGGAGCGGATGGCTGTGCGGATGGAGACGCCGCGTCGAGGCTCTCCTCGTCCCTCTCATCAGCCGAGGGGATTGATGGAACAGTGCAATCCTCTGCATCCCGGTCTTCCGGCGTGCGCACGGGAGGCTCTTCATGTACACATACCTCTCCGGCTTCTTCAGCAGCGGCCGCGGGTCGAGGTGACGTAACGGCGGCAAGAGCATCGAAGGTCGAGAGGCCGGGGCCGAAGACAAAGTCGGCGAAGGGCATGAATTCCGGGAAGAAGTCGGGTGTCGGGAGGTCGTCACCGCGACCCTCCAGCCACCGCCCCTCCAGCGGCCCCTGCGGCTTCAGCCCTTGGCTCACCTTTACCCCCCGGTTTAGGTTCGGCTCCTCGAGCTCGAAGTCCGCATCATTCACCGAATCAGAGACCCACCCGAGAACGAGTGGCTCGCGATGGACGAGAGTCTCAAAGCTTGATATTGGCGCAGCAACCGCGTTCGGGGCACGGCCTGCCCGCGCGATCTTGGAGGGCCTGAGGCCCTCTTCTCTTGTGGCAACATCGCCACTGCCGGCAGTCTCGTCATGAGCAGAACGCTTCCGCTTCAGTGAGGGTGTAACGGCCGCCGAGCTCACTGAGCTACTAGTGAGCGAAGGTTCACAAAGGATGAAATTGTTACACTCACTCGACGACCCCTCCGAGTCCGACGACGTTGGTCCCCACGAGTAGGGGATGAAGGCCTGGTCATCAAGCACTGCCACCGCAGGACGTCCATGAGGGCTTAATACCGTACGACGAATGCTCCACTCACCACTGGCATCCAGCCAGAATAGATTCCGGTTCCGCCCATCGAGAGCCGTTGCTGAAGATGCCATGCCGTCCGCGATCG
>MPVS01000073.1:0-107874 GCA_001931775.1 Fomitopsis pinicola | reverse complement strand
ATGCTCACAGTCTTGCTTGATTTCTGACGACCTTCATCTCACTCGTTTCAACGACCTCCACGTACACCGTACACCGTATAACAACTGCAGATAACGACCATGCGTCTTACCACCACGTTTTCCTTGTTGCTCGCGTCCCTCGCGGTCGCTCCCAGCGTCCTCTCGTATCCCATGGCGGATGATTTGTGGGTGTCCCAATCATGCTCACTTACGACGCGCAGTGACTGACATGACGCTCACGCAGCTCGACCGAACTCGAAGCGCGTGGTATCGACTACGACTCGGATCTCTTCGCTCGCGGCGTGGAGTACGGCGACGAGCTGTACGAGCGCTCGAGCGAGTCCGACGATGTGACGCTCCTCGCACGCGCCCTCGCCGAGGCTATCATCGCTCGCGCCGATCCTCCTGACTACTCGAGGCACGACGCCAACAACGGGAAGAAGCCGAAGTACACGCAGAAGGACCCCAATCCTCCTCCGAAGTACCGCCAGAAGGACCCGCACAAGACACACCCTGAGCAGCAGCCGAAGAAGAAGGAGGGCGGGAGTGGACGTCGTTCCCTGATCTGGGACGACGACGCGCTCGAAGCCCGTGCGGACCCGCCGGACTACTCGAGGCACGACGCCAACAACGGGAAGAAGCCAAAGTACACGCAGAAGGATCCTAACCCACCTCCTAAGTACCGCCAGAAGGACCCGCACAAGACGCACCCTGAGCAGCAGCCCAAGAAGAAGGAGGGCGGGAGTGGGCGCCGCTCTGTCATGTGGGACGTCGAGGATCTGGAGGTGCGGGCTGACCCGCCTGACTACTCGAGGCATGACCCGGACAACGGGAAGAAGCCTAAGTACACGCAGAAGGACCCTAACCCGCCTCCGAAGTACCGTCAGAAGGACCCTCACAAGGTCCACCCGGAGCAGCAGCCGAAGAAGAAGGAGGGGAGGAGTGACGAGTGGTGGGCGATTTACTGAAGGAGCATAGCGTCTGTTGCAATGTCAGTGAGAATTGAAGTCGTCGGTCATTTTCGTGAACCATGTTGGTGTGCTTGGTTTGTGGGTCGTTCCCTGCGTGATGTCGAATGATCTAGAAGGAAGTGCTTGCTTTGCGCACTGTTGAGGGCGCGGTCTTTGCTGCTTCAAGTTGAGTGCTTTCCTCGTTTATTCCTGACGATCACGTCGATCCACTGTACGGCTCAGCATACAAGATCGCTCACGCACGCTCCGCTCTCATGGTCGATCAATAAAATATGTAGCTCACGCTACGTAGGCGGCGCATATAGTGCACGCCCCGCATGTATAAGAGTCACAAGCACAAGCGTTGTATTCAGTCTGGTCCTGATGTACACACACAGGCTGTCTTTCTTCTTGCACCGTCACTGTGCCATCCTACATGTACCAATTGTCTTTGCCTTCACCGCTTCCTCACCAGACGAAGCAATGATATTGCTTCTCGGGCGTAAATCTCATGATCCGGATCATCGGTGACCTAGAGTGCGTAACGTTTATCGCAAGCGGGCGGGACACAGAATACAACTCACCTCTGTCCAAGTGAACTCTTTCTTTAGCAACGTGAAGAACCGCTTGTCGGCCTACATACTGTCGTCCAAACGCATTCGAGAGACCAGTGATTGAGAGCTCACCTTCCGACGTTTCTTGAAGCAGAACAACACCTCTGGGCGTTCTCTTCTGCGCTGATCGTCGATCTTCTCGCTACGAGGTACGAGATCGGCGAGGGTCTTTACGAGCAATGGGAATGCAGGCTCGAAATAGACGCAATCGGCCGCGAGGATCAGCGAGGGGGGTGAAATTTTCTGTGGTATCGGCGAGCCCCTACCCTGCGAGCGACTTCAATGATCGATTGATGATGAAAGAAGAGGCGACAGACCAATCGAGCTCAGTGACATGCACGCGCGAGG
This sequence comes from Fomitopsis pinicola, assembly GCA_001931775.1. Classification (NCBI taxonomy): domain Eukaryota; kingdom Fungi; phylum Basidiomycota; class Agaricomycetes; order Polyporales; family Fomitopsidaceae; genus Fomitopsis; species Fomitopsis pinicola. Next base: position 105,962 of record MPVS01000073.1, on the reverse strand, counting down.
AGAGGTCGTTCATCTCGACGTTGCGCCGCATGATGGAGAGAAGCGGGCTGGAAAGCACACACGAGACCAGTGGGGTTAGTGGTGTTTAGCGAGTGGTTGGTACGCACGCTTGGTCGGTGATCCACACTTCTGCGCCCAGCTTGCCCGCGACAAGCCCTACGAGACCTGTTCCGCTTCCGACCTCGAGGACTGTCTGCCCTTCGAGGGTGCCCCTGTGCGCGATGTAGCGCGAGAGCACCTGTGCGTGCAATAAAACGTCAGTCGCGTCCCCACCGAGCCAGCAGCTCGTACCTCTCCCGCTGGCCAAGCGATCCCACCGCAACCAGGCGATGCGTCCACTGCAAGTCTTATGATGATGTTTCCGTGATCCTCATGCAGGTTTGCAATGGTCAAGCAGGGAAACCTGAGTTCGATTGTTTGGTTGAGGATGGACGGGAGCTGTGCAGGAACGATGTTATCCGAGCTCGTGTGCGCGCGATCTCCGGAGTCGGGGTCGGGGTCGTCGCGCAGGTGGCGGAGAGGATCGAGCTCGTCCAGTTTCTCCTCGAGGGCGAGGTCAAGCATAATGGAGAGACCTCACTTGGAAACGAGGATGGTCGAAGGCTTTCCTAGCGGCGTGAACGATTCGGAAAGGCTTAGCAACTTGAAGAGCGACCCGCCGACCATTGTGGCGTACAGGGCGCCTCTGATCGCACCGTCGGATCGAGATCTGATCGATGCCTCCGCTGCCGTTGGCTCTCCGCCCACACGCTCCCACACGGCGCTGGCCGGGCTGGACGCCTTCACTCGAGAACACCATGGTGGGCTGGGGCGCAGGTGTCTTCTGCGCTCGCCCTCTCTGGCGGTCTAGCTGAGGTACCGGTAATATTGGGACCTGGATGTGCGGAACAGCCTTGTAACAGCCTCGCCAGCCTCATGTTCTATCCCACGTGGCACGTTCCATTGTGCCACTGGTGGCGAAACGAGTGGCTGGGGCCCATACTTATAAGACCAACGGATTTTGACCTTGGCCGCCTTGGTCTCTTCCCTCGACCACCTCCGGGCATGCAGGTGAGCGCACATGCTCTCTATACCGAGTACTCACTCTGACGCGTCCCTTCTTTCGCCGACCCCAGCGTTGAACGGCCGACTCGGACGTGCCACTCCGCTCCCAAAGGTGCGTCGCGGCTTACCGTGCCCCATCCCCGTCTCCTTTCTGAACGTCATGCGTTGAACAGCGTCCGCCGCCGTCAGCGATCGCTGCCAGCCACACGCTCTAGGTGGCATCGAAGCTCGACAAGTGTCAGCCTCAGCCACAGGCGCTCCAAAGCCAACCAGCCGCCGATCGTCACGCTATATAAGCCGTGGCGCGGCCCCCACCGTACGTTCCACGTTCTCTTCCCTCCCCCCATGTGCGTCGACCTCCCGGGCAATGGTGTGTCATCAACCCCAAGCGGCGGCAGAGAGACTGGGACGGGGCAGGGTACGTCCATCCGCCTCTTCGCGCATGTTCATTTACTCATATCCGCTGTCCGCCTGGCCCCTGTAGGTACATCAGCGAGGCCGCCCATGGCTCGTTGTACCCGTAAGTCGTCGCAAGGGTCAAGCGCCGCAACGCGGGCTGCATCAACCCAACCACATTCCAACGGTCAAGCGCCGCAAGTAAGGGCTGCAGCAAGACCGTCGAGCAGGATGTCGCCAATTCAAGATTGGCTTCATGACTGCTCTGACGCGATGTAAGAAGGGTCAAGCGCTCTAATCGAGCTCCCTTCAACTGCAAGATCTCGCGCGGCGAGTGAAGCATCCCAAATGGAATTACCTCAAGAGTCAAGCGCCTGAAGACGAGGCTGCGCCAAGTCGCTCGAAATTGAGAGCGGTGAACACCAGGATAATGGCCCCTTGAAGTTGCGGGCGAAGAGTCAAGCCCTGCAAGGTGTGGTAGCCTCAAGGGGAAGAGCTCGAAGGAGCGAAGGGTCAAGCGCCGCAAGGGAGGCTGCTGCAAGAGCCGCAAGATAGGCCACCCGAGGGCGGGCGGGCACTTGCTTAGATGCGGTGTCTGTCCGGGCGCGGACCTTTACGTGGTCCTCGGGATAAGTACCCTCGCGTGAGCGAGGGGAAACCAACACGCGCCGAAGTTTCCCACTCCTGCTAGTATGTATTCGCTGCTCGTTCGACTTGATTTGCATTGTACTATGTGCCGCGTATGCACGCAGCAAAATATGATGTACATTTTTTCCGTGCCATCGCATGCATGAGGTTCAGCATCAATTCAAGCTCCACGCCCGGCGCCGGCGCCGACTGTACTTTACAGTGTGCAGCCACACAACGTCCGTAGGATTCGGATACTGGCTGAGGCTCAGCGCTACTCCTGCCTTGCTGTTTTGCACGTGATAGATGGTAATGTCGTGTGCCTGAATCGAAATGTGGCTCCTCGTCCTCCTCCTTTTGGTACGCACGTCCCATTTTACACAACGTTACTTTTGCGATGGCACTCTGGCTAGCTGATCACAAACGTGTGGTGCAGTTGGGTAGCGACGGTGAGTGACATGTTCCAATAATGAGTACTAGTGTTGATCTGTCACGCTGGTGCATGGGAACCCTTTGAGGTGACGGTCAACCTAATATTCCTGGCTGGTGGTCGGGATTATGTGCGACTACCTTCTACTACAGGTGTGCATGAGCAGCACGACGGTGATATGCTATGACTGTCACTAGTCTACGTATCGAGACAACCCATACTGGCACATGACCCGTCGTGCGTGTGTTCTTCATAGCATTCATCTCCAGGGTCACTTTTGAGCATCTTGGTGTTGACTTTGCATGTCAACATAGTCGCCAACCCGGCTCTCCGAGTCACCTGCAACAGGAACCCACTCCTCCCTTTGAGTTTCAAGGTTTTCAGGGTGGCTCCGAAGGTCAGCTTCGAGATAACTGTGTTAAGGAGATAATCGCCTCCCGCATTGATACTTCACGGTTGTATACGCCCGCCTGACTTACACGCGGAGGTGAGTTATCTATATTCGGCAAACAAAACTCTACTTATGACTATCGCTCACAGATCTCTGCACGAGACCAAACTCAAGGCAGCTTTCGATGGGACTGTCATGCATATAAAGAGACGGGCGACGACGGGAAGCCTACGACCGTCCACTGCCTCTAACTATGCAGTTCCGAGTTGGCGCGGCCTCGTTCCGGTTAGCGCTCTCTTCCGTCCTCGCAGCTGCTCCTTTCGTGAGCGCACTCTGGCCGTTGCCCCGGAACCTCGACGAGGGGACCACCGCGTTGCGTCTGTCCCCGAATATCGATATCTCGGTCTTCAGCATCGCGAACCCGCCTCAAGAATTGTACGATGCAATCACGCGCACGAGGGCGCATCTTCTCGCCGACAACCTCGGAAGATTGGTCGTCGGGCGTGGCGCGAGCGATGTCAGCTCGTTCGAGACGGCGGCGTACTTGTCCAGCTTGACGCTCTCGCTCGAATCCGGGTCTGAAGTCTTGTCAATTACTGCGGAAGCACAGAAGGCGCTGGAGCAGAGAGACGAGGCGTACGCCTTGACGGTTCCGTCTAATGGCAGCGCTGCTTTGATCACTGCGAATTCGACTCTCGGGCTGCTCAGGGGTTTGACGACCTTTGAGCAGCTGTGGTACGAGTATGATGGCACCATCTATGCCGTGAACACGCCTCTCTCTGTCGAAGACGCACCTGCCTATGTGTGTACCCGTTCTTTCAGAGGCACCTGACCCTCAATTGACGACTCATCTCACCCTTAGCCGTATAGGGGCTTCATGCTAGACTCCGCGCGCAACTAGTACGGTGGTTCCTACTATGTCTGTGAAGGTTTCCCTTACATTTCTGTATAAGCTTTCCAGTATCCGACATCTTGCGTACGCTGGTAGGTTAAGGTCAGCGCGCCGCGTATGCCCATGTCACCAAGAAAGTTCGCCAGCAACTACTCGTTCCCGGCCGCATTGCAGATGACCGCATACAGTAATGTCTATTCAAGAAAGATGTTACAACCCTATTCAATGCGGCCGAGAGAGACGATATGCATGCTTCTTTCTTGTGTGGCTCATGTCTATGCCACGTTGGGCTCACGTGCTGTCTAGATCAATGAATTTCACTGGCACATCTCCGACAGTGAGAGCTTCCCGCTGCAAATTCCCGGCTACGAAGAGCTGTCTGAATACGGCGCGTATTCACCTCAAATAATCTACAGCCAAAGTGACATCGAGTACATCGTGGCGAAGTGGGCGCGCACTTTTATGTCAAAGGAATTATCTCACTGATGTCTAATTAGCGAGGCATTGACGTCCTGGTAGAGATCGAAACCCCGGGGCACACCGCTGTCATTGCCGAGTCTCATCCCGACTTCGTCGTATGCTACCACGCCCGCCCAAGGGCGGACTACGCCTCCGGTACGTAGCACCGTTCATCTGACTTCGCCGCAGACAGTGAGACTTACTCACAGAGCTGCCCGCAGGCCAGCTGCGCCTTGCCAACGCGACGGTCGCGAATTGGACCGCGGGCCTCTTCGCAGAGGTCGCGAAGATGTTCCCGTCGTCAATGATCAACACGGGCGGCGACGAGGTGCAAGCGACATGCTATGACAACGACGAGCCTGAGGAGACGCAGCGCGATTTGAAGGCGGCGGGCCGCACGTTGAATGAGGCCCTCGCGGACTTCGTGCACGGGACGCATGGCGCGCTCTTTGACTCAGGGAAGACTCCTGTCGTTTGGGAAGGTATGCCGATCTGTGATGTATGCAATGTGCGCGCATGTGCAACTGACTGCAATGTTCCTGCAGAAATGGTTCTTGAGTTCAACCTGTCAATGTCGAAGGGTACGCTCGTTATGTATGTGATTACCGCAGAACGATGTGCCATGTACTAATGGCCATCCTACTCAACCAGCGTCTGGATCTCTTCGGACGACGTAAAGGCGGTCGTAGACCTGGCAAGTCACCTAAGTGTGCTGGTAGGCATTCGCTTTTTGACCCACGCCATCTGGGACTGCGGCTCGGGACAATGGGTTGGCGACGACCCAACAGGGTGCGGGCTCCTTAAAGACACCCTGGTTGACTCGTATGCACTGACCATTGCGCATATACAGTGACAGCTGGTGCGACCCCTTCAAGACCTGACAATACGCCTACAGTTTTGACCCACTCGCAAACCTCACTTCCGATCAATACTCCCAGATAATGGGCGGTACGTCTCCCTCCTCCTGCGGTGTACCCCTCCTGACATCGTGCAGGCGAACAACTGATCTGGACGGAACAAACGGGGCCGAGTAACCTTGACCCCATCGTCTGGGCGCGGGCTGCGGCATCCGCGGAAGTCTTCTGGAGCGGCGCAGGCGGGAACTGGACGGAGGCGCTGCCCCGCTTGCCTGATGTCGCATTCAGGATGGTCCAGCGCGGCGTGCACGCGATTCCGCTGCAGCCGCTGTGGTGCGCTCTGCGGTCTGACGAGTGTGACCTGAAGTGGTGAAGGAATGGACTGGGCTTTCGTAGACGTTGGCTTGCACATGCCTAGGGATATGGGCTTGTAAGATGCGCAAGAAGACTTCTGTGTGGACTGGATATCTATCTTGGTGTATCATGTCAACGAGATCTTGACAGGGAGTTGGGTAGCATGCATGTTGTACCATCGGGCACGGCGTGTTATATTCTTTTGGCTAATTGGGTGATGTGAAGCGCAGTATGAAGAGAGTTAGCGTGTCAGTGAATGAGCCTCTCGCCTCTAAGAAGCGTCAAGCTCGGCATCCAAGACCCACTTTCCCTGCCATTCACTGTACTTATTGTGGAACTCGCTCTCTAGGGCTCTATGAGAAACCCCTGACTTACGCTGTAAATAAGTCCTGGTGCTATTATGGACCTGGACCAGGCTGGTGGCGGCCAATCCGCTACTATTGAAAAACATTGAGTAGTTGAATTATTGTGTGCAATTTTCCAAGTTGTGAACCAAAAGGCAGATCTAGTGTCGCCAAAAAGGGCCCAGTCATTTGCGCACGACGCTCGGGGTTGACACGCAGCCATAACGAACGCCGATGCGTGCCACAACCGCGTTGCATCATGTGACCGTGAAGTCGGTAGCAGCCGCTGTGGCTTGGACTTGTCATGTTCGCGTCGCGTTCGTCAGCCACACACTTCTGCAACCACTCTCGCGCGCTGTGATTTTCTGCCATCTTCTTGATCTCCTTTCACCCATAACATATCTAGAATGCCTCCGAGGAAAGTCAAGCGATCCCAGGCCACAAATCCTGAAGATAGGAAAAGCAAAGCTACGAAGCCGGGTCGAAAAGTAGTCAAAACCCGCCGTAATGGGGGCAACGAAGCTGAAAAGGACAGCGGGAGAGGGGCCCTCAAATGTATGCTTGATATGCCTACAGACATCATATTTGAGGTGCGAGGCGTGAACTTCAAACGTGTGGCATACTACTGCACACTGAAGTGCCGCACTGTTCGGTTGCGCAGATCTTACGACGGCTCCATCCACGCACGCTGCTCTTTCTTTCGTGGACATCCAAGTCCCTATACACATATCTAATGAAGAAGAGCTCTGTGTTGATATGGAGAGCGTGTTTGAAGAACGCCCTTGGCCTTCCCCCATGCCCTCAGAACGTTATTGAGCCTGTATACACTGCTTTTATGTTCTCAACACATTGTATGGTGAGAGCTTCTCTGTGCGCCTGATTATAGCTTGGAGAAAACTTATGCAACTTATGTAGGCGTGTGGAACAAGCGATGCAGCACTCCCTGTTTGGGGAGCATACATACGACTCTGTAGACGATGTGCAAAGTCCAAGGCATAGTTCGTATTCTGTTATCCAAGGCAATCTTCCGGTGATTGAACATCATCATTATTCAGCTCAGCTAACTACTCATTCCCTCCCAACCCAAAGTCGTGCAAGAGTGTCCCACCACTGGACATGTTTTATAAGGTGTGTTTCCCAACACCATCTGTGTGAGCCAGACTGTCTGATTCCGCTGAAGTGCCGCCACGGCGACTGGAGTGAGCGGAGCATGTTCTACCTCAAACGTGAGGTTGAGCGCACCATGGAAACTTGGGAAAAGCTGGTGGCGGCCGGGGATGAACACGAGTTAGCAGTCTTCATCGGCACTGAGATCCTGCGGCTCCGGAAGGTGGAAGAGGTACGTTGTTATTATTCTTTGATTTCAGGGTGAATTTTAAATGCGGTGCACAGCACACCTCTCTCTGCTCAGAGTGGGACAAACGAGAAGCTCAAAGGATTCTGAACAAGCGGACCAGTGACCAGGATGAGCGTCTCGAAGAGTGCGTAACGGTGGCGCTCATCTTTCCCTCAATGCTAATAGTCTCTGTACTATAGGATCTTATCTAGGTTGCGAACCCTGGGATGGGGCGCTGAGGTCGACTTTGTTGAGACATATGGACATACGACATTTTTCAAACACAAGCAATTTCGTGTGGCGGAGAGACTTACAGAAGACGGTGAGTTGTTAACCCACGAAGCCTGCCATCGACACTTACCTGGACTCCACGTCAGCGTGGAATAGCATGCGTGTCGGCATGGAGAGGTGCATGAAGAACATCCGCTTCCAACGCCTGGAGCACGAGCTAGAACAACGGCTGCAAGCCCGCCAAGGCGTATTCAAGGACGCACTCTTGGCGCTCTTGAACCACCCACAAAAATTAACTCACATTCGGCTTGGCGACATCGCGCTCATACCCGAGGTCCGCGAGGTGATGTGCTCACCTGCGGACGTCACGGTGACCAAGGACAGCTTCGATGCTGCCGCCGCCCAGATGCAGAAGCACTCGAAAGAGTTCCAGAGGCGCGTGCAGGACGAGCTACTCGGCCTGCTGTCCAAATTGGTGAAGGAAGATGCGAAGAGCAATGCGGACCCGAAGGCTGCTGCTCTGCAGGACGAGAAGCTGTCGGGTGCGAAGGTGCTTGGACTAGCGACGACGTGCTTCCTTTGCACGAAGTGCGGGCGGGGCCAGTTCTATCCCAGTGTCCTGAAACATGCCTGCTTGCTGAAGCAACCGCACATTGTGGAGACGTCGGACATCTATGGCGAGTTTGTGGCCAGAACGATCCCGCTCTATTGGTCCGGCGAGCTACCGGTGAAGGTCATGGGTGTCCTCAAAGCCTGCGAGCCTCATGCCTGCGTAGCCAAGGCCTTCGAGCTTTGTGGTAAGGACTCGCGGACCGTTACCACGAAGGAGATGGACGCGCTACCGGACCTCAGGTTTGTGGTCGGCGAAAGAACTGCGTTAACGTGGCGCGCCGTGGTGGGTCCCCATGCCGAGTTTTGCGGTGCGCTATGCAGACTTATTGGTCCAACTAGGTTCTGGGCATGTTCAAGTTGTGGCGTTTCAAAGATCCAGATCCTGCTTTGCGCCTTGCTACACCCGAAGAAGTAGTTGAAGTGAAGAAGGAGGAGCGAGCGGAGCGATTGAAGGCCAGCAGGTTCACGTGCAAGCTTTGCGACAATTTGAAGGAAGCAGCCTCGGGTCAAGCAATCTATCATCTCACCATAACGTAAGTCCCATAGAACATCTGCGTGAGACCTGAGGCTGACAGGATGTTGGTTAAGGCATGGCATGAACAACTGCCAGCGCGACTGTGACGAACTAGAGTCCTACTTACCGAGGGATACACCGGAGGCCAACAATATCTACGTCGTTGACCTACGGATCAAGCAACTACCCTGAAATTAATCTAACCACGGCTCAGCATACAAGACCGCTCACGCACACTCGGCCCTTGAGGTATACTACACAGATACACTGGCAGTAAGCTACGGTGGAGGGGGTACTACACGGCCGTGGACAATATAATTCAATGAACTATTCACTCATCGCATAAGCTATTTTTTCTCTTGCGTCCATTTATTGGCCAGCTCTCAGTTATGAGGAGGTCCATTTAGCTCGAGTGGCCCCAGAAACTCGGTCAGTTGGGATTTCCTCTCCCGGGCCTACGGAATCAGCCACCTGTGCAGGCCGACGCCCATGCCTAATTCGGCAACTACCTACTTGGCATTCTTGCACGATTGAGCTCATTCTTGCCTTCGGCTGCTGGAAGTGAGATAGATGAGCTACTTCTTTAATTATCGAGTGTATCGAATCCCAATATCGCAAGCAAAACATGTCGAAAATGCGGAAGAGCTCGAGGGCGGGAAGTCACATTACTGTCACAGAGCGTGATACTGTGTGATGGGTCCCGCTCCCGCCGTGACGCTTCCCCTACGTGGCGTCAGCGCCTACTAGTAGTTGCCCCGAGAATCGACACCATCTTAAGCTAAATTCTCAGCGAAGGAGAATGCTCACGAGCGGAGACAATGGCAGAACTCGCTGAGCCTTAGCGAGCCAGCCTCATGTCCTGATCCACGTGGCCTATCCCATTCAAGTTGTGCGGTGGCAAGTGGCGGGGGCCCATATAACTCCAACGGATTCTGACTTTGGCCACCCAGCCGCCCTTAGTCTTTTCCCTCGACCACCTCCAGGCATGCAAGTGAGGGCACATGCTCTCTATACCGCGTACTCACTCTGATGCGTCCCTTCTTTCATCGACCCCGTTGAAAGGCCGACTCGGACAAGGGGTGTGCCACTCGGCTTACAAAGGTACGTCGCGGCTTACCGTGCCCCATCCCCGCTTCCTTCCTGACCATCATGCGTTGCACAGCGTCCGCCGTCGTCAGCGATCGCTGCCAGCCACACGCTCTAGTTGGCATCGAAGTTCGACAAGTGTCAGCCACAGCCACATGCACTCCAAAGTCAACCAGCCGCCGATCGTCGCGCTATATAAGCCGCGGCGCGGCCCCCACCGTACACTCCACGTTCTCTTCCCTCCCCCATGTGCGCGTGCGTCGACCTCCCGGACAATGGTGTGGCATCAACCCCAAGCGGCGGCAGAGAGACTGGAAAGGGGCAGGGTACGTCCATCCGCCTCTTCGCGCATGTTCATTTACTCATATCCGCTGTCCGCCTGGCCCCTGTAGGTACATCAGCGAGGCCGCCCATGGCTCGTTGTACCCGTAAGTCGTCGCAAGGGTCAAGCGCCGCAACGCGGGCTGCATCAACCCAACCACATTCCAACGGTCAAGCGCCGCAAGTAAGGGCTGCAGCAAGACCGTCGAGCAGGATGTCGCCAATTCAAGATTGGCTTCATGACTGCTCTGACGCGATGTAAGCAGGGTCAAGCGCTCTAATCGAGCTCCCTTCAACTGCAAGATCTCGCGCGGCGAGTGAAGCACCCCAAATGGAATTACCTCAAGAGTCAAGCGCCTGAAGACGAGGCTGCGCCAAGTCGCTCGAAAGTGAGAGCGGTGAACACCAGGATAATGGCCCCTTGAAGTTGCGGGCAAAGAGTCAAGCCCTGCAAGGTGTGGTAGCCTCAAGGGGAAGAGCTCGAAGGAGTGAAGGGTCAAGCGCCGCAAGGGAGGCTGCTGCAAGAGCCGCAAGATAGGCCTCGGTGTCTGTCCGGGCGCGGACCTTTACGTGGTCCTCGGGATAAGTACCCTCGCGTGAGCGAGGGGAAACCAACACGCGCCGAAGTATCCTAATCCTGTAGTGTACGTACCATTTCGTGAACGCCATTTTGTATGTATCGGGTACACACGCGGCGAAACCAAGGGGTTATCAGATATTCGTTGGCAACTTGAGATCTTGAGACGCGATGTCACATCGTGTCGAGTGTTCGCGCTGAAGCAGCAGACCGCCGGCGCGGCGCGCGGCGCGCAGGGGAAACACACGTGATCGTGACAGCACGCGTCGTTACGCGGTTGTGGCGCTCGCCGTCGGCGAACTGGTGTGCGCTGGCGCAGCGGACCCTCGATCCATGTCACCTTAAGACCCACCGAGCTCAGGCTGAATCACAGATAGTACGATCACACTGGCAGTTATTTCTCGTCTCAGACTTTGCCAGAGCTAAAGGCAAGCCCAGAGACTGCCGGTGTGCCATATGGTTACAACAACTTATGGCATCGACTCGGACTCGGTAGTGTTTCCGCCCCTCTATATTTCCTAAGTTACATTGTATAATCTCAGCGTCAAAACTGCGTTTGCCGGTATCCAAAGGACTGTTCAGCACGCAGTCTCAACCTCTTCCCTGCGGAGCCAACGAATCAACTTTGCGAGGGGGAGCTGATGTATAAATTACTCACGTCGTCTCACGATGGTTGAGCACATTTGCTAGCAGGCTCTGCCCTCGCGGGCATGGTCAATATGACCAATAGGTTGCATTCATCCCACGCTCCTCAGCTTCGCCTGCGGTCGTGATCTGCCAGCTGCAAAACAAGCTCTGTCGATCCTGGTGGAGCATCTACGCATGCTTTTTCAGTAACAAGCACCATAGACAGCCGTAACGACGGACAACGGGTGGTACATACGGCCTCGCACCAAGTCATGACCTTCTTGTCGTCGAGAAGCACAAACCTGATGTTCAATGCATTCATCTCCTCCGCGGTCGCCGTGCTGGGGTCCTTTCCGCACATTTCGATCAGCTTGCAGCTCAGTGCAGTAGGCTTGTCTAGGATGAGCGAACCACTCGGGCGGCGGCGGCGGCACAACTGCGTCGACGAGAACCACTGGTACAGATTCCTACAGCCAGATGCTTCGTATTCATCACCCAAGCCCTTCGGGCCTCCCGTCCGGAGTGGACATTGCAGACATAGGTGCGAGAGCACGCCTGGATACCTCAGCGTAAAACACCCGTAAGTGGAGCAGAATTTGCAGCGGAACCGGCTCGTGGCGAGCTCCAGTGGGTCGAGTTTGTTCGGGTCGGGCGTCTTGTCAGCATTGTTGGATTCTTGGGCAACGGTGTCCGACCCGAAAAATATCGTGCGCAGCTCGTCGCACATGCGAACGTGCCACCGTTTGACCGCTTCGCCGAACCGCTCTCGTAGCTCATCAAAGTTGCTCGGCTCCACCACGACATCTGTGTCGAGTGGTAGGTCCATGATCTCGCGCACCTCCGGCATAAGCACGATGTCTCCGTGTTTCATCTCGTACCGTTTGGCCTCCGGGTGCTTCACGAGTTCCTCCAAGATGGGCTTGAAAGTGACCCAACGGGCGCTCAGCCTCTGCCGGCATTCTTGCGCGAGTCGCTCCTCGCGGGCTTCTTCCATGCACGCGACCATGTCTGCCTCCATGTTTCGCCACACTACGCGACCGTGTCGATGAGCGAGACGTTCCACGAGACAAGAGTCTAGCGCTAGCACGTACCGCGGTCTGTGAGTTTCTTCGCTACCCACATCTGCTTCTGTTCTCGGAGGATCGAGTAGTCCTTCTTGGCGAGTAGGTCGAGTTCGCCACCCCACCCTAAGCCGCGCAGCCTTAAGATGACCCTATCATACACGGTGAACGGCCCACAGGTACTGCTGAACAAAGCGGGACTCACTCCTCTAGGCGTTCATTCCGAAGTTTCTCTTTCTCGTCCTCACGCTCCTGGGCCGCTTTCCTGACCCACTCGGAACAGAGGGCAGCGTGCTGCTCAGAAACGCATGAGATTGTGACGCCGTTAAGAATAAGAAGCCTGCTTACCTGAGCGATCTTGCGCACTTCGATGATGCGCCGTCCAAGGAACAGTGCCTTGGTGTCCTCGTCGGCGTTGTCCTTCAGCAGTGCCTTCCAGCTTTTGATGAATTCTTTGATGTCCGAGTACAAAAATGCATCTGGCATGTACGCGCTAGTTCTGGGAACCTATAGCGATGGCAATGAGCATGGCCGATGGAGAGGACGTGTGTTGGTAACTTGCCCTGTTCAACGCATCTGATGGGATATCTGCACATATGTGCCACTCGTCATCCTCAACCATATATTCACCGCGGCCATATTTGGTGAATCTGCCCACCAATAAGTGCCACACCGTCAGAGTGGATTATTACGGGCATACAATGCGAGATACTGACTTGTTTCCGCTGCACGATTTACAGAACCGCGCATAGAAGTTCCAGTGGGCATTGGTACCCGTGTTGGTTGTACCACATCCCTGTCAGTAGCGAAATGAGTCAGATATAGAGAGAAGCCGGAGATAATACTTGCAGTACACCATGTCGTGAACATGAACGTAATCCATGCAGGCTCGATCAACTTGTCCGGGCGTGACGGGAGACCTTGGACATCTCCCAGAGTCCGTTTCCAGATGTAGGCTGAGCTCTTTCGCATGAAGAATGCATGGAAATCCTTCGAAGCCCACGAAAGATGTAGGATGTCGCGGGGTTGGAGGTATCTAGTGATCTGCATAGGGTCATTGAGACACCCTTCACGACTCGCAGTCTATGTGGATGGGTGGCTCACCTCATGCATAACATCTGTAGGCATCTTTACAATGTCGTCGAGGGAACGTAGCTTGCGCCTGCGTCCGCTCTTTGAGGTCTTCTGCTCTTCCAACGCGTTCTTCTTTGTTGATCTCCCCTTCACATCCGTAGCCCCCGCAGACCGCTTGACTTTCTTTGCAGGCATACTACAGTATGCACAAGATATGGCAAGAGTAGGAAAGGCGATTTCAAGACAAGTGAGGGAGAACTTGAGGATAGAGTGTAGCCCTTTGTTACATTCGAGACCAAATGTCACGGTCTTCAAGTGCCCCGGCCACACTCTCGCGACGCGTCGGTCACCTGACCTGGCGCGGGTATGGCTAGCAGCTATGTACGAAGCTAGTAGTACGCCAGGAATCAGGTTTTTTCTGTCCTGCCTGTTTCGACAACGTAATCTCAGTACATGCACATTCATCACTTGTAAATGCTTTGGTTCAAATTTCCACCTGCGGAGCGAAGTCCCCTAAGCTCGATGCCAAGTTCGAGTTGGCAACGCCTTCAAGTTCGCTCTGAGTAAAATGGGCTGCATGATCTATTCCAATACCCATAGATGAACAGCCTTAAATCGAGTACGAGTCACACATGCCAGTGGCAATCAAGCAGTATTAGATCATCCCACGCAACGAGTCGTTTTCAATAAATCACAATCACCGTGAGTTAGGCAGCTTCATCTTGATAGCGCCAGCGACAAACAGACTGTCCGGTGCGAGCTTCCTCGCCAATAACTTGTGGTCCAATGTCGGAAACTCGAGGCCATGTCTAGCGGACAGCCATTCAGTCAGGCCACTAGTATGCTCTCCGAATCACTCACTTCAACCGCAGATGCTGGAGGGCATCATCATACCACCACGCATCACGCCACAAGGTCGTTAGGCAAGACGTGCAAATATAGCGGGACCTCTGCATCTCGATTTCTGGTAGACGCTCTTGCGCGGCAGCGACTTGATCAGGAGCCGCCAGCCTCCATTTGCTCATGTGCCTGTGGGTGTCGTCGAAGAGTATCTGAGCCGCGTCGAGTTAGCGGCGACAAACAGGACATATGTCAACGGGACAGACATACCGCGTTGCGCCAAGTCCTGATCTCACCGTCGCCTCTCACTAGCATGACGTTGAGCGCATTCATCTCCTCCACTGTCGTCACTTCGGGATCCTTGCCGCAGAGCTGGATGACAACCTTCGCGGCGTCCGACGGCTCGGCCACCTTGAGCCTGTCCAGATTCCACAGCATTGCCGTATTGTATTGCCGACTCATCATCTTCTGGCAGATGAATCGCTTGTACGCGTCGTCGTCCTCCGAGTACGAGACGCCCCGCAGGCACGCGTGTGCCAACACGCCAGGCCAATACAAGGCCACGCTCTCATCGTTGCAGTAGCTGCAATGGAACCTCGTCGTTGCGAGCTCCAGCACGTCGACTTCGGGTTGAACTTTGGCCTTACCCTTGCCTTTCCGCTTCGTCTCCTTCGGCTTTGGTTGATCCAATGTCGGCCGCGCTCGCATGATGAGCTCGCGAAGTTTAGTCGCTCCGTCCGCCTTCCACCGCTCGACCATGTCTCCAAGCTTTGCATGCACGTCCGCGAAGCTGGCCTGGTCTACCGACACGTCATCCGGTACATCCACGATTTCGCGGATCTCGGGCATGACCGCGATGTCGCCAATACCGATATTGTATGCGCGGGCCTCTGGAAGATTTGACAGCGCATCTAGAGCGACTTCAAGTGGGGCCCAGCGTCCCTGCAGTGCGTGTATGCGTTCGCGCACAAGGCGGTCCTCTCGAGCCTGTTCCATGCACTGATCCATATCGTCCCGTATAGTTTGCCATACTATGTAGAAACATCATTATGCCTGACTACGGAGTAAGGGATGAAGAGGGCTTGCCGTCATTGGTAAGCTCCTGGTAGGTTTCAAAGTGCGTGTACTGTCGTAGAGGCGCGTAGTTGCAGGTCTGTATATGGTCGAGCTCGTCACCCCATCCGAGCTCCCGGAGCCTAGAGACGATGCTACCGCACAGAAATCTCAGTAGAAGGTCTCCACACCACATTATCACTCACGCTTTGAGGTACTTGTCCTCGAGTGCGGTATTCTCAGCTATGACGGCTTGGGCGTGCGCTTCAGACCACGCCTCGCAGCGAGCAATGTGCTGAACAGAGTATAATATACATCAGTCTGGTTACGACGTATACTCACCATCAGCTTACCATTGGTGCCCTCTGGACGCGCAGGATACATTTGCCGATGAACATAGCCAACGCATCTTCGTCCCCAAGGTTTAATAGGATGTCCCATTTGTCAATGATCTCCTGCATTTCCGACCTCAGGTACGTGGTACGGTGATAGAAAGAAGCCAGGCGCTGCTCAAGGGATGCAGTGGTGAGTTCTGGAAGCGAAAACAACGGGCCAATGGACGCACAGGTGTGAATACAGCCAATGGAATGTGCGCGGCTAGATGCGTTTTGTCGCGGGGGAGGACGTCACCGAGCGGGTCGTGTGAGTCGATGATCCTGATGGGAGAAAGATGTCAGAAAAACGTCCACGCGATGAGTAGAATGGGTTTCGCTGACTTCGTGGTGGCACAGGCCACGCAGAACCGCGCATTGAACTCCCATATAGGGTCTCGATCCGTCGTGTGGGTACCACATCCCTGTCACGGTTGGTGAACATGAAGCACAGTCCTAAGGAAATGTTTAAGCATTTCTTACCGTACACACTGTCGTGAACAGAAGCGTCGCCCACGCAGGCTCTATGATCCCTTCCGGAATCGGCAAATGCCAGGGGAGACTCTGGAAGGACTGCTTCCACATGTATTTGGAGCCTTTCCTCATAAAGAACTTGTGCAGTGATTTTGAGGACCACGAGAGACTTAGCAAGTCTCGGGGATGCAAATGTCGCGTTATCTTGGCGCAAAAGTTGGTTTCTCGGGGGCTACACACAGCAGAACGACGACTTACTTCGGATATTATGTCCACCTGCATCTCCAGCATGTCCTTCAGCCCACCAAGTTTTCTCGCGCCCGTGGTCTTTCCCTCACTCTTGTTGGAGATCCTGTTGCGGTCTCCGGTCGTTGCTCCTGTTGTGGCATCGGCCGTCGCGATGCGTTTTACCTTCCGACGCGGTGGCATGTTGGTCAACTAAGCAGTGTACTTCGGTAGCAGCAAGAAACATAAGCCGTGAATGCGAGACGTGTTGTAGAACCTCCGATGATGAAGCCGACTATTCGGACGCGTTCCAAAGTGTCAATGGAGGGCAACACCTGTCCTGCGAAGCCACAATCTATTTGCTCATGTTTGCGGTCAGTGGCGACACGCGAAACTGCCTCTTGCTGCAATGTTCCACAGCTCATTTACACGGATCTTAAACACGTATACCATAATAAAAAAGCTTTCCTGGCACTAGAAATTCCTTGGTGCTGTCAGAATTCTACACCCTCGTAAGTTTGGACGTGTCGACGCCTGTGCCACAGACGCGTCGAAAGCATCACGTGATTAGAACGACTTATGATTTTGAGGAGACGTATGCACGAAGTTACATTAATTACTGGCCTTTGGGGCAGCGGGATCTGGGAGGATTGGCGAGATTTATCAAAAGATGATATGCGCACTGCAGAGATGGACATACTATGATGGGCCAGAAGAGCAGAGCTCTTGGGCTAGAGTTGTGGTCTTTCAGCCACAACCGCGTTCAACAGGTGATTTGCGACGAAGTCCTGGCCCGTTGATCTCCGCAGCCTGTGGCACCAGCGTCACGAAACGTTCACACTGCCACCAGGCCGCCATCCTTAGTCGACACTGAGGACATTGCGACTCAACTGCCACTGCACTGCAGAAAGGCCTATCTCATAATCTTCCCTTTCTGAGCCATACTGCAATTCTCAACCTACTTTGAACATGGCACCGCGGAAAGTCAAAGGTGCCGTAGCATCTTCAACAGACGTGAACGCTGGAGCCTCGGCAACAGCACCCAAAATTCAGGGCAAGGGAAAAACTAAGACCGCACGTTGGAAGAAGATAGGGGGACTCAGGGATATGCTAGGGATGCCCGTGGATATCATACAAGAAGTGCGTCATCGATCCGCTGCTTCGAGCCACTGGAGACGACCTTACCTGCACAAAGATAACGCGATATTTGCATCCCAAAGACCTTCTTAGCCTTTCGTGGTCGTCAAAGGCGCTCCACCAATTCTTTACGAACAAAGGCTCTGAGTACATGTGGAAGCAATCCTACCGAAATCTCCCTTGGGAGTTACCGTTCCCGGAAGGTATCATAGAGCCCGCATTGGCCATACTTCTGTTCACAGCGTTCTGTACGGTAAGGGATGCTTTAATCATTACATCTATCTTTGATTCACGATGTCATCCGCGACTAGGGATGTGGCACCTGTACGACAGACGAAGATCCGATATGGGAGTTCAATGCACGATTCTGCAAAGATTGTATCAATACAAAGTCAGCGCGACACTTCCAAAGAGTCATCGTTCTTCATGATTGACAAGTCTATCTCACTAGGCTCGTGCGTTCGATTGATCCACTTGGCGAGGTGCTTCGCGACAAGACACATCTTAGAGCACACATTCCCTTGGCCGTGTTTACGCCATCTGTACGCAACCTGCTTCGTTGCTATTTGTCTTGAAACTCATTGCCGTGTGTTTGCAGCGGCAGTTCAGTGGTAACGGCAACCGCATGTACCTGAGGATTGATATGGAAGAGGTTATAGATAATTGGGACAGGCTACTGAAGCTTGGAGATGAAGATGCGTTGGCCATGTTCATTGGCAGACGCATCCTGCGTGTCCAGAGGGCTCCTGTAGTAAGCAGATGACGAGTCCTTGCCACGCACGCTGCTGACGCCTCGTGTTTCGCAAAGCACGGCGTTCGCTGCAAGGCGTGGGCCGACCGGCAGGCCCAGTTCCTCATAGATGAACGCAAAGCGATCGAGAATGAGTACCTCCACGGGTCAGTAGAGGGTGCATCGTGTTTTCCTCAAAGGCTGACAAGTAGTGCATAGCATCATCTCGAGACTCCGCGAACTCGGCTGGGGTGTCGAGCTCGACCATCTCCAGGCCTGCAATTACGCAGACATACGAGAACACCAGCTCTTCAACCCTAATCAGAAGCTTACCGATCGCTGTATGACTTGGTCGCTTTTCGTCTTTATAGTTCGTCTCGCTGACATGCCAATGCCCCCATAGTGTGGCGGGTCATTGGTAACGACATGGATGAGTGTATGAAGAGGGCTCAAGATTACCGCCTCACACGTGAATACGTCGAGAAAATGCAATTACGCTGGCTCCCCCTTCTAGCCACCGTGAACAGGCTTTTGCAACGTCCAGAGGCACGCGAATACGGCCTCAGCATTGGTGATATCGCGCTCATGCCTGAGATCCGTGAGGTCGCGGGCGCGCCGGACGGCGTGCAAGTAGACGAGGCCAGCTTCGCAGAGGTGCACGAAAAGTTCGGCGAGATGATCGAGCGATGGAAGCTTAACGCAGTCGATCAACTCCGCGAGATTGTCCTGCAGTCGCGATCCGGACTGAAGGCGATGCGTAATAGCAAGGCTGCAGGATCCAAAGTCGACGTGTTTGAGCTCGCAACGGTCAGGTTCCATTGCAGCAAGTGCGACGACAGAAGCATGGCCTTGTACTATCCTGGCGTATTGGCACACGCGTGTTTACGGGACGAACGGGTTCCCACCAAAGAGGACGACCTATACAAGCGATGCGTCTACCACAGGTTGATCCGCGGTCGTGAAGGGATGCTTTGCGGTTTCGACAAGCTCACTGTAGCCGAACCGTCCGAGGCGGCGAAGAAGGTAATTCGACTCTGTGGCAAAGATCCTAAGGTGGCCACGGTGGAGGAGATGAACGCGCTGGATGTCATGCTTGTGCACAAAGGCGAGATTAGGACTTGGCGCAACGCGGTACGTGTGTCCCTGGCGTTGCACGTCTCATCGCTGACACAAATTGGACGCACCTCAGATACTATTCGACGACATCCACAGGACCGTGAGCAAGTGGCGGTTAGCAACTCCCGATGAGATCGCCGCGGTGAAGACGTATCTACCGGAGCTCAGAAAGCAAAGGTCGCGCTATCATTGTGTGCCGTGTCAAGAGGCGCTATGGGGTGGGATATCGGGTGCCATCAAACATCTTGATTACAGGCGAGTCAATCTCTCTCTACGAGAACGCGTTTTGGGGACTTGTGGCTCAGTGGCTGATGGATCTCGACTTCTCTACTCAGGCATGGTATTGAGTCTTCATCCGTGGACCATGAGTTCTTGAAGAGTGACCTCCCACCGGATGGTCTTTTTGCCGCTGGCGCCTTCAAGATGACGTTGGGTAGCAAAGCATAGGTACTAGCAGTGGTTTCGATTGTCACCGCGCCAGAGTCAAAATGTCATGGGGCGTAACGAACCGGTGTCATTCCCGCTCACTTACAAGATCATATGTGAACCTCTTTTGACTTTTGATGACTTAGCCACGAACACCATCGCCCTATGAAGCGGTCTGAGTTTTTGTAACAGTCGGAAATTCATTTTACAGCCCGTACAACTTGAACTACATTCAATGTCATTCCCGCCGGCGGCCTTGCCACAGTCTCGGACCTCGAGCAGTACTCATGAGTACTGGCTATACTAGGGCTGCGTTTCTTGTCACCTCTACAACATATCTCTTGCCCTGGGAAGACTATGTTGAATAAATTGTTGATACTGAAGTACTATGTGCCAGTGAATTTCGAGGTCTGGTTTGGAACTGCATATGAAGTCATAGACGCCCATAGTACGCGCCTCCCGTAAATGGGAATCCGTTACGCGTCGTCTGCTGCCACAACGCGTCAGTCATCTGGACCTCATCTCTGCTTCCCGACCTTGATCCCCTACATCCACCATGGTAAGCCTCTTCGAACGGTGTGCTCTCAGATACTTATATGTCCAATGATCATGCTCAGTTTCGCAACACCTACGACTCCGATAACGTCGTCTTCTCCCCACAAGGGCGCCTTCACCAGGTCGAGTACGCGTCCGAAGCGGTGAAGCAGGGTTCTGCTGTGGTTGGATTGCGCTCGAAGACACACAGTATTTTGCTGGCTCTGAAGGTGTGTGTACTCCCAAGCGGCCTATAGCATTGCTAAGACAAACAACCCCACAGCGGTCATTGGGCGAGCTCGCAGCATACCAGCAGAAGATGTACAGAATAGATGACCATGTCGGCATTGCTATCGCAGGGCTCACATCAGATGCGCGTGTGCTCAGGTACGTCCTACGCATCTCTAACTCTCACGATGTACTGAAGAATGGACGTAGTAACTTCATGCGCCAACAAGCCATGGGCTCGCGCATGCAATTCAATCGCCCCATCCCTGTTAACCGTCTCGTGTCCTCCATTGCCGACAGTGCGTCACATTTATAATCCTATATCGTATGCGCGTCACGTAGTGAGCATCCACAGAGGCACAAGTGAATACGCAAGAATACGGCCGGCGGCCATACGGGGTTGGCTTTCTCGTTATTGGGCAAGACAAGAACGGCCCCCACCTCTATGAGTTCTCCCCCTCCGGTAACTCATACGAATACTTCGCCATGTCTATCGGGGCGCGCAGCCAGAGCGCGAAAACATATCTCGAGAAGAACTACGAGAGCTTTGCAGACTGCAATCTCGAGGACCTCATCCGGCACGGCCTACACGCCCTGCGGGAGACATTGCAGCAAGACAAGGAGCTCACGGTGAGCAACACGACCATCGGCATCGTTGGGCCTGCTGGTGCGCACGAGCGGGACGTGCCGCCCGCAGGCGGATTTCGCATCCTCGAGGGCGAGCCTATTCAGGTCTACCTGAGCACGATGCAGCCAAAACGCGTACATGACGAGCCGGCGGAGGCGGCAGAAACCGGTGCAGCGGACCAGCGAGAAGAAGGGGCTGCACCCGGTGCTGAGGCGGTGGACGAAGACGTGCAGATGAGTGAATGAGAGACGCGCTGAGCAACATGTGCTTGTACTATTGGGACTGAATGCAATTCTTGGTCCTTTGTGAACGGTTATGAGCAGGGATTAGTATGCTACCAATTGACGAATAAATAACACGGTCAAAGCCATGCACGCTCTACGGTGCTCTCTTCGCGGTCTTCGCGAGGAGCGCCTGCCTCCATACACGCGCTGCTGCACCCGGCCTCCGCAGTGAAACCAGAAGTTGGACCATTGTCGTCAGTAGCATGACACTGCCAGCCTGGTGCGCCGCGGCGAGAGGAACTGGGACGAGGTAGAGTAGGGTGCAGATGCCCAGCAGCACCTGGACGTTCGCCATCGCGAACGCGGAGACCATCATGCGATGCACCAAGGGCGGGAGCACGGCCTTGTATGCGGAGCTGCGGCTCAGCGCGTACAGGAGCGACGTTGCGGTGTAGGTCGTGATCGCCTAGGAACTGGTGAACACAGGAGATAGGCTTGTCACAAGGGCGGGCTCACCAAGCATCGATGGTTGAACTGAACCGTGGTGGGATTCTCGAAGATATTGCGCCACAAGATATCAGAACCGTCAGGATTTTTTGCGTAAGACTTCGAGAACAGCTCGTCCGCAGGAGGGGCAAGACAACCACCCATGAGTGGGAACTCGTTGTAAAGAAGACCCGCATCTAATCCCGCAACGAAAGCTCCTATATACATCATCAGCACCCGCAACCTTGTTAGTAGAGAGTAGATGGCGAACCTGAGAGCGCCGTGACAAAGACCAGAGCAGTGAGCAGCTTCGAGTACCGCGCAAACCGCTTTACGGTCGCATTTTCCAGGATGCTATTGAACCCTGCCGCTGCCTCGCTCTTCAAGCCGCCCCACATGCCGCGGGTCGCATACCGCCAATCATACAGCGCCGCCATACCCGTGCCAAGCATGCCGGCGTACAGCACCAACGCCGTCCCGAGATGCGCGGCGAGACGGTACTGCGACACACGTGGAACCGCGCCGGGAGTGTCCATTAGCGAGTCTTCCAGTCCCGACTTGACCATGTACCAGCCGAGCACACCTTGGGCACCGAGCAGCAGCGCCATGCCGAAGAGCTGCTTCGGGAGCGAAGCGGTGAGGCGTTTGCGGATAGCGAAGTAGGCGAGGGGCACGACGAACGCGACACCGATGAAGCGGCCGAGAACACGGTGGCCCCATTCCATGTAGAAGATGTCCTTGAACTCGTCGAGCGTGATCGAGTGGTTCAGCCTGCGATCGTCAGTTGTGCCTCCGAATGCACGTGGAACCCGCTCACAGCTTGAACTCCGGAGTTGCTTTGTATTTCGTGAACTCCTCCTCCCAATCGGCTCGCGAGAGGGGAGGAAGGACACCAGTGATTGGTTTCCATTCCGTGATACTGAGCCCAGACTCGGTGAGACGAGTCACGCCGCCCACCACGATGACGGCGAAGACGAGGACGGAGGAGAGTATGAGCCATCCTGCTACAGGAGGCGGAGAGAGTACTGGGAGTTCAGCTGTCGCCGCCGCATTGCCGGAGAAGAATCGAGGGTCGAAGGCTCGAGGACGGCTAGCTTTCGTACCAAGTGTGAGCTGTCTCCCTTGCGTCCAGCAAGTCGACCCCCGCAAAAGACCACCTGACAAATGAGGGCCTAGTATAGATGATGACTTCGCAGGTAGCTTGGCGAGTGCTCTTAGTGCACTCTGCTGGTGGAATGCCCGTATGCAGGGAGGTCTTGGTACTGTCGTAGGCAGCGAGCGTGTGCACCCTAGGCGGATGGCTCTCGTCCAGGTTGAGAGGAGAGACATCCTGCAGGTAGTCGACGACAAACCGACAGTGACGCAGGAAGCAGACTGACTTATCCTCAGAGGCTCATGAGGGTTTGGAAGGGGTTTGGAATACAGACAACCTGAGTGGGTGGTCGAGACGAAGTCGAGCCACGGCCCGACCCGAAGGCGCTCCCGAGTACTTGAGTCCCGACCACGCCTGTCGACGCTTCCGTCTCGCCCTCATGTTCGCGGTCGCTCTCGCTCGACGCATAGGCGCAAGTCGCGCCCCTCGCCTCATCCGGACTTACACTGCCGCTCCTCCATCAGAACTCTCAGAGGGAGAGCGCACGATATACCAAAAACTGACCGAGAAGTTCTCCCCCGCGGAGCTACAGGTCCAGGATGTGTCAGGTATGCAGTCCGAGTTTACTCTGAGCAGCGGCCGGCTGCAATGGCGGGCTATTAGGCGGTTGCGGGACATTCTACCAGATCATCATCGCGAGTAAGGCGTTTAGTGGGGTAGCGACGGTGAAGCAACATCGCATGGTGAATGAAGTGTTGAAGCAGGAGATAGAAGGCATTCATGGACTACAAGTGAGTATTGTTGGCCAGCCCTTATTGTCACTGAACAAGGAATAAATCACTGTGTTAGCTGAAAACGAGCCCGGTGTAGTCGTTCTGGTGAGTGACCCATGTTCCTTGCCGTTGCTCGCTGAGGTGACATTCTTCATTCGCAAGTGTCGCCCCAATGTTACCTCCAGGCGGATCTCACACAGACACTCGCACTGTATGTAGTGTGCCGTCGTACCGGGTCCATTTGACTGCAAGATCTGCACAACGTTCTTGTCCTTCACTCACTTACATCTACGCATAACCTATGTGGCTTGTCTTATACGATTTAAGGCAATGAAGCTTGTCGATCGGATACACAGCTTGTACATACACTGAGGACATCTTGGCCTGAGCGGCTGGCGATAAACAGACACCAAAGGATTATCCGTACACCTCACAACAGCTAGAGCAGCGATGGCGCTGATCCATGCTTACAGCAAATACAGCAGATAACTAATCTTTCCCTGTCAGAATTACCCTAATGGAACCGGCGGCAAGCAGATCATCTGGTGGGAGGCTGCCCTTCAAGAATTCGTGGTCAAGGGATGGAGAGTCGATACCATGCCTGAGCAAGTTCCGTCAGCCACCACAGCACGGCCACCAGTATACACTCTCGCAAAGACGAATCACTCACGCCCATCTAAGATGTACGAGGGCCTCCTTATGCGAGTACGTGAGTTGCCATCGACTCACACTCCTACATGGACCGCAATGATAGCGGGACCTCCGTTCCTTGATGTTCGGCAGACGTGTCTTCACCAGAGCGACTTCGTCGGGGGTCGCCAAACGCCAGTCGCTCATGGTGTCGTGGATATCGTCGCAGAGTATCTGGCGTATATGGGATTAGCGAGGAAACACTCGACACATTCAATAGGCATACCGCGTTGCGCCAGGTCCTGATTATGCCTCCATGCACAAGCATGATACCTAGTGCATTCATTTTCTTGACTGTCGCAACCTTGGGATCTTTGCCGCAGAGCTGGATGACACTTGTCGCAGCATCAGATACCTCGGCCACTTCGAGCCTGTCCAGATGGCGTAATATCGCTATACTTCCCCCCACTTCTTTCAGCTTCCCGTACACGAACCGCTTGTACGGGTCA
Organism: Fomitopsis pinicola; assembly: GCA_001931775.1. Lineage (NCBI taxonomy): Eukaryota > Fungi > Basidiomycota > Agaricomycetes > Polyporales > Fomitopsidaceae > Fomitopsis > Fomitopsis pinicola. The sequence goes on along the minus strand of MPVS01000073.1, from coordinate 81,252 downwards.
TCCTCTTTTGGTCGGCAATTACACCGCAGGCACGAGTGCGATAACACGCCTGGGTAATACAGGGCGGTGCTGCGGTCATCGCAGATAATGCAATGGAACCTGGTAGTCGCGAGCTTGAGCACGTCGACCTCGGCACACTTGGCCTTGGCTTTGCGCGATCCCTGCGGCCTCGGTCGTGATTGCATTACAAGCTCGCGAAGTTGTTTGGTTGCGTTGACCTTCCACCGCTCGACCATCTCGCCGAAATTCTCATGTACTTCTGCGAAACTGGATTCGTCCATAAACTCGTCGTCTGGCGCGTCGACAACCTCACGGATCTCGGGCATGAACGCAATGTCACCGATCCCGACGTCGTATGCGCGTGCCTCTGGGCGGTCCAAGAGTGTTGTTAAAGTGACTTCAAGTGAGGTCCAGCGGCTCCGTAGTTTCTGCAAGTATTCGTATGCGAGGCGGTCTTCTCGGGCCCTCTCCATGCACGTGATTAGATCTTTACCGGTAGTTCGCCACACTATACGGAGGCATAAGCAGAGCCGACTATGGAGACAAGGCGGAAGCAGAGGGCGTACCGCGTTCGGTAAGTTTCTGAGCAACATCGCATAGTTCATGCCTCCGTATGGGCGCGTAATTATAGAGCCGGAGATAATCGAGCTCGGCACCCCACCCTAGTTCCCGGAGCCTTGAGAGGATGCTGCAAGTGCAGTGAAAAAGTCAGCGCTCTAGACCTCGTCATGAAGCTTTCCTACTCGCTCTTGAACACGCTCGTCCCGGAGCGCTTTACGTTCGTCTATGAGACACTGAGCTTGTCGTCTGGCCCATGCCTCACAGCGAACGACGTGCTAGAACATAGAATGTGCTTTCACTACTAATACGACAGAAAGACATGTCATCAGCGTACCGTGGGCATCCTCTGGACACGCAGGACGCACTTGCCGACGAACAATGCTAATGCGTCGTCGTCGTCAAGCTGCAATAACTTGTCTGACTTATATAACACCTCCTCTATTTCTGATCTCAGGTAGAATTGTCGGCCATAGGAATCGCAATGCTACTCAAGATCGCGGCAGTGAGTGAAGGAAGCGACAACAGTGGAGTCATCAACGTACAGATGTGAACACAGCCCTGGAGGGAATATGTGCCTTGAGATATATTCTGTCGGCAGCAAGTACCTCACTGAGTGGGTCGTTTGTTTTGACAAGCCTAATGACAGAACAGCATTAGAACAATATGCTAACCTTGAGTAGGCGATTTCGCGCTGACTTTGTGTTACGGCACTCCTTGCAAAAACGCGCGTTGAACTCCCACATGGGGTGCTCGTCCGTCGTGCACATCCCACATCCCTGATTACATGATTTACGCATATTTCACGGTACGGGGGTCTCAAGGGGTCACGCACCGTGCAAAACTTAGTGAACAGAAGTGTGGCCCACGCTGGCTCTGTGAAACCTTCTGGGAGTGGCAAATGAATTGGGAGAGTTCGGAAGGACTCTTTCCACAGGTACGCAGCGTCTTTCTTGATAAGCAATGTGTGAAGCGATCTTGAGGACCATGAGAGGTTCAGCAGGTCCCGCGGATGCAAATGTCGTGTTATCTTTGCATCGGTAAACTGGTCTTCGCTGAGTCGACTGAATGGAACGGTGACCTACTTCTTGGATGATGTCTATCGGCATCATAAGCATGTCCCTGAGCCTGCCAATTCTCCTCCTACAGGGGGTCTTGCGGTTGGACTTGCGCTGCGCCGCTCTGGAGGCAGTTTCGAAGGTCCTGGCAGTCTTCCCGTCACATGTTGAAGACATTACGGCTTTCCGCTGAGGTATATCTAAGGCGAGCTAAGCAGGGGTAACCGATATGCCAGTAGCCGCTGGGATACAGTAGTTGCGGTTGTGCGATGCGTTGCAAAGGCGTCTCGCAAGGTCAACAGCGAAAGCCACGGTGAGACACCCAGTGGTCCCAATATGGTAATTATGGGTGCATTAGTACGTATGTAAGGGCGAACCACTTTTTGTTGACGATGTATTCATGCAGGATGCACACAGAAGTTTTGCGTGCATCATGATGCGTCTGGGCTGCCGATCCAGGTACTTACAGTAGATGGGATTCACACCACCGCGGCGGCTTAGTAGGCCAATAATTTCGAGTGCAGTTAGTCAAATTGACACGAAGCTAGATGATGTATGCGGTGTTCCCATGTAGGCTATTTATTGATAGTATACAAATGCTACTCTTGTACAACCATGTCGCGCAACGAGCAACGATGAGAGGATTGTTATGACTGGTTTTGTGTATTGTTGCGCAAGATGGTCCTCATCATACCGTTTGCATAGCTACCTTCAGGCGGGAGGAAACTTGTCAAGTACTCGTGGTCGACGGTCGCGCGGGTGACACCATGACTGCAGTGCCCGTCAGTACTCGCCACTTCTGACTCTGGTGCAGTCCGCTAGTCAGGCCACTCACACTGAACTCATATGCCCCTTTGCTTCATAGTATTTGAGTGGTTGCCCAGTCACCACCGTATTGCACTCTCCGCAGTGATACAGTGATTTGTGTTTCCTGCGGAGGTCTTCGCACTTCTTGGTGGCAGCAAGCTCTTCAGGAGTTGCTAGACGCCAATCACCACCACTGGGTTGATGATCGTGCCATATCTAGATACCATACCGTCAGTGACCTAGGCAGTCCGAAGTAGGCTCAAGACCAACCGCCTCGCGCCAAGTCACCACATGCTTCCCGTCTTCCTTGACTAAAACCAGTCTGACGTCCAGATCATCCAATTCCGAGGCCGTAGCTGTCTTTGGGTCCCTCCCGCAGAGCGTGACGATTTGTTTTGCATATTTCGGCACAGCCCGCGGATTGACCACGAGATCGTCCCTGACGGTGTACTTCCCCACACCTGTAGAAGGCCACCACGGCCGACCGCCCGACGAACATCCATAATGTTTGCGTATGAAGTTGCAATATACGTCACTGAAGGGTATGTCGGGCATGCGGAAGCAGCGATGTGCCAGAATGCCGGGATAAAACAACAGTTTTTTGCTACAGTGATTCTCGCAGGAGAACAGAGTGGTCGCCAGCTCCAACGGGTCGACGACCGCCTCCGCCTCTGCCACCTTCTTCTTCCCCTTCCCCTTGGCTTTGGTCTTGCGCGGCTTCCTGCGTTTGTTGACTAGCTTGCGAAGTTCGTCGACCGCGTTGCGCTTCCACGCCTCGACCATGTCCCCGAAGGTCTCGTGCACTGCGCGGAAGCTCTCCTCGTCCACCTGTGCGCTTTCTGGGGCGCACATCACCTCGCGGATCTCGGGAATGAATGCAATGTCTGAGCGGAGAATGCCGCAGGTGCGTGCTTCCGGGCGATTCGCAAGGGTGTTCAGAGTCACCTTGAGGGCATCGAAACGTCCCTCCAATCTCTGCTTGAACTCGCGTTCAAGACGGGCTTCCTTGACCTCTTGCATGAAGTTCACGACGTCCTCACGCATGTCAGCCCAATCTGAATGGAGGATCAGCTCACACAGACGTAGAAGGATGTGCTGCTAGTGGCATGCCTTCATCGGTGAGCATCTTTCCGATGTACACCTCCTGCTTTCTATTTCGCAAACGCGTATAGTCCGAGTCGTCCGCCTGGATATCGTCAAGTTCCGTCCCCCAGCCTAAGTCTCTAAGCTTCATTACGACGCTATGATTTGAAATGAATACCTGCAGAACTGCCAGATTAGACTACCACCCACGCTTGGAGACGTCCCTGAGCAATTTTGAAAATCTCTTCCTGGCGAATGTGGTATCGTAGTTCGTCCCATTCATTGCATGCGAGAACATGCTACCCCGGCAGCAGCATATGGTGAGATGTTGATGCTCCGAGCCTAACAACAAACCTTTGCGACCTTGTGAACACGTAAGACCCGCTCGCCAACAAGCGTGTTTAGTTGAGCCTCGTCTGCGAGCGTTGATATGCGTTCCCATTCCGCTAGAAAGTTCTCAACTTCAGATTTGAGGTATGTTGCGTGGAGCCGAGGGCCCTACAGATGAGGATAGGTGAATATGAGGCATGGACGGCAACAACTCGGACATACTGGAGTAAATACAGCCAAGGGGATCTGTTCTTTCAAGTCTTTCTTTGCTTCAGGGGATACTCCTTCGAAGGGGTCGCCAGATTCAATAACCCTATGAATAGGGCCCGTTAAATACATAGAGCTCGAATGACATAGACTACTCACTTTGTTGCGACACACTCATCGCAGAAGCGGACGTTAAATTCCCATATAGGAGTCGCTGTCGTGCTGAGACCGCAACCCTGCCACAGATGTGTCAAACACGTTGTACGAGAGCCCAATATATGCTCTTACCGTGCAATATCTTGTAAATATCAATGTGGCCCAGGCGGGCTCGATGACGTGTTTGGGAGTCGGGGGAAGACCATCAATAGTCTTCAGGCAGTGCCTCCATATGCAAGCTGCTTCCTTTTTCATGAGAAAGGCCCGAATTGTTTTGCACGACCACGAGAGGTTGAGCAGATCCAGCGGATGTATGAGGTGCGCAATCTATCTGCATTTCAGCTCGCGGCAAAGATAATGACAGCGTGAGTATATCACCTCAAAGAAAATATCGGTGGGCATGTCAAGAAGATCACAAGATACGCCTAGATCGCGTTCATGCTTTGTCTTCTTATGATTCTTGCTCTGCGCTGCTGCCTTTTTGGTCGCATTTTGGGTGGAGACAGGGCCCTCGACGTCTGAAGACGCCGCTCCGAGTCCTCGTCTCACCTTTCTGGGAGGCATGCTGGTGGAAGCCAGGAGAACGGGAGTCAATAGATGGGGGGTGAGTGTCGTAGCCGAGGTAGCCACTGGGTGCTCCAAACTCAGAGTCTTGGCAGCCACAAGCCAACTTGTCGCGTCAATCACATGATGATGCGAGGCTATCGCCGGTCAGATCTCAGATCTAGATTCTGTTTGCTGATGTGATCCTCGTCGTGCTAAGTTACTTGGTATACGACTCTGAGCGAGTTCAACGCGATACTCGACACTGGCTCAGACACCCTGATAGATGAGTAGAATATATCCTCAGTTATGAAATGGCAGATAGCCTCTGATTATCCTACCAGATTACTGTCCCACCCACTTAAGTGACTGCGACTCGGAGCAGGTTCTGTTTTCCATCCATTCCGAGAATTGCCTGTTTGGTGACACGCGCACACGAATCTCAACACGCTTCAAGCCAAGAACACGCTCAGTTAGTTGTATCATACATGATCATGCAAGTGTCCTGTCTTTTCTGACATCGACAGCACGTCAATCGTTACACGTCCTGTCCACGGGGCTCCTTGCTGAGACTCGCGCACAAAAGTATGCCTGATCCTCTGTTCTTCGGCCTGTTTGCTCTCCCCATCTGGCTTACCATACAGCACATATCCGGAAGCTTCAGCCGTCAATTCATACGAGGTAGTCATTGCTAGGAGTCTCGCCAGTTATTGTGATTGATATCAATGCGGACCGTGGCCCATTTTCTGACCTCTTCCCTCTCCTCCGGGCTTCTGCTGACCTCCCATGACAGCTTCCCCATAATTTTACCGACCGTGCTTCTCCGTCTCTGTCTTCTGCCAATCCACGGCATTGATTATTTCAGACGCACAACCGTAGCGATGATTCGCCACGCAGGTGGCTTGAAGCCTGCGCTTGATTAGCTAGTTGAGGAGGTCAACAACAGAACCGACAAGCGGGCCATCGTGTGTTTTCTCACCTCACTTACGCGCCCCTACTAATACTGCACAAAACCTAGATACTACAGCCTGATCTACATCGTATTACAGTTCTGTGCTACTTGCATCCGATGCACCTCCAAAATTCGCAATACGATGCGCGCGGACGCGGGAGGCGCGGTGAGTACCGTCTTCTTCATGATGCGAAGCAGTCTCAGGATGATACCGCAGTGCGCTGTTCACTTTTCCGAGCGTGAGTACGTTGCGGAACGTGCACCCTACCTCAATTCGTCTCTAGCCCATCATTCGCTACATCTTCTTGCGGGATAAGCCAAAATCCGTGTTCCCGATGAGAACGTCCAGTTTATATAGCTCGATTTCAGTTGCCAGTGACCATGGCTACACGCCCGGGGCTCTATTCAGGGCGGAAGCGGCCGCTAAGGAGTTTGTCGAGACTCTGCGTTTGGCAAGATTGGCGCGTAAACTGTGGTAGGTACCGCTGAGATGGAACCTATAACGTTCGTCCGAGTGCATCATGGCGTATCAGAGCGATACCCGAATATATTGATACCTCGGCCGAAGTTCAGGCCCCCAGTCCTTGGCTAGTCGTGGATCATACTTAGTTGCATCGGACTCGCGCCGTCACTGGTGGCCCGCTGCCGCAGCACTGAACCTCACCTGAGAACGGAACCTCTATTGTTTGATTAGATTACCGCCGGTTCCGATCTCTATTGTTTGATTCCGATCGCCCGCCACATGGACATGTCGTGTATGCGGTCAGCCGCACAACAGCACCCTTGTCTTTGTCTTGCGCAAAGCCATCCACTCAGTTTACCTCCTCATCTCTAGAAGATGCCTGCTGTCGATTTATCATCCGAGAACAGCTATGCTCGTCGCCGCAAACAATTACTGTCTCTTATAAAAGACTTGCGAGCTATAGGGTGAGTGCCACAGTAGCAATGTAGTATTCCGACCTAGACTGCCAGCGCCCCCGGACAACTTTCCTTGAGTCTGCGTAACATCCTAGCAGATTACTGATGCATGTACTACTAGGGCACATACACATCTAGACCTGCCGCGCATTGTTGTCATCGGTAACCAGAGTGCGGGCAAATCCAGCTTGATAGAAGCTATATCAGGGGTACAGTTCCCGCCCACCGTTCAGAGTACTCGTTGCAGCCGCTGATAAATGAAACACTGTAGATCAAAGTACCTCGCGATGCAGGCACCTGCACTCGTTGTCCGATGGAGTGTCGGCTCCTATCCTCGACTGGCCGTTGGTCGTGTCAAGTCTCCATACGATGGGAATATCATCCAAATGGCGAACGAAGGAGCAAAATAGAAGAGGAAACGTTCGGAAACCTGCTGACAGAGAAAGCCGAGGTCGAGATGATGCTCAGGCGGGCTCAAGCCGCGGTGCTGAATCCGAAGACGCCTACAAGCCGCTTTGTCGTCATGACCGACAGCGAGCTCAGCGAACTCTCACCTCGAGACAGACCTGATTCGACCCCGTTCTCCCAAAACGTTGTCTGCGTTGACATTGCGGGACCAGATTTGACAGACCTCTCCTTCGTTGATCTTCCTGGTCTGTGCCGTCTTTAAGTGGTGGCTCTCATCGAGTGACTGACGGTAGTTACCAGGAATCATACAAAACGCCGATGAGCACGTTGTGCAATTCGTTGAGCACATGGTCAGGTCGTACATCTCTGGAACTTGTCTGATTGTTGTAGCGCTGCCCATGAGTGGTACGTACCCTCCAAGCCGTCGCCTTGCAACGAGAATTTGATTCATACTTGCGACAGACGATATCGAGAACCAGAGAGCGCTTAGGCTAGCTCGTGAAGCAGATCGCAATGGCTTGCGAACAATAGGCGTGTATGCTCACTGTTAGTAATTTCGGGATAGCTTACTCGTAGGGTTACTAGGCGTGATGACAAAGCCGGATACTCTTGGTCCTGGATCTATCAAGGCCAAGGATCTATGGCTCGACATCATGGAAGGCCGGTCTCAAGCACACTATCTACGTCATGGTTACTATTGCACTCGCCAGCCCGACGACGCAGATCGTGCCGCAGGTATCATGTATTCGGAGGCTCGTGAAGCTGAGGCACGCTTCTTCAAGGAGACGGCTCCATGGAGCACTTCTGCGCAACAAGGACGCTTCGGGACAAACAACCTGGTGAAGTATATGAGCAGCATGTTGACTGAGATAATTAACGGCGTGTGAGTGCACCACACACCACACCTAGTCTCGCACTAATTGGCTGTGCTCACCGTAGGATACCCCGACTAGGGCGCGAGATCGACGAGAAGCTAGCCACTTGCTATGAGGAACTGAAGAGTCTACCACCGCAAATCACTGGTGAACCTGCATCATATGTGCTTACTCTACTCTCGTCCTTCTGTGTGGACGTGCAGTCACACATCATCGGCGGGCCGGGAACCGAGACCCTCGTGCAACACAACAGACGAGTGTACGAGGATTTCAAGCGCGCCATCCGCTCCACTGCGCCGAGGTTCATACCATTGCCGTCCGCTGAGGACACAGCGCCAAAGCTCAACGGTCAGGAGAGGGCTGGTCCTGAAGATGAGGATGGGCTAGAGGATGTTTTACAGGATGGTTCGGGCGCTGATAGCATGTACCTGAAGGACATGCGCCTCTACATCCAGAGGTGTGTTCTTTGACCAACTAGTATTGCGGCTCGGACGCGATTTGACCGCATGCTCTGTACCCATGCAGATCTGTAACGCGCGAGCTACCATTCAACGTTCCTTATCCAGCGAAGACAGCGCTCATCAGGTCTTTCCAAGCTTTATGGGAACAGCAGTCTCAGGCGTGCTTCGAACGAGTTCAAGGGCAGTTCCGAGCTACGCTCACCCAGATCATGCATACTCGGCTCGGTCGCTTCAAGAAACTCGAAGTCAAAGTCGAGTGCGTCATTCTCATGGCTTACGTTCACTTTGCACACGGTTGATCTCGCGCCCGGCATCTCAGCTCCGCTGTCACGGAACTACTCGTTACAAGGCACACTGCCGCACTTGAGCAGATCGGTATTCTCCTCAAGTTTGAGACCTCGCCATTCACGCAAAATAACCACTATCTATCCGATGTGACAGCGAAGACACTCTCCCGTTATAAGGACATACGAGAGGGTAAGACGCAGAGCGGCAGCGGCCGCTCTGCAGCTTCGTTCCATTTTGGGAAATCTCCCGATAACAATGGGGCCCGCGAAGGTGAGATTTATTAGCAATGTTTAACACACCCGTAACTGATGTATCGACAGTTGGGAATCCATTCGCGCGCTTCGTTGACATGCCTATACAGTTTCTGCCCCACCCACTTGTGCCAAGTGGTCCGATCGCCGACAAAGTTGACTTCGGGCTTGGCCAGAAAGCCATCGAACCCGCCGGTTCATCTGACCACAGTTCTCGACGTCGGGAGAAGCAGATGCCCAGGGCTAAGACAGCTGCGAAGCGAGGCGGCACGGCTCCGACGACCGATGAAAAGTGGTTGCTCTCAGAAGAATCCGCAGGGGACGAGACACCAGAGGAAGCTGCCCCCGGCTTCGGCGCATGGCCTGGCAAGAACCCCAAAGCTGCATCGACCGAGTCGACCGTTGGCACACCCGCCCCAGTGCCATTCAGCAAGCCGTTCCCGGGGTTCACAGGCTTCAACTCGCAACCTGCAACGCCCTCGCAGCGTCAGCAAGCGACTTCTGATCTAACCACCTCTGGCGGAAATGAACGATCTCAGCTCGAAGCGGATGCGCTTTCAGCATTGGCAAAATTGGGTTACGTCGGGCTCACAGCGGATGACTTAGGGAAGCTCAACCCACCCGACGAGTATGAGGAAGAGCTCAACGTAATGGCGGAAGTGAGGGCTTACTTTCAGGTGGCATACAAGGTATGTGGTGGTGTTAGTGCAGTCGATGGTGCCATGCAAACAGCCTCTTGCAGCGTATCATCGACTACATACCACTCGCCATCGACCATATGTTCCTCTTTGCCTTTGGTGAGGCTTTGCAGACGCACTTGATCCGGGATCTCGCGCTTGGGAGCCCGGATGCTGCTGCTCGGTGCTCGGCGTACCTCAGCGAAGAGCTCGACGTGGTAGCCCGCCGGCAGGAGCTGTCCGGAAAGAAGACCAGTCTTGAGAGGGCGAAGATGGAGTTGTTCAATGCGACCTTTGACAATGTGGTGGTGATGATCGAGGAGGAGGAGGAGCTGTAAAGTCTGTGCGATATAGCATGCCTGCCAGTGGGCGAGTCCTGTGTTGAGGTCCGTGCATATATTTCTCCAAATGCATAATTCTGTTCCTGTCACTATACCGTTGTCCTTGCATGCCGACTCCGAGTCGGATTCACTTTGGTCCTGATCTACTATCACGGAGCTGACTGGGGATGAACAGAGTTGCTGCACGCCCCCCAAGTACCGTTGAAAGGGTAGCGCTAGCACGAAAAGGGTTCCATGTACCGCAATCTGCTACTGATGATATTGGTCGTGCAAAGATTCTTTCTCCTCGCCGGACGATGCGGCAATGGCATTGGCATGCAACATACAGTATGTACATGTTTCAAGGCGAGACTGAGAGAGCAGCAATCGATCAATACCGTTGGCACAGCACCACGCACTCGGTCAGTCGGCGTCGATATCGTGAGTCTATCTCTGAAAATTCGTGGCATCGTGACCCGACTTGCAGGTTAATCCTGCTCTTTATCTCGTCGCAGCAATATAGCAGAGATGGCTGCAACGGTTCGTTGACACGTTGACCGGACATACCAGTGGGGAAAGCTGCGCCATGACCGTTGTCGGGACCGCTGCGGTACTCAGAGTTGTTGAATGTAAGCGTTTCAGTGTCAGCAGCGCCATGCATCCTTAAGAGGCCACGCAGAGCCTCGTATCTGCAGCAACACGCACGCATCCCACGCAATGGCCGAGAAACACACTCTTGCACACGACCACCATGCCGATGCCGGGCATGGTCACACTCACGACTATGCAATGGCGAATCGAGACTTCTTCGATCAAAACCTCGCGATGTTCGAGCGTCCGGACATCGTTGACGCCACGCGCCGTGTCGCCGGGGCGGTGCGGGAAAGGTATCCGAGCCTCTTCAACGCAGAGTCGACTACGCTCCTCGACTACGCGTGCGGGACCGGTAAGGATGTCCTGAGATGGCCTCGCTGAGTTATGCTGAACTTTGTCCAGGACTGTTCTCTCGCGAGCTGAGCGCTCACGTCAAGTCGATTGTCGGCGTGGATATCAGCACGAAGGTTGTCGAGGAGTACAACTCGCAGGCCTCCAAGAAGGGGCTGTCTGACAAGTTGAAAGCTGTCCCTGTAGAGCTCAAGGCCGATGGCCAGCTTGAGGGCACCACCCAGCACTTCGACATCGTGCTCGTAAGTCTTCTCGTCATAGCCGAGCCCTATATAGGATTCACTCACGTCTAATCCCTCAGTGCACCATGGCATACCACCATTTCTCCAACCCGGAGGAAGTTACCAAGATCCTTGCCTCCTTCGTGAAGCCCGCCGGCTCACTAGTTGTGGTCGACCTCATCTCCAACGGCAAGGAGTCAATCATATCCGAGGAGCACAGGAAGACGGTCCCTCACGCGGGGGGTTTCGACGAGGACCGCATGAAGGCTATGTTCACTGCAGCAGGCCTAGGAGGCTTCGAGATGGGAGTGCTGCTCCGTGATGTGCCGGTGGAACAGTACAATATTACGAGCTTCCTTGCTCGTGGTGTGAAACCGTAGTGAAGGAGGATTGTACTTGTATCTGATCCGGTGGATGTTTCGAGAGGCTGTTAGTAGTGACGCATTCAATGGGATGTTTTGACCATACCTACCAGTCACATATCGCTTTGGCCGGTCTCCTCATGCTATTTCGGTATCTGCTTGCAAACGAAGATACAGAAACACGATCCATCAGAGATGCGAGAATTGGGCGAGAGACACCGTTCGAGTGGTTTGGAAGAGCGAGAGTGAGACGAAGTCTGGGGGATGCCCCAAGAGTAGGGAACTAGATCTTTGGATATGGACAGCTCTGCATGTATCTTAGATACGGAGTTTAAACACGTGGAATCAAAATAATAATAAAATAAAAAAGAGTGAGACGAAGTCAGGTACCAAGCGCTGCGAGCGTCCCGGGCCGGGTTCGTCCAGCGCTGGGCGATCTGCATGTCTCTCCGCCCCTTCATCATCCACGGTGCTGCCCGTACTGCACGAACTCTTGCTTCGAAATGTCGACCAGCTCATAGACTGTACGCGACCGAGGCGACACAACTTGCGGAAGTCGCCTTGAAATCGACGATTTATGGACAGCCGCTAGCCCCGTCTCACCCCCATCTCTGTACGCTTGTCGGGAGTTGATTTACGGCTGGTTGTCCTTGACATACATTCCAGTGAGGGATGGCGAATTGACGGGTGGAATATCCTGGCAAGAGTACGAGACGCGGCGGCGGGCACTCATGGATCGTCTGCCACCGCACAGCGCGGTCGTGTCCGTCGCTGCCCCAGTGAAGTACATGAGCGGCCGTGCGTACCTCCTCCCCTCGTTTCACCACACCTAACATCCTCCCCAGAGATATTGTGAGTCGAAAAACCCCTAAGCACGAGCCCTGCTCACTTGCGCACCCACTAGCTACAAGTTCCGACAGGACTCCGACTTCTGGTACCTCACGGGCTTTGAGGAGCCCGCCTCCGCGCTCCTCTTGGAGAAGGATGGCTCTGCGCGCGGGTACCACATGTCACTCTTCCACACCCCCTCCACACCCACTACCGCGCAGTGGGACGGCGCACGGACACGAGCGGAGGACGTCGTGCGCGTGTTTAGGGCGGACGATGCGCGGCCCCTCGACGACTTCCCCGACACGCTGAGGAGGATCATGGGCGAAGCGGATCATATATACGTCGACCTTCCCCCAGGTGGCGGTCCGAAGCGGTCGCGCACGGCTACGGCGAAGTCGCTGCTGAAGGTCCGTAGACAGCTTGAATGGGCTCGTCACTGGCACTCACTGGAGCTCTCGCAGTACCTATCCCGGTCGTCTCAGGAGCACGAGTCTCTTCTCGAGTCCCTCAGCGGACAGAAACGCCGCCCGCTTGCTCCGGAAGTTGGCAGGTTGCGCGCGATCAAAAGCGAGGCGGAGCAGGAGGTCATGCGTGCTGCTGCCGATATCAGTTCCCATGCGCACACAAAGGTACTGTCGCGCCTTGTGTCAGAGCCCGCGATGGAATTACTAATGTAGACGTAGACCATGCGGTTTGCCCGACCAGGTTTGTCGGAACACGTCCTCGCCGCGCACTTTGAGTACTTGTGTGCACGGGATGGCGCTCAACGACCGGCATATGTTCCTGTAGTTGCGTCTGGGTGAGCCATACTCTGAGGCTTACCGCTTCCGAGGGTTAGTTGACTAGTGACCGTAGCCCGAATGCTCTGACCATCCACTACACATCAAACAACCAACTCATCCGAGAGAACGAAGTAGTACTGGTCGACGCAGGATGCGAATACAAGTAAGTCTATTGTTCCTTGACCCAGCCCATCGCTGATATCCCGCAGCGGGTATGCCTCCGACATTAGCGAGTCTTTTCCTACACCTACACTTCCTTGCCGCTAACGATACCCGGGCAGCCCGCACATTCCCAGCCTCAGGCAGCTTCACCTCCGCGCAAGCAGACCTCTACGGTGCGCTCCTCTCCGCGCAGAAGCAGCTCGTCGCCCTCTGCACCGCGCGCTCAGGTCTTTCCCTCGCGCAGCTCCACCACCGATCCGTGGAGTTGCTCGGGAAGGAGCTCATGCGGATCGGGTTCGACCTGGGTGTGATGGGCGGGCGGCTGACCGAGCTGTACCCACACTTCATAGGGCACCCGGTGGGGATTGGTACGTTTCAGCATTCGTTAGGGCGTGCGGGAGGCTGAGTAGTGGGTAGATCTGCATGAATCAAGTTACTTCGATCGACATGCACCGTACGTTCCTACTGCCTGCGTTGCCTGGACTTTGTAACTGACGTGGAACGCTAGACTACAAGCCGGTATGGTTATCACTGTAGAACCAGGTAAGTCGTTGAGGCTTGCGAGCGGACACCAACCCTGAGACGTCGACACAGGTGTATACGTGCCGCCGTCATCGCACTTCCCAAAACACTTCCACAACATCGGCATTCGGATAGAGGTGGGAGCGTCTTGACAGAAGATATAGCTGGCAGCGTTGGGATGGAACTGATTGTGCCTCATAGGACGAAGTACTCGTAGGGAAAGATCACCCTGTGGTACTCAGCGTCAACGCCCCCAAAGAGATCGCCGACGTAGAGGGAGCGTGTCAAGGCCTGCTTGGGCTGGAGCCGTTCTAGGATGTCTATATTCATTGGCAACATTATAGCGCCTTGCTGCTCTACATCTACCATGTTTTGCAAGAGCGACTGCAGCATATATCAAGCATAATCACATTCACGTCTCAACTTGTTGTCAGGCACCTCGCATCTCCTTTTTCCGCACGTATCTCAGTCCATGTCAACGCCCTTCACTTTGCTAGTGGTGGACTCCACGCGGTATCTGGCATCCCCGGTAAGGTTGCCCTCGACGGCAGAGCTGTCTGCGTTGAATGGCTCTTCGTCTGTGACCTGGAGCGCTCGCAGAACTTGCTCGCGACGGAGCCACTTCTCGGCCGGTATGAAGTACCAACTGAGGATACCGAAAATTGTGACGGCACCGAGGATGACAGGAGCCTTTGACAATCATGTGTCAAACATGGATCAACCATGTAACCGAAGATAGACGTACGAAGTTGAAGCTCTGCGCAGTAACAGGGAAGTAGAAAGGCGAGACCTGGGTCTGTGAGGTGTATCGGCATCAGATTGTCTGCCATTGTCGGAAAGCAGGTGAAAAGACTAACCGCAAAGACAAGACCATTGAACAGCGCCGTAGCAATGTAAGCGGGGCGCCTCCACTTGCCCAAGAAGAAATGGCTGTTTTTGAAGTCGTTCGGGGTCATTGTGAGCCTGAGGACGGCAATGAGGCCGTACGCAGCGGTAGTCGGTATGCCGCCCGCGGACGTGAGCGACGTGAAGGCGACCGCGGACGGCAGGATCGTGCAGAGCAGCGCCGCGCCGAAGATGAACATGACTGTGACGGCGTTGCGCGGCTGGCGCTGCTCGTCGACTTGCCCGATCCACCGCGAGAAGGGGAGCACACCGTCACGGGCGACCGCAAAGACGAGCCGCGAGGCAGCTACGACGGACACGCTAGTGTTCTGGATTTGGTATCGGTGGTGTGTATGTGTAGACTGAAGATAGGAAGGAGACGTACAAGTATGAGACCAAGTGTTGCGATGGCAGTCATGAATGCACCGCCACCCTTGCCTAACGCGAGCGCATAGATTTGGACGAATGGCTGTGGGGCTTCAAGCGAGAACAAAGTGTCCAAGTCGGGGGTGCAGAACAGGAAGAGGATGTTGGTGGCGAACCCAAGGATGCCTGTTGCGATGGCACTGTAGAGGATACCGCGACCAGCAACAACACTATGGAGCCGTCAGTGAGTACCCCTAGGAATACTGACAGTGTCTTATACCTAGCATTCTTGGTTTCCTCTGCGATGTGTCCAGAGGCGTCGAAGCCAATCATGGTACCCGAGGAGTACAGACTGAGAGTCAACACTTAGGAAATTTGCACATTGAATTGGCATATATGCACTCACAAGCACAGAATAAAGTTCCAGGCGGGTGGCGCCCCCGTCAAGTTGTCTGCATCAGACCGTCAGTCAACTGGGATCACGTAGGCGGCTACAATATGCCTCGCTTACATGTCCCCGTGAACACCTCCTTCGCCGAGCGGAACCCATACGTCCGTGACACACCAATCGGGAGCCAGATTACGCAGAGCAGAAAGTCGACCATGTACAGCATCATCGAGAACTTGAAAATGCCAGAGTAGAGCCGCGGCGGGAGGTAGTTCACGAGGACGCCGGCAATGAAGCAGCCCTCGGCAACGGCCCACACGAGCGCGCGCCACTGAATGGAATCGTTGCCTGCGCCGCCGGGGTAGTTTATCTCGAAGACCATAAGTTCTGAGACGATGTAATTCGCCGCAGTCTAGGGGGATATATGCATTAGCACCGTCACTTAAGCGGCAAAGAGAGTAGGCAGGACATACGAGGCAGCAACTGGCGGCGAAGGTCATCCAGGCCGTGCACGACCACCAGGCGACAATGAACCCGAAGAAACGGCCATACTTGGGCCCGGCGCTTTCCGCGCTCCAGACGTAAATCGAGCCGCTCAGAGGAAGAGCAGAACAGATTTCGGCCATGACTGCTGCAGTAATCCACATGAATATCATCGAGATGATGTAGGTGACCCTGTGCACAATTCGTAAGTGGGTGCGCTAAGGCAGTTTCTCCGTCCGTTAGACGGCGTACCATGTTGCGAGTGGGCCGCCTGCCTCAAGTCCCAGGAAGATACCAGAACTATACGACATGGTTAACCGCATATAATTACTCCGGTTGTCTTGGGGCTCACCGAACACCTCCGATGAAGTTGAGGGCTACGAAGCTTGCCGCGAAGCTCTCCAGAAGGTGCCAGCTGCGATGAAGTTGCTGAGTAGACAGTTAGCCGACGTTTCAAGCATGATATACAAAGTCCATGTCTAAGAATGAATGTACCTGTTTGTATCCGAGCTTTTGCTACGAGGAGGAAAGAGCGAGTCAGTACATTCTGCGAAGCTCCCTCGAAGGGGATGCAAAGAACGCGGCGACACTGAGGCTTCCCTACGCAGGTATGAGCGCTGATCAGGTTCAAACGGTGTGATCTCAACCCTTGCTGGTCCTCTGCTGACCTCGCTCGCTCATCTGACAATCGTCTGCAGAGCAAGACGAGAGACGGCATCGCAGCGAAAAGGATACCCGTAGCCATTTCCAGTGCACCACTGAAAAAGACGACGTTACCGATGATACTTTACAGCAGGCCTCTGCCTATGTAGGTCTGGCCAGCTTTGCCTTCGAAGCGGGTATTACCAGCTGAAGTTCGTCTTCCCCGGTGTCGGACGAGTCGCGTTCAGTGTCAGCAGGTAGCTGGGAAATCGTTGGGTCTTGTGCGGTCATCGTACGCGCGTGTGGGTGAGGGTGAAGGAGGTGGGGGGAAAAGACGAAAGACGACTGACTAGGCGATTTGATAAAATGTCGCAAACAGGCGCTTAGATGTGATTCATCCAGGAACGACACGATAGCAGCCGCTCTCACCGTGTCCCGGCCCCTTGTGGCAGGCATAGGTGTTCAGAGCACTCAGCACAACCCGCCCCGCATAAAACTATATATTGGATGTGATCATAATAAAATGTGATATAGGCCTTCGCCACTTTTTGACTGATAGAACAGTCACGATGGAATTTGTGGACGCTTGTGTGAGCACCACGAGGCACAACGATCGGGCTTCCTCGACGCTTCTGGTTCAGTGAAGCGAGGCCGATGCAACATGTCTGGTGACAATAGCGTCACCAGTGTGAGTGGGCGTCAGGAATGGCTACATGATACTATTAGAGACATAATGTGCGTATAAATACATGTGTGCATGCAAGACATCCTAATACAGGCATCCCAAAAATCTGGAGCAGGCAGACGTCGGGCATGAATCTTCGTAATGAGTGGAGGCTCTTCACTGAATGTTGAGACGCTGCAGAGAGGTGATTAGCCATCGACATGATATGCTGACACAGACAGAAGACCCACTGGCTTCAGGGCCTTGATGAGGAGCCACTCCTCGTTTGAGACATCCTGCTTGAACGACGTCTGCAAGAAGATGAGCATCGACACAGCACGGCGTACACCTGGCTGCATACCTTGAGTACATCGATACTCTGCCGCGTGATGTGGCTGTAAATATCGTCCTTATCGTCGAAGTGCCGACCGAACATCTTCGCAGACTGGTACACCGCATGCTCAATCTTCACGGCGACACCACCACCAGCCTGCGACTTCTTGACAATATCGAAGGACTTGTGGTTTATCTCCAGGGAGGTACTGGATGCATACGGTCAGGAGGAGTCGGCTGCGAGGGACAGCCTGCGGTACTCACATCTTGCCAAGGTCAATGATATCCTTCTTCTGCGTCTCCGGGTCGACTTTGACGACACACAGGGGTGTCCCCACCCGCAGCGTGCCGTCGAGAATATCGACACCGAGGATGATCGGGTCACGCTTACAGAATGCAGCGATGGTCTTGAGGCGACACGGCCAGACAGCCTGAGGTGCGGCATCTCTCCGCTTCGCCTCCGTGATCTCAGCATTGTAGGCAGTGAACGCGTCGAACAAGTGGTAGATGATATCCGCTGCAGGTGACCAGTCAACGCCAGCGCAGAAGCGCGGGCGAGTAAACACATACCCTTGAACAAACGGATACCCATTTCCTCCGCCATCCGCTCTGCGTCCTTGTCAACGGTAACATCGAAGCAGAGGATACACGCGAGCTCCTTGGCCTTCTCCAACATCGTCGCCGCACGCATGACATCCTTCTTGTGCACCGGCCCAATGTTGATCCCAGACACAGGGATTTTGCTCGACTTGAGGAAGTCCAGCAGCGCCTCGAGGGAACCGAGCGTCGACGCCTGCACACACACACCGCGCCCGGACTTGTCGATCGAGTTTAGAAGCGACGTCAGGTCAGACATGATCTCGTCCATCATCTCCTCTTCATCGTCGTCCGGCCCAACGACCATCAGCCTCGAACCCGCGATCGCCTTCTCGAGGTCGGGCGCGACAATCTTGACTCCCATTGCAGCCTTGATCTCCTTGTGGTGCACGTACGCAGACTTGATGCGCATCTCGCGCAAAGGCTGTGGGGTGAGCAGCGCCCGCACCTGTGTCACGATCGGCCCGTTCAGCCCGCAGACCACAATCCTGTCGCCCTCCCTGAGGATACCGTTCGAGAGCACGACATCGATGGTCGTGCCGAGACCCTCGATGACCTTCACCTCCAGCACAGTACACTCGAGCTCGCTGAGGTACATGAGTCTTTCGCTCATGCGCTGCTGGGTAAGGTTGACGAGGAGCATGATCATGTCCGGTACACCCTCGCCGGTTATGGCGGACGTGGGCACGAGCGAGACGTTACGCGCGAAGTTCTTGTTCTCGTAGTAGAGCACAGCGTTCAGACCCTGCTCAGCAAAGGCGAGAATGGTCTTCTGCGTTCTGTCCTCGAACTCACGCTGTACGGAGGGCTTCTGCTTCGCTAGCGAACTGCGGAAGTCATTGTCGGGGGTCGCTTCCCAGCCGTACGTACGGTCGATCTGAGATCTGCGTTAGCGAACATAAAGGGGGTTCATGGGCGAGAAAGTACCTTGTTCAGTGCTACGATGAACGGCGTCTTGCGATCCCTGAGCAACCGGAGAGACTCGAGCGTCTGGGGCTCCAGTCCGTGCATGATATCGACAACCAGGATTGCGATGTTGCAAAGTGAGCTCCCACGCGATCGCAAGTTCGTGAACGACTCGTGACCAGGGGTATCAATGACGAGCAGACCCGGAATCTTGTACTCCGCGGTGCCATCCTGCCATATTTCTTAGTCAGGCTGGTACACTCCAAATAGAGGTGCTGTACACACCTTGTTCAGCACGGCTGTCTTCGTTTTGATGGCGTCCACAGGGAAGTAGGTAGCACCGATCTGCTGGGTGATACCGCCCGCTTCGCCCTCTTGCACATTCGTTTGCCGGATCTGAAGTTCAGCAAATCGTCAACACCCGTAGGCGTTAGCGAGGTCGAAGTCCGTACCTTGTCGAGAAGCTTGGTCTTGCCAGTATCGACGTGACCAAGAATACAGCAGATGGGGCTCCGCAAGTCATCCTTGCTCCTCGCAGCGACAGCAGCCTCATGCGCCTTCGCCCTGCGCTCAGCAGCTAGAGCCTTCCTCTGGGCAGCCATCTGCTGCGTCTTGGTCATACCCTCCTCATCGGACGAATCTTCATCAGAGTCGGACTCCTCTTCTGACGAATCTTCCTCTGAGGAAGACTCCTCTTCCGAAGATGACTCTGCTTCTGCCTGAGCTTGCGCACCGTTCGGCTTGCCGTTTGGTTTCGAGGCTGCAGGTGCGGGCGCAACTTTTGCAGGAGCAGCTTTGGTGGGTGCAGCCTTTGCTGGAGCAGCATTCTTTGCAGCAGGTTTGGCGGGTGCGGCCTTGGCCGCGCCATTCGCTGTAATCCACTTTCAGTAATCCATGCGCTTGTAACGCTCAGATGGCTCACATGCAGGCGCAGCCTTCGCCGGTGCTGAAGGCTTGGCGTCCTCCTCGTCACTGTCTGCGTCCCAAGAGTCCTTGACACTGTCAGCAGCGGGCTTCTCTTCTTCGCCACTACTCGCGTCCCAGTCGGACTTGACGTCCTCCGTCTTTTCCTCCTGCTCCTGTTTCTCCTTCTCAGGCCCAGGTACAGATATGGGCTCGGGCGTGGCAGGCTTCTCTTCCCGCACGGGCGAAGGCTCCCGGGTCGATGGACCACTGCCGGTTTGTTGGCTTGCGGGACCTTTCTTTTTCTTTCTGTTGTCGTAAACAGGCCTCTTCGAAGCCTGGCCTTGCTGTTGCAGACCTTCGATCTGCACACCGGAAGCCAGCAACGCCTGTTTGCGCAACTCAGCCATACGCTGCTCTTGCTTCTGCTTCGGAGTCAGTAGACGGCCCTCCTTCTTCGCTTGCTCGCGCTTGGCCTGCAACAGTCGTTAGATGTACGGTACGGCGGGAACTAGAATGGGCGTACCTTCTCTTTCTCCTTCCTTCTCTGCTTCTCTTCCTCCTTCTTCCTCTCTTCCTCTTCCGCTTTCCGCTCCTCCTCCTCAATCCGCTTCCTCTCCTCTTCCTCACGCTTACGCGCTTCCTCCTCTAACCGCTTCTTCTCCTCCATCATCGCCCTCAGCGCACTGATACCGGTTGCTTTCTTCTTGCCTGCAGCAGCGGCAGATGCGGGAGCTGGGGCCTCCTCTTCCTTCTTCGCCTTCTTCTTCTTCTTTTTCTTGTCAGATTTCGAAGCGCCAGCCTCGCCATCCTCGTCGTCGTCCTCCTTTTCTGCAGATGGGGCAGCAGGTGTTGGCTCTGCTGCCGCAGGCTCCTCGGAGGGCTGTACTCCCTTCTTAGCTGCAGCCTGGGCCTTCTTCTTCGCCTAAGTAATATATATCAGTAGATTCATACCAGCGAGTACTTGTATCGCACACCTTCTCCCTCTCTTTCTTGAGCTTCTCCTTCTCCTTCTTGGAGAGGACTTTGGGTCCGCCTTCTTCCCCATCACCTTCCTCCTTCTCTACATCATCCTCTTGAGGCGGGGCGGCAGCGGGCGTCTCGGCAGGAACGGCTGCCGCATCCTGTGTCGGGGCTACATGTGTGTCAGTATAAGCACTCGTCTCAGCGATCTCAGCGAGGCCTACCTCCGACCTCGTCCTCGTCCTCGTCGGCCTGAGCTTTGCCCTTCTTTCCCTTGCTTTTCTTCCCCTTCTTCCCCTTCTCTTTGACAGGGCCCCACTCCTCGTCCGCAAGGTCCTCCGCCGTCATCTCAACGGGCTTCTTCGCTGCGCTGATGTCGCCTTTTGCAGCGGCAGCCTCGGGATCCGAGCCCTCTCCAGGTGCAGGGCCATCCTCGAATGCGACATCCGCCTTCTTCCCCTTCTTGTCCTTCTTCTTGCTCTTTGAGACAGCCTTGATCGTCGACTGCAGCAGCGAATAGGTTTGAGCAAAATTGAGTTCCTTTATATGCGCTCTGGGTACATACCATCAGGCCACCAAAGTCCTCGTCCTCATCGGGGACCGCGCCGCCATCGTCTCCGCCGAGGGCCGCAAATGCAGAGAACCCAGCCTTCGTTGCTGGCTTGACTTCGTCATCGGCCGCAGCCCCCGCATCCTGTGAGGTACCGGTGTTATTATTTGTGATGGACGTGCCAGCATTTTCCCTGGATCGATAATGAGCAAGGCGAATAGCGAATTAGCGTAGTACAGCGCCCGCACATACCAGAAGTCATCATCGTCCTGCTTTTTCCCCTTCTTTCCCTTGTTCTTCGGGGCCATATTGTCTGTAGGTGGAGCGTGGATAGAAGCTGTGCGCTATACGACCGACTGGGACGGTCAGAGGGATGACCGACCGGTGGAAAGCTGTACGATCGGGGCCGGGAGTGGGTGAGGGAGAAAAGTGACTTCGGTGAAATGTCCGGGGCCAAGCGCTCAGCGTGATCTCCGGGTTATTCTTGTGCTTCCACCACTCTGGTCCCGCATCTACATCCCGCGAGGCAAATCGCCCGACCATCGTTTGCTGGGCTAGCCATCCAACCATGGGTTTGCTAACTATCATACGGAAGAACCGGCAGAAGGAGAAGGAGATGCGCATACTGTTCCTGTACGCAGAACGCCCGAAGGACGAGCTGGACTTGGTCCTCACGTCACTTTAGCGGCCTCGATAATGCTGGAAAGACTACGATCCTCAAGAAGCTCAACGGTGAGGATATTATGGGAATTAGTCCCACATTGGGTTTCAATATCAAGACCTTCGTGCACCGCCAGTGAGCTTGACGAGTAGTTCGAGTGCAAGGCCCCGATATCTGAGGATACACGTTCATTCATAGGTACACTCTCAACATCTGTAGGTCCTACGTAGTTCCGCTCCATATAGCGCTATAACGGTGCTGTAACAGGGGACGTCGGCGGCCAGCGAACCTTGCGACCATACTGGCGTAATTATTTTGAACAGACGGACGCCCTCGTATGGGTCGTCGACTCGGGAGATCGCATGCGAATGAACGACTGTAAAGAGGAGCTACATAGCTTGTTACTCGAAGATGTACGTGTTCAACCCAGCTACACTGCTCATTGTTCACATGGCCACCATAGCGGTTGGCCGGAGCATCTCTGCTCGTCTTTGCAAACAAGCAAGACCTCCAGGGCTCCATGAGCAGCGCAGACATTCGTGACGTACGTCGGTTAGTCTACTTCCTAGCTGTCTGATCAGCTCAATCATCTTCAGGCCCTTGACCTTCTTGCTATCAAATCGCATCGATGGAAAATCCTCCCTTGCAGTGCGGTGACCGGCGAAAACCTTGTGGGCGGTCTTGACTGGGTCGTAGACGATGTAGCAGGTAGGCTCTATTACTCTACCACAACTGAAGATGCGGCACCGCGCCCAGAATCTGGAACCATCGCTGCACGCTGATACAGTCGCCGGTTCTGTTGACTCACACTTTTGACTGCTTTCTTGTGTGGTGATTAGTGTTGAGCACGTTAACGGTACCATTACATTGGGGCCTATATGTCGATGTATGCAGTATGTTCCTTCACGCGTGCACGATAGCAACGACAGCGACTAGAGCAACTATGTGTACTGTTTCTGAATGAACTTCGCAATCGTTTGCAGTTGGATATTGGACGTCCCCTCGTAAATCGCGCCCTGCACACCGAAACATCATTAATGCGCCTTTCCCTAAACTCGCCTAGTGACGACGACCACTCACAATCTTGGAATCTCTCCAGTACTTCTCAATTCCCGTTTCCCTCGTGAAACCGACGCCGCCAGCCCACTCGATCGCCGCGCCGCTGACCTTCTGCGCAACCTCGCTTGCGACAAGCTTCGCTATCGCAGCCTCGCGTGTGAACGTCTTACCCTCCTCCTTCCGCCGTGCGGCGTTGTAGGTCAGCAGCCGAGCCGCCTCGATCTCGCATGCCGCGCGTGCCTGTTGGAAGGACAAGCCCTGGAATGTCCCGACGGCCTGCCCGAACTGCTTGCGCTCGAATGTGTAAGGTACTGCCTTCTCAAAGGCGCCTTGCGCAAGGCCGAGCATTTGCGCGGCAATCCCGATGCGGCCTGCACAAGTGATTCAGATATATAGTCAGACCAGTCTCCCATGACGCGAACGAACCTTCGTTCAGAATTTCAATGGCAATCTGCGGATGTCAGATGGTTTAAGTCGGATTGAGACAGGGTCGTGCTGAAACATACCTTGTATCCCTTACCTTCACCACCGATGATGTTCTCAGCCGGGACACGCAGGTCGTCCAGGCTCAATGAACATGTCGACGAGGCGCGGATACCGAGCTTCTGCTCCTTCTTTGCAATCTGGATGCCCATGTCTTTCGTCGCAATGAAGCAAGTGATGCCCTTGTACCCTTTGCTGGGGTCCACCTAGAGGTACCGCCATGTAATTATAACGAATAGCGCAAGTTCACGAATTCAGCGACGCACGTTCGCGAATATGAGAAACACGTCCGCTTCGTAGGAGTTGGTGATCCACATCTTGCTACCGTTGAGGATCCAGTCGTTCCCTTCCTTGACAGCTCGTGTTTGCAACGCGAAAGCATCCGAGCCGGAGGCAGGTTCTGACAGGCAGAAAGAGCCCAGCTTCAACGGGGCGTTAGCGAGTAGGATACGGGCTCATGGTTTACACCGTACCTTTGACTCTGCGAGGAGCGGCAACCACTTGTCCTGCTGATCCTTCGTACCGTACTTGCGCAGGACCGTATTCACAAGGGTGTTGTGCACATCACACATGACCGAGACAGAGGGGTCAACTTTGGCAAGCTCCTCGATTGCGATGATGGCGGAGGTGAATGAGGACTCGGCACCACCATAGTCCGCGCTGGTTTCAATGCCCATTAGCTGCACGGAAGGATGGTCAGAAGGCCGGCATAAATGTAACGGCCAACTGCTTACTCCTTGCTCAAAGAGACCCTTGATAACCCCCGAGTCCATCATCTCAGCCTCGTCCATCTCCCGGACCTTAGGGGCTATGACCTCCTGCGCAAAACGCGCAACTGTGACAGCAGGGTTAGATCCCGAGTCCCTGACGTCCAACCAGACACTGCATACCCGATTCGCGCAGCATCTGTTCCTCATCCGTGAATGTGTCGAGTGAAGTTGGACGTACATCTGACCGTGCCACGCAGGATCCCGAAAACGAGCGAGCTGAGCTGTTAAGAAGGTTAAGTGAGCCTGTTCCTCGTGAATCGGCGATGAGGCGACGCATACCTCCTCAGAAATCGGGCATTCGCCCTGGAAGCGCAGATAGCAGGAGACCTGCGTACGAGACGTAGTAGCGGTTGCGACATGGTGAAGGGTCTGGGGAGAAGGACGATGCGGAGGATGAGGTGGGAGGTCGCGGCGGCGGTTTAGACTCCGATAGAGGCGGGGAATTAGTCTGGGGTACGGGGTAATCACATGCTTCCGGCAGAAGGGCTCATCGGAGATCTGCACGTGGATCTCGAATCTCCATCCCGATTAGTCTGCCAACGTCAGTTCGACCATTGAATGGAACTCTGCTTGTACACGCTCTCAACAACATCAAAGATATCATGTAATTGACAGAGTACAGTCAAAGTACAATCGTGATTTGAATACCC
This sequence comes from Fomitopsis pinicola, assembly GCA_001931775.1. Lineage (NCBI taxonomy): Eukaryota > Fungi > Basidiomycota > Agaricomycetes > Polyporales > Fomitopsidaceae > Fomitopsis > Fomitopsis pinicola. The sequence continues at coordinate 56,232 of MPVS01000073.1, read as the reverse complement.
CACCGAAAAAGTGAAACCATGACTTCCTGGTTGTCTTGATGACATTCATTGTGTATGATGCAGGCAGCTTGAGAAGCTCGAGCATACTGTATGAATTTCAATTCCCTATAAGTTATATTCCAGTGAGAACTTCCTAGGTCATAGGCAGTGGCATCAGACCACAGATTCAGACTCTGCTGTAATTCGGGTGGGCACTGAAATGTAGACATGTCAGCGTGACTACGTGCTATAATGAGTGGGGATAGTATGCTCTGTGGGACAAACACGGTTTGGCAAACCCAGATAATCCTTCCCAAGATTGATGCGCGACGTGCTTCCTGAAGAGCGGCTCTATACCTGTTTGACGGTTTACGCTCCCGGTACAGTGAATACCGGTACGGCTGATACTGTGTGGGAGCCCGGTATGGGAGACCGGGAAAGTCTGTGTCCGGAGAAGGGCTCTGCAACATCAGCGCGGCAGCCCTGTCGAGTCTTGTCTGTTTCGTAGCCGGTGCTGTCGTCTTCGATTTGGCTGGTTCACTCGGACGGTCGGCAGATGCGCAGGAGGGTGCTCAACAAATATGTAGCGCGCTGGACACCTATTAGGAAAATGTGACTGTCAACTGTCTGTCGGCAGACCAAGAAACGGGAACCAGTAGGCCGTGGCGCATACTTACCGTTGTGCCATAGAAACCGATGAGCCTGCCATCCTCCACCTTGGACTGAGACTAAAATTGTACATCTCAATATTGCATGCGAAGACTAACATGATGGCTTGCTTTCATGAGTGGCCACATTTTTGTGCCCTTATGATGCAGCGGCGCACTGTGCTGAGTTGAATCAATGCACATGAGAGACGATTCAAAGTTATGTTGATACAGTCTATCACCGTCAAACGAGACACCCAATTGAGATGCTTTTCTCGAATATCTTTCATATCTTTCCGAGGCGTACTGACTGTACAATAACGAGCATTAAGCCCAGAGTAAACCTAGAAAAACACTGCGGGACGTGTCTATGACCTGTAGGGGGAGCCTGTAGAGTAAGAGTGTTGGTCGGTGGTCTGAGATGATCATTACACCATCATGCGAGACACCCAAATCGGGTACGATCACATCTTATCGCAGCTGGTGAGACGCCTCGTCTTCGTTCACGTCCGGCTCGTGAATCTCCCCGTCCTCAGGAAAATTGAATCACTTACATGCTCGCGGTTTCTCAGCGACCTCAATTCAATCTCGCTTCGCTTCGTACATTGTCCCCAGAGTTTCTTCGTCGCCATTCAGAGTGCACGTGACTTTCCTATTCGGGCTGCGTTCACCGCCGACTGCGCCCTTTACCGGCGTCATCGACGCTCTCTCAATCTATCCTCTACGATCTTAACCATCCGACGTGCGATAAAGGTATGGTGGCTCATAACTTGCAAGTATTATCCTTCTGGATAGCCTTGTAAAATCAAAAATTCATAACTTGAGTGTGTCATCCACAAAACGTCTGCAAAGTGAAGGAGGTGTGCAATAGGGGTGTATCGCGCCTACCTTTACTCAACGTTCTCGTCGACCAGACGTCCCCAGTCTCCATTAGATTTAATATAGGGTTGTGATGCATGAAACTTAATTTTCGTGCAAAGAAATTCAGTGAGGGAGGGCTGTGTGCGTGTGCAGAAGCCCCTCGTCTCACTTGACGGTCGTGTCTCGTTTGGCGGTGATAGACTGTACAAATAGCAAGCGAAGGATTGAAGAGGGAGAAGAAATACACGGAGCACTCAATCTTGCTCTGACTGGTCGCGAGGACGATACCGAATGCCACGGGCCTCGAGCTCTGCTTCAACATCTTCTGGTACACGACCCTTGACGCGGACTCCGTACATTCCACGGACGTAGGTTTCTGTGAGTATAAGTGCCCTTTAGATAGTCTGAAGCTCCACACAGGTCGATCAGACGTACTGATGCGTTGCCATGTCGCAACCCAACTCCTCTCCGGGTCAATGACGGCAATTACGCCGTCAAAGTGTGTTGTTGTGCATGCCTGGATGCGGTCAGGGTATCCCTTCATCTAGTACGACAGTTAGTGAATATGTTACACCCACTCTAACACCAGAAATCTGCGGTGATTACCTGCATGATCTCTTCGCAATTCGGGCAGCCATACTTACGGAAGTCGGCTGGTGTCTGAATGATTGAGCATAATAGGCATGCACGCAGCTGCTTCGCGCGGGGTTGTGATGGGATCGAAGCCTGTCCTTGAGACATAGCCTTGTATTCAGCAAAGGAGTTGCGAAGACTCGCAGACGAGGGTGAGTGAGGAGGACGAGTCGAAGCCTAGCGACTGCCAAGTGAGCCACAGAGCGCTGTTTTCTTCTTTGGGAAGAGCGGGCGTTTCCGACGAGCGCGCAACGCCGCACCGGCGAGCACATCGTTACTTGCACCGCGACGTCCACCTACGACGGCCAGTCATGGCTCGAACCGCCCTTTGCTACCTCTTGGCTTTGCTTCCGGTAGCTTCATACGCATATTTGGGCACAGCCCCTATTGTTGCATGGTCGTCACACAGGTGAGTGGCCGTTGAACATCTCAGGTAGTATTAGGGAGTGACAAGGTTGTAGCTCGAATGCGCTTAGCTCGGCTTCGTCGTCGGGATACACCAATTCAGTCGGGGCGTTGGAAGATATCCTGTTACACGGCGATGCATGCGAACATGATGCTATTATTCTAATTGACCAGAAGGGCGTACGTAGCAGGCTCTTACCGACGAATACACTTCTTGACCTGCCATTTATCTAGTTGCATGCCTCTGACCTCCGCAACCTGCCTCCCTCAAGCTCTCTCGCACAGACGCTTAACATTGCCGCATCTACCCTTGAGCTTCCATATGTACCGCGCAGCGCCTCGAATCCCTTCTCCAGCCTCGCTGGCGCAGTCGCCGAGCGATGCGGTGCGCGCGTGGTGACCCATACTCCTGGACAAGTCGATACCATCGCAAGTGGAAAGGAGAAGCACGTTGTATGCGTGGAGATGCCGCCGTTGGACGGGTTCGAGGGTGCCGACAGGAAAAAGGCTGTCGTTGAGCATGGTGCGTGGCTTGCCTTGTAGACTCCGGCGCGCATATAACCTTCTCCTGGTGTTCCAATTAGATTCCACCCTCTCCGCCACCCTCGCAAAGATTGCGGAGGCGTTCCCCAACCACCTAGCTGTCTATGCGGGCTGGCACCCTACCCTCTATGCCCGCCAGTCGAACCCCCTCGCTCCCACTTCCAATCATACGTCGACTGCTGCGTTCGCACCCCCGACAGGAGGCATTCTCGCCCGCTATCAACTATTGACACCTGGTCTCATTCTGGCTCTTGCCGTTGGCTTTTTCCTTCTGGTTCCTATCGTTCTCGCCGCCATCTCCGCCCTCGCGAGCATCCAGTCTCCCCTCCAGGGTCAAGCACCCAAGGGCTACATCGCTTCTGAGAAGAAGAACCAGTAAAGTCGTTCCGAGTACGGCTCAGGGAGCGCGAGAACCTAGGAGCGCGCCTTCGGAAGAGTGGTACGCATGTAATGTACAGACGCGTAATGACACGAGGATATTTTGCAAACTTCGATCCGAATCATACGATTCGATCCATCCGTCGGCATACGTCTCGATCAACCCAAATCATGGCGCTATAAATTCATTGTGACATTAGGTATAATCAAAGCTGCCGAATTTTGCTGTTTGATGACACCCTCATGTCGCGGCATACAGCTTCCGGGACATGTTTAGGCACCCTGACCCGCTTCGTGCCGACATCGCCCGCCTTCTAGTCGTGAGTGCATCTAAGGCCCTCAGTATTGAGTCTGACAGGAGCATGCCGCAAGGCTCAGCGGACTGCGGATCCTGGCCGTCAATACGGCCTTTATGGACACCCGCAAGGTGAGCACCGCTTACTTCAAGAGTGTAGTGCGAGTGTGATCCGCATTCACTCAGACTGCAGCACCGCTTCGTTTCCCACTTTCGCGCCGCCCTGAGGTGCCGGGGCGAAGGGCGTTTCCCCGCAGCAACGACGCCAACAAGCTCAAAGACGTCGCTTTGAGCGGGCCGCAGCTGCGCGCGGCTAGGTTCACCGTCACGAACAGTTGCGACGGCATCAACGCACAAACAAGCGTAGTGCGCGTCGGCTTGAAATAATCATGCGATGATCGTGTACGTGTTAGCTGTAGTTTCTGTATCTTTGTTCCAACACTGATGATCTGACTTGAACTGGGATCATTGGTGTGATCCTCGTGACGTACAGCTTGTTGCTATACACCCAACTCCGACGCCGCATCTCATAGCAGTGCCTTATGAGCAGTGGCTACCCATTGTCTTAGACACCACTTGCCAAGTCAAAACACCTATGTGGTCCAGATATGCATATGATGGTGCTTCAGCAATGTTTCGTGAGTGTTATGTCTTTGAAGCTCTACATCCAAGCGAGCCGGGTCAATGATGATGTACCGCATTGTCCGCCACTTTCGGTGATCCGGCTCACCGTCCGCTCTCTGCGCACCTCGCGTCGAAGCTTGGAGCGTGAGCATTTTTTTCATCCGCCAGCCGCACGATACTTCCTCAGGCGCCAGAACCGTTGCACCTACACGTGGCTGTGTGCGTCCGACAGCAGAACGGATGCATCGTATCAGCATTGTTATGCATGAGTTCTGAGCGCATAGGCCATCAATCGTGGTTGTGCAGATGCGTATGAGTAAGGCGTAACAGCGCCTGCCCGTGCGACGTATCCGATGTGCCCGGATACACTGTGGCCGGTCTCATGCGGCGATTGAAGAGCAGAGCTAACACGCCGGCTGCGCACAACAGCAAGCGTTCGTCTTCTTGAGTGTATAGCCCATACTTACCCTTTGTCGCGCATGGTCTCAACAGGGACAACATACGGCTGTACCAAGGAGCGGGGGCTTTGTGCTTTGCTAGGCGAATGGCTGTCCGCACACAGCAACCCTATCCCGAGCGCAGCACACACAAGAACGTGTTCTAGTGAGTTGTATTCAAGTCACCGAGGGCACCATACATGTTCTGTATACTATGGCGCGGCTGCCGCAGGAACGGTAGCCTTGTTCGCGTCTTGACGCTGAGGCAGTGTTCCGAACTCGGACGTAGGTCCGGAACACAGGCCTGCGGTTAGGGCGCATCTGCTGGCAGGATGCTCGATGCGCAAGTGACGGCCTATGCGTTCGGCTGCAATGAACGACGTGAAGTGTTCTGATAGGTGGTGCGTAGATTTGGGCCTTCTTTCCCGCCGGTGCTGACCCTTTTTGTGTACGTAGTGTCGAAAGTGGCGATGACCAAACTCAAGCTCTCACTGGCACACTGTCACGCTTTCACCGTCGGTGATGGATCATGCCATCCTTCGCCATACTCTGGGGCCGTCGTGTCGCTCAATACCCGTGTCTGGGGCGACGGGTGGGTGAGGGCTCGAAGGCAAGGTAATGCGGTGTATCTTATGTACCGCTTACCGCCGATAATCTCACGCACAATGCGTCTCGCTACCACACAATCCCCCCATACCAATCCCACTTCATAGCACTGGCCACCAGCGGAGACACTATGTCATCGTCAGCCCGGACTCGTGGGTCCTTCGCGCCGTGGATATGTGGATGGCTTCGAACCTCCATCATGTTAGCAGGCGCGCAAGTTCGCGACTCGATTATGTTGGCGATGCCTGTTACTGGCTGGCTTGAACTGCAATCAATGACTCCTATTGTGACACCTGTCAAAGCCCACTGAACGTATATATAGGCCGGAGTACCTGCACTAGCATGTCATCCTAACCTTCTACTGAGATGGTCCATTTCCATACGCCTTACTCCGCGTCGTACTATTCAGGCCTATTTGAAATAGAACAAGGCAACTCGGAGCCAGTCGACGGTCATTCTGTTGCTAGCAATCGGAATCATCAAGTCGGGCATGCACTTTCGCCTCCCTTTACCGGTGCCGGACCCTCGTTTCTTCCGTGAGTAGTTACTTCCCTCGTCGATGAGAGTATTCTCGGCTGACGCGAAGGTGAAGTAGGCAAGCTAATAGCTTCACTCGTCAATTGCCAAATCCTCAAGATCAAAACCATACGCAGGTTGCATTGTATCAGTGCGTCGGCTGAGCCCCAATGATCCATGCACGGCCTTGCTGACTCTTCGATACTTAGGCCGAAGGCCGAGCAACATACGCAGAATGTGCCAGTCTCGAGCTTTCGTCACAGATATCAAAACGAGCCGTCAGTGTACCGGCAACATGATGTCTTACCGGCGTGAGTAGTTGGATGTGATATCTATACACCGGCTCATTGACCATCACTCAGCCCTCCAAACCCTCAAGATGACATCTGGGCGTGTACGACGATTACACATTCCCGCGCCACGGAAATTCTCTGCTTCTTCGGCGGACCGTGCCCTCGTCTCACTGCATCCATGCTCACGAGGAAGGCATCTGCTATCCATAAACATCTCGAAGACTGTCATTCAGCACAATTGAGATCGCAAGGCCCTGTGGGCGCGCCTTTCTCTCGATGTCTCTGGGAGGATCCCACCGGTCATCCCTGCTTCAAGGATGTGCATGGTGTCTCCCAGCTAGCCAAACATATTGCCACGGTGCACCTCAAGCTTCTTGAGGTTATGTGCAACGGATGTGGAGGTACATTCTCTAGGAAGGACAGCCTCAACCGACACATGGCTGGAGGGCGTTGTGTCCCAGGCGCATCGGAGTCAATACAATTCTAGCGGAGGATTCGATGCATGGTCCCACTGATTCTTATCGCCTCGTCGCAGGCATCTGGTATCATGTTTACGTGCACTTCCTATTTATCATGCATGACCACCATATTTATCAGACTGTAGGCTCCCCATCATGTATCACGAAGCCGTTCATGGACAATTCACGAACCTTATGTGTTGACATGGTATTATGTATCTCTAGTAGTGTGTAGAGCTTCCACCGTTGTATCTCAAGTTGATTGCCCCCGCCGCGCTAGTATATATGTAGCTAGCGGGCTGGCAGTACTGTTAGTATATTTGTACAGATAACCTGGATATCTTTGAGCTGCCTAGCACATATCATCACGACGATGAAGCGAGTCTGTCGGTGTGGCTCATCAATACACGGTGACTATTCACTGGCATGGCCACGGACTCAAAACCATCATCGAAGTTCGCGCAACGAGAGTTCGACTTGTCGGAAGCCCGACCCCGGTTTCCCGGTCCGGGCGGAACGGCGTCTGAGTCTGACCAAGAGCTCGAGGTAGATCCCTCGAATCCTCCGTAGTTTCCGCATCCATATTTCTCCAGTTCTATATCGATGAATTCTTACACATATATCGCACCGAAACTGTGTGAAGACCCTTACACGCATCGCTGTCCCGCACACAGCCCACAACATGGCTCTCGTACCCATCCGCGCACCGCCCACAGACGTATGTAACAATACTGGGATACACGTCCACACAGACTGATGTGGTTCGCAGCTCACTGAAATTGCCGCAGAGGAGGCGCGGTGTACGTTCTCGCGTTTCACAGCAGAGACAGCTTGGAGGCTGGGCTGCATGCTCCGTGAACGCCTTCGGAAGGCCTCCACGAGACCCGCGGTCGTGAACATCACGCTCGCGAATAGCGACCAGCTTCTCTTCCACGCCGCTACCGGCCCTGGGACAGGCCCAGACAACGACCAGTGGGTCGCGCGCAAGCGACGCGCTGTTCTTCGCTGGGGCTCGAGCACCTGGGCGCTACACAACAAGTACAAGGGCGACGAGCTTGCGTTCGCGGGAAAGTTCCAGCTCGGCCCGAGGGGCGGAGACTACGCGATCCATGGAGGCGGTTTCCCCGTGCGAGTCAAGGGGGTGGAGGGCGTCGTCGGAGTTATTGTAGTGAGCGGGCTGACGATGCAGGAGGACCACGAGGTCATCGTGGAAGTCGTCGAGGAGTACCTGCAGAAGGTTGGAAGCGGAGAAACTCAGGATTGAAGGCGGCGGGCGGAACGGATGAAGCAAATGACTCCGTGTAATTGTATCGTGACGCGTGGGCAACACGGCATTTTTCCTAGCAAGAACCGATACATCGCGCACCGAGTGTCTCCGGCTCAAGCAAGCAACCTCACTTGCCAAATCTACTTCACTGAAGTGTGGCGCGAGGGTACGCAATCCGATGAGGTTGAACGGCTCGGCACGGTGGGTTTCGTACCGCAGATTATTAATACTTACACTCACACTCATACTCACAGGTCCAAACTATTGGTGCACAGCCTGCAGCTAGTGCCACTCGCACGACAACCACCGTCACCAGTTTGTCAGGGATGTGACAAGTAGTCCGGACACTCGGCTAGCTGATGTCTAGCTCGCATGGAACTGGTGTGGTCAGTGGTAACCCGCTCACGCAACACAGATCTGACCGACACATCGGCGCAGAGCCTTGTTCGTTACGTGTGCATGCGTCTGAATGTGCGTGTCCTCCACAAGTGGGTTCCGGGGATGACATCCCCCGTTCAGGCAAGATGCCAGGAAGACAACATGACTGCTTTGGTCCGTTACCCCCGCTTCTCCTGAGCCCGGAGTCCTGTACGTACATGTGGCTAACCTATGTGAAGATTGTGGTTGTCGCCCGTCGCTCCTCGGAGGGCATAGCTTCTTCGACCGTAAGCTCCATTCAAATCGGACGAACCCACAGAAATTCTGGCATCTCGCTTCGCCCGGCGTGTGAAAGCACCGGTGAGCTGCGCGGAGGAAGTGCGTATCGCTAGTCAGTGTGGCTCAAGCCATGCCTCACCGCCATATTCATTGTTGTCTCGGTAAACAGCTTCTGAGGGCGCTCAGCGCAGCCCATCACTCGACACAGCAAGATATCGTTAGTGCTTGATTGAAGTCTCTCGTAATCTTGTGGTAGCGGTTTTAAGTGTGCCTGCCCTACAGCCCCATTCCGTCTCAACTGCATCCATTGCCATGCCTCGTCCTCTTGTCATCAATTCACTGGCGCCGCCCGCCTACCAGGCACCAGGGTGTGAGGCTGGAAGTCGGTGACAAGATGATCGATGCTCGGAGGGGTGATGAAATGGCATCAGTGATACTCTCTCATCCACACCTCTTTCCGCCTTTGTACCGCACTGACGTACTTCAATTCCAGGTACATGTCAATAGCGTGGATGAAGCTGCCGCTTTTGGGTTCAAAGACGCGACGGTATCGGAAGCATCTAGCGATATAAGTAACTGCATCCTCGTAAAGTTCAAGTACCAACCCCGCTCGCATCTACAACCTCACATACGCAATGTTCTTCAACATTCTCGCCGATGCTACGGAGGAGAACTCGAAGCTGAGCGCAAAGGCCATTGGCGTCGCTCATCGTACCCACGTCGGCCTCCTCGATGCCACCGGTGTCAACAAACTTATCCCCGCTCCAATGAAAGAACTCACCGACGGCTTGTATCGCACTAACCAGAAGCTCATCCTCGGGGCGGGACACAAGGGCGCTAAGTTCCTCCGTAAACTTGAGTGAGTCGCTTATGAGATGACGGCTGTCTGCGTGATCGACTCACCTACATGCACTTGTCTTCATAGCAAAGGCCTCGACCAGTTACAACTAGCTGGAGGGTCAGGAGGCCACGGTGCCGACGGCGGCGGCGACGACGACGACGACGACGACGACGACAACGGGGTGGGCATATTAATCATGACCGCGCGGCGTTCGACTGACCCACCCACCCAATGTAGGATGACGTACAAGACACCGACGAGGAGTCGGATCTCACTCACGGGGGCATGGGTCTTTATCCCGACAGTCCTGATTCCCGAGACTACCAGTTTGAGTACTTCGCCCACGTATCCCTCGGACACCACGTCGATCTCCGCCACTCTGGCAATCTCCCGCCAGTGTACAACCAGAAGACCATGGGGAGCTGCACTGCCCACGCCGTCGCCGGGGCATTCGAGTTCGAGGTCCAGAAACAGGGACTACCTGATTTCTCGCCTTCCCGACTCTTCATCTGGTACAACGCCCGCGCGAAGTCCAGCGTACTCCACGCGACGAAGAAGAACGTCGGCAGCTCGATCAGGGAGGCTATCAAGTCTCTCAACTTCAAATAGCACGGTGTCTGCTCCGAGAGCGACTGGCCCTACGAGGTTGGGAAATACAACAAGAAAACGCGATACTTCATCAACAACGCGAAAGCGGCGAGAAAGCCCCCTGCGATCGTTGAGAAGCACGCGCATCTGCACACTGCGGCCAAGTACCGGGCCATCTGTGCACCGAACCTCCGTGAGAAACTGATACAATGCCTCGACCAAGGTTATCCTTTCGTATTCGGGATGAACACGTATGGCCTGTTGTCGAAGGTGAATAAACACGGTCGAGGCTTGCGTACGTCGACAATCCCTATTCTGACCCGTCTGATCCTGACCTTCATTCAGACCTTCCGTCGGCCAAAGATAAGAAGAATGGCACACAGGGTCATGCCGTCATGGCAGTGGGCTACATCCAAGAGCAAGAAGTGTTCATCATCCGCAACTCATGGGGAGCCCACTGGGGTCAGAATGGCCACTTCTATATGCCATACGAGTACATATCGCACTGCCACGACTTCTGGACCATCAGTCTCATACATGATAGCGCAGCCTCCGGGCATCATGTCGGGAAGGGAAAGGGACGCACAAGTCACCGCACCTAGGACTATAGCTGTCCTTATTGCATTCTTTCAGAGTTACCCATTGTAATGCATAGTAGATTTGCCGTTGCCGCAGTAAGGCCTGCGACACTCACCGGATGCTAACCGTACGACACCTCCTACTGGCTGGGATGAAACAAAACCGTCGATATCTCGTGTCATACACCTACGAACCAAGGCCGAGTACTCAGCGTGCTGACATGCGTTCGCTGGGACTCATAGCAAACATAGGGCCGGCGTCGTGGTCACTACATATGTATTGTCCAAGCGGACCTGTACATTCGCTGAAATCAGGATCAATGCGCGACGTACATCGACTACTACTCACCAACACCGGCCAGGCAAGACAGCGAGAAGAATATTTGAACATCAAGGGTGCATAGTCATAGAGGGGTTCTCGAATTACCACGGTCATTAAGTAGCTGAAGGAGCTCGGTATCGCGAATACGTAACAGCGTTGATGGTCATGAACTCGTGCGATCAATCGTCACTTGAGCGGCGGGAACATACCCTATGATCCCTCAGAGGGCTTTGGTCCACCGGATGGTGCATCGCCGTTGCCCTTCCTGTCAAACCCGGTGCCCCTTGTCAACCCTGCGGCGGATAGCCCGCGCGCAGCGTATCCTCCCCGTCCCCGGAAACCACCACGGTAACCTCCGCGCGGACCACCGATGTTGTCTGCGTTGCGTGACTCCTTGTCGGTCGCCTGCTTGAGCTCAGGAACGAAGTCACGCAGTTTCTGAATGCGATCAGTAAATAATCTTGTAACGAGGTCATTCTGCACTCACTTCGCCCTGCCGCTCCAGACCGGCCTTCATCGCAGCCTCGTCGCCGAACTCCACATAGCACATCTTCTGAGACCGCCCCGGATAATTCTGGGGATATGTGATCTTGGTAATCTGAACAGAAACTCAACTTCAGGATGGATATAACGGCAATGACAACACGCACCCCAGCCTTTGCCTCCCCATAGAACTCCCTTACTGCAGACTCGTCACTAGGCTCCAACATGCGCATGAAGATCGTCCACGGGTTCCGCGCCGGTCTCCGGCTCGTGGGAGTCCGTGCGCCCGTGCTCTCGGTCGTAGGAGAGGTCAAGCCGCCATCATCGTTCTTGACATCCCCGAGCGGATCGGGAGTGCCCTTGCCCGACTTCACTGGTGGAGGGCTGCTCGCAATCTCTGGCAAGGGCGTAGGGGGTTTACTATCTCCCTCTTTCTCCTTCACAGTGTCTCGCTCGGCACGTTCCTGCTGCTTCCGCTCCTTCTTCCGCTCCTTCTTTGCTCGCTCTCGCTCGGCCTTATCCGCCGGACTGACGGCGCCATTGACCTTCGCATCTTTGGGAGTCTCGCGGCCTGAACTAGGGGCATTAGGCGGGGGTGGGGTCGATGCGGCTGGTTTGTTGGTTGGGTTCATGTGTGGCGGTACAGCCTTTTCTGTGGCAGGAGGGGCAGGAGTACCCGTTGACTTCGTGGCCACTGTAGGAGTAGCCGCGCCATTGCTGCCCGCCCCAGTAGTAGGCAAGGGGGAAGTGGCAGAGCCCGGCCCGGCCGTTGCAGGCGTCACGGTACGACGATAGGCGTAATTGAACCCTGGTCCCGGGTCAGCATGAGTACTTAAGCACGAACCATGGACATACCTTGACTCTTCAACTCCGCGCTCACCCGTCCATCCTTAATGTCGAGAGTGAGCGACCCGTACGCCGCATCGCACAGGTTCCAGTTCCAGCAATTCTTCCAAGACGGTTCCTCCTGAGGGAACTGACCATTCGCTCCGGGCTGATTCGTCGGAGAAGGTATGCGCTCAATCACGGAAAGAGCCTTGTCGAGCAGTACTCGCTGGTTCTCGTCGATGACCGCGTCCACCTGCGTCTTCACACTCTCCCACACCTTGTCAAAGCCCTCCTTGCCGACGAGCAGCTTGTGCCGCAGGCCCTCAAAGTCTCCCTGCACGCTAAACTCGTTGTACGAAGACGCGTACCGGAAGTGCAGCCCCGCAGAGATCGTCAGGTCCGCCTTGAGCACAAGCCCGAGCTGGTTGATGATGCCCTCCCGTCCCGGGCTCGCATGCGTCACAAGCAGACGCGTCTCCGTCGGGTCGAACACCCGCTGCGCCGTGTCCACCAGCTCCCCAATTTGCAGCGCCGTCGTCCACATCGTGCCCTGCCCGCCCGCAATCGTCGCAATCCCGTCCCCGTTGTCGAACATCTTGTGTGGTACCAGCGCTCCCCCCAGCCCCAGCAGACGCAGCTTCACGCCCCCGATGTCGAGGCATCGCGTCGTTGCCTCATCAATGACATGCAAGTTTTCAACCTCGTACTGCCCGGCCCGAAACTTTTCCAGCACGGATACGTCCTCGCATGCGCCCCATACGGTAAACACGGGTACATGGAGCTTGATCTGGCCGGAGAGGAGAAGCGGGAACTCTGAGAGTAGTTGAATTTGGACCGTCGACCGAATAACCGATGGCGGGTTCTCTGGAGCGAGTAGGTGGTTTCGCTGTGCGGTTGGTATGAGCGGGGAGTACATCGTGAGGTGGCGAAGGGTCCTGTCGTTGATTCTGTCGAGGCTTGACGCCTCTGCGCGCGATGAGTAAAGGGCCATGAATTCTAACAAAACACTCACCGAAGAACCCAAAGTCTCCAGTGTGAATGATGGCGGATGCATTCGCCTCCCGCGCGAGGTCGTTGAGTGCAGAAAGGCGACCGCGTATGTCTGCAATACATAGCAGCCGACCGTGCGATGTGTCAAAGACTTTTGTCTGCGTGTTGACTTGGTGTTGCGGCTTCGGGTTCGGCGACGCCGTAGGACGCGTAGATGTGGAGGCAGGACGTGAAGCAGGCTGCATTTTGAAGAGGATGGATGGGGGGAGTAGGGAAGAATGACGAGGCGAAAGGCCACTTGCGGGCGTCATTGAAAGTTGTTGAACAAGATGTTATCCAAGAATGGAAGGTGGTATTCCGTTTCAGGATAAAAGGCAAAGGTAGCTTTATGGCTATCTAGATAGCTCTTCAGAGCTCTGTGAGATAAATTTGTAGCAAGTCACTGACAGCTTAGTTTACGCCCTTCACCAGCTTAAATATTCTCCTGCCGTGCGGGTCTATCTCGCCTGCCACGACCAACTACGCGCAGTCCTCCTTGAGAACCTTATGTCAGTCTAAGGCCCGCAATTCCGTGCTTGCGAAGGGCACGTCGAGGCCTGAACCGAACCATGCCATCCAGTACACACGACCCTATCTCAGTCAACGCCGTCCGTGCTCGTGGGACGGCCTAATTGCGCTTTATCATCCACCTTTTGCCCGAACGCCGTTCTACAGCATTGCAATCATCCGGGTGAGCATCTCAAGAAAGGTCCAACGCACCCTAAACGGAGGACAACGAGCATGGCGTCAGTGAAACCGCCTTCAACACCGCAAGACAATACCGGGTCGACGTTGCTTGCGCAGTACCCACCTCGAATCGCTCTCGACTCTCCTTTGCTGGCCTCGGCGATACCTCTACAGAAATCCCCTCTCATTGCCTATGCCGTATTTTCTGGGGGCTCATCAACGGGGGCCGACAACTTGATATGCATTGAGCATGCTCGCCGGAGTGTGTTGGCGCGAAACACAGGCTGTGATATCCTCTCCTCGCTTCTTCCTGCTGTCCATATATCGAGGGATACCGCTGCGCTGTTTGTCTTCGCTTTTGGGTCGTCTCATCAGACTTCCGGGGGTACAAGCGCACTGGCTGCGTTGCAGCTTGAGGATCTCATTCGTGAGTGTTCGCACTTCTGTTTGCTTCGAGACATCTGTCTGCGACCAGAGACGCATGCTACATCGCAGTCCCCGGTGGAATCCGTCGGTGCCGCTGTATCGTCTCTGAGAAGGGCCTTGCGCGTGTCTGTAACATTGTGCGTGAGACGCATACCTACATGTCGCCACTGCATCGCTGAGGACACTAGCAACTACATCGCTTCCCCCATACCATGAATATCACTTTGGCCTCGAGCGAGTTTTTAGTGCGACGGACAAACGAGCGACTGACATCCTTCGTTTCACAGGCGTGGAGAGCTCAACATTCCAGCCTTCAACTGTGTATCCCTGCTCTGCTGCATGCTCTACTCAAGACATACCTTGTCCCCGATGTCTAGATCCTACGCACACCCCGTTTCCGGCATCTTCCACTCATCTACTTCCGCGCCATGCGCTCCGCCTCCCATTCCACTATTTCCTCACGGCGGTCCGTGATAGGTTGATAGACGATATAACCAAAGCGTCGACCTGCGACCGTAGTCACAGACCAGCGGTCCGGTACAAGGACGGTTTCCTCCTCAGCCCTTCACCTGCGTCGTCAGAGTGGGGCGTAAACTGGGAGCATCCGACACCTTTGCGCCCACTGATTTATAGCAGCCTTAAGGTCCAACTATCGCACTGTGGTCCTCATGCCCAGCTGCTGATACACACGGTGCTCAGCCCGACTTTCTACTTGCCGCTCCACGAAGCATCGTCGCTCCCATCAGGAACGCCGATCGTCTTGCTGCCGTATGGCGTGCCCGCTTACTACCTCAATACGTACTCGGGCCCGACCTCAGCCCTCACGAGCCAGTTCCAGGATGCACTATTTGGTTTGGGTGCTGGTGACTGGGTGGGCGATAGGCTCCCTCCTGCCCATCAAAATGGGCCAGGTCCGGCGGTCGGGAAGGAAGGTCCTACATACGTGATTGCATGGCTTTCTGTGCAGAACAAGCAAGGTGAAGACAAGGGCATGCCGATTGTTTGGCCTTTGCGGCTCTGTCTTTCGTATCATCCAACCTCGCCATCCCCCCACTCTCACACTCCCTTGTCGCATATACCAGAACTGCCAACCCAACTGCAAGCATCTCCTCCTCCTGTACCAAGTGTTCCAACAGCGTTCGCAACTGGCAAGGGGGAGGCGTCCTCCTCTACGACTCACAGTAGAGGGGGTACACCTTCGCAGGGAGCTGAGGCTCCTCGTGATCAGGGTTTGCTGCCAGCTACGATTTTTCGGCGGCCAGCCGTACACCGATCATCTGCGACCGTAGATTCCCTACGTGCCTTTCAGGGGATGACCCTGATTCCGACACCCTCCACCCGCTCTTTGCATGCCGTCGTTGGCCAGGTCAGTGGATTCGTGGATGTTGTGGCCAAAGAGAGAGAGCGTGAACGCGAGAGGATGAAGCGGGAGAAGGAGAACACCCGAGCTCGGACTAGCAGCTTCAGCGGGGTCCCAGCAAGTTCGACTTCGCCACGAGATATAGTGAACATTCAACCTCTTCAGCCTGCCGCAGAACCTGAGCCGGCTGTCGAACCCGCAGTCACCATCGAGGTCTTAACGCGCTTGGATGAAGACTCTCCCATGGAGCAGGATGCGGAACTCCTTTTCCCGTCATCCCAAGACTCATCCACAGACTCGCTGTTCTCTCCTGCTGATGAAGGAAGCCCAATCGGAGCGGACAGCGTAGAGCATACAACTGCAGAAGTTACCTCGGAACCTGACCCGCAGACCACAGTATTGCAACCTCCACTGTCAGAGCCACATACAGAGGCTCCGCACGACGGATTAGCAGCTTTCGATCCCTTCGAGGGCTTTGCTGACGGCGTGGGCAGTTGGGTCGGTCCATCATCTAATGACTTCATGGGCGTTGACATGAGCCTCGGCACGGGTTACGAAATGGGAACGTTTGACAACTCTCGTTCCGGGGCCGGTATCGTAGGAGACTTCGAGATGGATGACAGTCTCGGGGTGTTCACCGATGAAGATTTCAAATTCTTCGACGCACCGTCGAGCCATACCCGAATAGCGGCACCACTCATGACCACAAGCATCGACAACGCCATGAAGGCCGGGGAGGGTCTCACGCCGACAGCGGGGCCGGCACCTCTGGGGTTTTCGCCTCAGCGTCTGGGGGATGCTATAACCTCGTCTGGCCCTGGACCGCCTTCTGCTTCTTTCAGTGGTCGTTCTCCGTGGCCGCCAGCCTTGGTCATAGACGATGTTGCTTCACGTCTATTCAATCCTTTTACGGACTCAATCTCACCCGCTCCAGAGCTTGTTCCGCCTTCGCCTACGAGAAGTACATCGACACAATCCGCTCCAGCCACTCCCCGGGTGGAGATCGCAGATACCCAGGACAGCGTGCAACACAAGGACCGTTATTTGGGCATTGGACCCAGCATTTTTGACCCGATACCCTTTGCGCCGGGTCATCGAATCACAGACGGAAAGTATGCCTTCGGGAAATTCGCCTTGCCCAGCCCTTCCGATACGGAGGATCGTGCCGAGGACGTGAACCTCTCTCACAATGGCAACTGGATGTTGAAGTACAACGCAGCCACGGACCCCAGGATTGGCATGATGAAGAAGCTCATCGGAGTCAAGCGCAAAAGCCTCGGACATACTCGAGATAGCGCTACGCCTACATGGCTGCACGAACACGAAGAATGGGAGAGGAACGAATCGCCTCCTGTTGCGGACGATGACTCGAAATCAGATAGCGAGTCAGACGGCGACAGCGACGGCGTCGTCGCGGCAGATGATGAGGACATGGTCATGACATTGCGCCCCTCGACTCCTCCACCATCATATCTTCCACTGGGCCCTACATTGTTAGAGACCAGGTTCCACCATGATCGCTTGCTGCCTCTTAGCGGACCGTTGCGACCCCCGGGTGCTGCGGTCAGCAATACGGCTAGCGGTCCCGCCCCTGTCTCCGCCCCTACGCCCGTAT
Source organism: Fomitopsis pinicola (assembly GCA_001931775.1). Taxonomy (NCBI): domain Eukaryota; kingdom Fungi; phylum Basidiomycota; class Agaricomycetes; order Polyporales; family Fomitopsidaceae; genus Fomitopsis; species Fomitopsis pinicola. Next base: position 38,876 of record MPVS01000073.1, on the reverse strand, counting down.
CGCCCGCCGCGGTTCTGGGTGCGACGTCGGAGAAGTCCAAGTCCTTGGAAGCTGCGGTGCAAATTCTTGTCAAAGAGATCGTCGAGAACAGCGTCTGGGCGGACGCATGGCGTGCTAACGCCGCTGCCTCGTCGACGTCTCTCAAGCCACCCTACGAGGTCTGGCAGACCGACGTCAAGAGAGTGGCACGGCTATTGCAGTGCAACAAGGCATGCCAGTCTCCTGTGGACATCGCGCGGTACCACCACCCAGGTACGATCGTCCTACCGACGCCGCCCCTCTCGAAGCTGACTTACCCCAGTCTCGCACGGTCAGAGCAATACCATATCACTGTACCCTCTTGAACCGCCCTTGCTCACCATCGCCAAGTCTGATACGTTGATCCAAGTCTTGCCAGCCTCGCTGCGATTTTGGAAGAAGCTGGGTCTGGGTCCGAGAGCGGGCAGAAAGGATGTCACTGCCTTCGTGTTCTACGAGGGTACTAGCGACAGAAAGGAGTCGGAGATGTGCCAGTGGCTCAGCAAGTTATCCTCCGCATACTCGGCGAAGAATTGCGGGACACATCTGCCAGGGACGGCGGCCATATGTAGCAAAGCTGGCCTCGTTTCTGTGCAATTCGATTCGTTCAAGAAAACCCTTGGTACGTCGCTTGCCACGTCGTTTGACAAATCCTGATATGTGTTACCCAGTGAAGTTTGTGTCTGGTCTTCCGACGTCAACCGAGACGGCTTATGTCCTCTACATCGTCACTCCTCCAGCCGTGATCGCGCTAGAGTCTCCTGTGCTGCGGCAACTCTTCTCAGCGGTCAAGCGGTGCATCAAAACGTACACAGATCTAAGAGTATTGTTTCACTTTGTGCCGGAAGCGTTGCCCGCTGGTGCTCTAGCCGACTCGCGCTTCTCTAACGAGGGACTGGATGCGTTCGTTGGCGTCATATACGACAGGTTGCTTCAGCCAGTCGAGCGTCCTGTTTCGAAGCAACTAGCCTCGCAAACAGGATCTACGCGAGCATACTTCCAGAGTCCGGCGTTTAGTCTTGCTCCTGCCCTACCGAGCAGGAAAGACGCGGGCGCCGTTTCTTTCGCCTTCGAGACTCAGCCTAGCTCCCTCGATCTTGTCAACCGACACATGCTCTTCCATGTCGGATACACTATCACGCCCTGCAAGCGATGGCTACTTGCAGCAAGTGTCGACGGGAGAGGGGACTCCCATGATTTCGGCGCTTGGTTACTTCCTGACGAGTCAGTCGATGCTTTCGTCGCCAAGCAAGTCTGGACATTCGCACGAACGTGCGCAGCGCGGGCGAGCGTGGAGTGGAGAGTGGCCGTGGCCAAACTAGGATCCCTGGGGGTCACAGAACTCGACGGTACGTTACACCACGATCCCTTCAAAAAACGGTACTAACCTGATACTGGGCAGCCTGGATACACCATCTCGCCGGTGCGGTCGGAAACAGTTCCGAGGTCCCTCCTATGCGCGTGATGCTACTCAGCGTAGAGCATCAACGACCTCTGACCTTTCTCGCGCCTCCCGATGACGAACGGCCTTCCCCAATACACCATTCCACAGGTATCTCTTCTAGCCGTTCACCTCCTCGCGGGTCTTCGGTGCACGTCTTCGCGGACGTGACGTCGACCACCTACGCACTGTTCCCTCCAGCGCACGTGAGCTGCTATCCTGCGTCGAGTCTCGATTCCATGAACGGCGTCTCTCCCGGATCATTAGACCTGCCATTCATCCCCGACGCAGAGGACGCAGGGTCCCCTGCATATGAGCAGCCTGCTATCCGTGGGCTCGCGCGCAGCATGCTCATCAACGCCCCTGCCGACACTGATTATACTTCTATCGGCAGCATCGAGATCATCCACCTTCACACCGCGTGCTCGAGCACTTCAACGAACCGTGTGCAGCACGATGAAGACGATGTCGCGATGGTGGTCGACGACGGGCAGCGGCCGGTGCCGCAAGACGTCAATACGGAGGACGCGACAATGCTGCGCGATGTGACGCACAATTACCACGCGCTTGCCATCCTAGCACAGGCCCGGTGGCAACCGCGCGAATCATATGGTCTTCCTTTGCATCTGTCTGCGTTGGAGGCAATGAACATGGCGTTGACTAGTGGATCGGTCGACACCACCTAATGTCCTGATGTTCTTTGTTTTCTGGTGTCTATCACATTTTGGACTCGTGCATTAGCTTTCCTGTATCCTACTGTAGTACTTAGACATCTTTGGATTCTTTTGTAGTACCTCTATGCGGAAGGGATATCACCCTGAAGAGAACTGTGAATGCCGTCGACGCAACAAATGTGCAGAGTGACGTTGCGTGTCGCATCCGTCATCTAGTACGGTCTAATTACCACCAACTTGAGACAATTAAGAGCCATTGCCTACTCGGTCTGGTCCCATTCTACATCACCCACCAGTCAGATCTAATGTCGAACTGGCTGCATCTCTCCCGGTGGCTGAAGGCGTGAGGCCTTGTGACATTCTGTGACAATGTGTGACAGTTGTAGCTGAATCGGCGAACCTCTGGTCTGTAATTTCCTGCTTCCGTCCCCACCACGTGCACTGTGCTGCCCAATGCATTCAAAAAGGTCATGAGGAGTATTCGGGCACCCAGAAACCCGTTGAAATGGTGAGCACGCGATGGTCGTGACTTTATAGGCCGTGACTTTTAGGCCGTGACTTTGCACTTGTTTATTTGAAAGACTTTCGAAAGACGTGTCTGAGGTCTCTGTCTTTCTAGCTGGCCTCGCCGACTGGGATTTGAGTAACATCGTTCGATATTCGCTGCGCAAGACTAGTCAAAAGTCGAACGAACAACAGTCCTAGTCGTTGGCGAGAACCATAGCCAGACTCGCTATTAGCTCGTGGCTGTCGCAGTCTATGCCCGAGGGCATGGCTAGGATAACGACGACCGTAATCGCCCTCAGACTATTCAAACCGTCTGCATCGTCTACTCTACTTGAATCCGAACCAATATGACCTCGAAGTGGGACAAGTGGAGCCGTACAGGTCTTGATGTTGCTTCCACTGCGACAATGTTAGGCTTCTCAGCGGCCAAAGCTGGCACGAAGCTCGGGGTGCGTTTCTCTTGCATCGGACTCTTAAACGTATCATGACTGACCGCTTCGTGTCGTGCTAGTTCTCTATCACCCGTGGCGTAGCGTCGACCGCTGCAGGCCTAACTGGCGCCGTCGTTGACCACGCGTTATTTGGAGGCACCATTGGAGCCGGAGAACTACTCGGCGGCGCTGTGGCAACAGCGATCTCCGCGGTCGAGTCTCTCGCGCTCGCACCAATTCTGATCGGTGAATCACTCACTTCGACGTCTCTCATCGCTGCGCATTCTACACTCTCTGCGCTGGCAACCATCTTCCCTGGGAGCGACGAAGCAAGCTTCTCCCTCGCGAGCTTCGCGCAGCTCGTCCGGAGAGAGTGGAGCAACCCCGCCGATAGCGATGGTCTGCCGGAAGAGAGATACGGCGTCAGCAAGATCGTCAAGGCTCTCATGGGCTGGGCGACCTTGCAGGGCGTCACCAGCGAATACCAAGAACAACGGTGGTTCCGCGTGCTGAGGGAGATCCCCGTTTACGACGAGCCATTGACTAGGCGGAACTCGCTGGATACGCCCGACCGACCTAGGGAGCGGAAGATATCCGAAGTCCACGTCATGTCTGACGTGGTGTATCCTAGCCATGGCGGACAGATCGTGACAGCCGACATCGGGGAAGCCCCATCGACGGCCGCAGCTAGCCCTATACTAGTAGGCTCGAGGACGTCCTCCGCAGACCTATCCGCAGCGCTGCAGATGAAGGCAACGAAGCAGACTCTGCGACGCCTGTCGAAGCTCGTCCTCGGTGGATACGGCGGCACCAGCCTGTTCTTCTTTGGCGTCTCCCCGTGGCCCGAATCATACTCCATTGACAAGAAACAAGAAGAGACTAGACTTGAGCAGGCTGTCAGCGCGTCGGAAGAGGAAATGCAAGACAGGCCGCCGAAGGTTGTCGTCGACGACTCGCAGTCGGGGCCGGGGAAACCGTCCTATTCGTGGTGGAGCGTCCTGCTCGGGCGACACGACCACGAGATATTCCTGAACTACGCCAAGCACCCGCATTCATCCGACGACGCTGCGGTGCGTCACGCAATTGCTAGCTCATCCTTTACTCACGCATACGATGCAGGAGCCGTCGACTGGTGCAAAGGACGAGACAGCCCCGGACGCACGCCCGCCGACCGTCGTCGTCGGCTCAGAGAATATGATGCCCCGCTTCTGGGTCCTGACGGACCACGTCCGCCGCGAGGTCGTCCTCGTCATCCGCGGCACGATGAGCCTCAACGAAGTCGCAGTCGACCTGACGTGCGACCCGACGCCCTTCGAGCTCCACTCGTTCCCGCCGTCTCCAGGACCTAAAGGCAAAGGCAAAGGGCGGGACCCGGTAGAGGAGGAAGACACCGTGTGGAGCGAGTTCGACGAGGAGCTGGAGAGCATCCCTGGGTCATTCCCGATCGACATGTCGACGCCGCCCCCGAGGAAGAGCGCCCCGCAAGAGCGGCCGGCGGGCGACGCGCGTGCGCACCGCGAACGCATGGATTCTGAGACGACTACATATCTGGTGCACGGTGGCATGCTCAAGATGGCGAGGGCGATGGGCGCCCCTGGGAAGCCGGTGCATGTCGCAGTGCGGGATGCGCTCAAGCGGAACCGTGGCTATTGTATGCACTTGTCATATACTCATGCACTACCGGTGTGCTCACCCTTTGTGTTTACAGCGCTCGTGATGTGCGGGCACAGCCTTGGTGCGGGCGTCGCTGCCCTGCTTGCTCTCGTAAGCGAGGATCCGTGGATTGACTCGTACTCATCTTGACGTCGTACCTTCCACAGATGTGGGCAAACCCCTACACCCGCCTGACGCACCAGCACTCCGGGCTCCCTCGACGGCGCATGGTATCGGCGTATTGCATCGCGCCCCCCTGCCTGACCTCGCCGGCGCTCGGGAAGATCGCGGCAAAGTCGGGGCTGATCGTCTCCTTCGTGTACTCGACGGACATCGTCTCGCGCCTCTCGCTCGGGAGCGTGCGCGACTTGACGCGGTGCGCCGCCTGGCTGTGCAAGGCGGAGGACGCGCACGGCGAGGGCTACTCGAAGGTCACTAAGCGGGCGTTGCGGTGGAAGGCCGGGTATGCGGAGCCGGGATACTCGGAATGGGTTTGTATTCAAGCATGTGCGTCCAAGTGATAACGAACTCACATCCTACTGCAGTTCCTTTCCATACGCAAGACGCTTGAGGCCAATATGCAGATGTCGCAGCTCTTCCCTCCGGGGCGTGTTCTCTGGGCAATGCGCGATGGCGATCTACACCCGGCCCACCGGCTACACCATCCAGAAAGCCAGCTCAAGAACGCGGAGAATCGCGCGGAGAAGGTCCGACTGTTCGAGGTCCTCGATGTGCAGCGCGCTTTCGACCAGATAGTTTTTGCAAGGGATATGCTCAGCTCGCACATGCCGCACCAGTATGACCGCGTCCTGCACGAGCTCCTTTGATTCGGTGCGACTGTTCGCCGACCTTGTATGTATCCATAGACTTGACATCAGATAGTTGGTTCTGCTGTATCAAGTATCCTGTTATGTCCCTTACGTTGTATCTGTACTTACTTCCACGTTAAAGAATATCCCCTACGGTGCGGGCGCCTCCCCGACTCCTCGGTTTGGGCAGTAGCACCACAAGTTACACTCCTCACCTCTGCTGTGGTGGCGGCTGCGACTCAACCTCTAGGAACGAGACCAGTGGTGGGAGCGCGTACACTGGCAGTCGGACAGCGACTGTCCTTCGCCGTCGAAAAAATTCGGTTACTTACAAGCTCTCTCCCACCCTCAATTGCATGCGCAAGGGTACCACTGCATCCACTAGTACGCCGTTTGCTCCTCCCAAGCACACCGCCTTGTACTGCCCGCTGTGCGATCTGCACTTCTTCGACGAGGCCTCGTGTGCTGTGCACATCTGTGCACATCCAACACTCGTCGGATCACCGTCGATGTGCGCCGTGTGGAATTCGCTTCGCGAACGGTCGTTACTGACTCTTAGCACCGCCAGGTATTTCTCCCCCGTCTCCTCGTCCTGAAGAGTCCCTTCCAACACGATACCACACGTCACGGTATTTCATGGTATGTAAGCTATAGCACAATTGTTCTCGCCAAAATGAGAGAGACATGGCCCGTCCCTTTTGTGTGATAGCCTCAACGCGCATTGTTGCGCAATTTATACTCGTCCCTGCCCCACTACAGCCCACAAGAAACACTGTGGCTAACACACGTGACAGGATTGTAGTTGCGGCAGAGGCTTAGCCAGTCACGAAAGGGAATACGAAACAACGTTCACGATGACTCAGTAACGACTCGGATGCAAGATGAATCAGAATATATGGTTGACTTTGTAGATATGGGGGCAGATGTATAGAAAGCAACTACCTGCGGCCGATAGTATCGTACTGGGCGGTGTTACGGGAGTCTTCAGGACAAGGTGAGAATTGAGACAGCTATGCTCAAAGATGCATGTGATCACTTGGAGGTCAAGGCAGGCGACGCTACCTGAACATCTTCCGTCACAAATTCCAGCCGGGAACCAGTCTCCCTGCGAGCGTGCTTGGCTGGACCGGGTCTATCCGTGGAGTTATCTAACTCCAGAGGGCGCTTGCCTGACGACTGGAGACTGTTGAACCAGTGTTGAAAGAGCGGGGGATCCTTGAATTCGATGAAGCGATCCTCCTGCTTGGAGACTCTGTTCCATAAAAGGTCCCCTTTGACGAGAGCAGATGCGAAAGCGGCTTTCACAGCATCGTGTGAGGAGAGTGTTTCAGTGTATGTCGGTGGTGGTACCGCCGGCGCCTTCCTCGCCTGCCGCCGGAGAGAGAGCAGCAATTCATTCTGTTTCGCCTGCGACGTAGACTCTGTGCCTGGCTCATTCCTTCCGTCACCAGTAGGTTCTTCGTCTGTTGTATTCGGCTCGAAGGTGCTGTAGTGTTCCTGGCAAATTTTCGCGAGGTCATCGACTAGTTCGCTCAATACGCTCCTCCCGCCGACCAAAACGAAGCCGGACGCTCCTTGCAGCATCAGGCTTTGCTTGGCACCTCCCCCGATATCTTGCCCGTCGGCACGCGGTTTGCTAGCCTCGTATATACTCAGAATGTGGTGACGGAGCTCGTCTGTTGCGAGGAGAGTTTCGTAGAATCGAAGGCACATCCACCGGAAGGAGTGGATGAACGACTCGATGTCATCTGCAATTTCGTGTCTCTTGCCGGGATTGAGGAGTACTACCTAACCTAGCCGACATGAATTGCCATGTCCCCTGGGGAAAGGCAATCAGATAGATCAAAGATTGTCGAGCTTCTGTACCCACCGACCGTGTAGGCTGCGTTGCCCAGTTGAGGAACTTGAAGAACTTCGCAAGGTCCCAATCGATCAGCATGCCTATGGTTCGCTCGCGACCGGCTGCGTCGATGTAAGTGAACAGGAGCATGTTCCTCGGGCTGACATCACGGTGGAGCAACTCTTGTGCACATGCACGCTCATGAGCTGCGGATAATGTTAGCAGTTATCGCTCATGAACATACGGAAGCTCGATCACCTAGGATTGCGTCGTAGACGCCTCTTGCGAGTTCCTTTGGTGTCCCATGGTCTTCAAGCGGCCGACCGATCTCTTTGACGACTAGCCGATAGTGCCGCTGTACGGTGGGCCTACGGCCCGTTCCCTCATGCTTGGCCAGCAGGCGTTGTGTATACGTCTCCTGACAGGCTCCTTCATGTATCCCGACGTCCTCGTACGCAAGCGGCGTCGGTACGTTCGGTACATTCTTCGTCCGCAGAAACATCAGCATATAACACTCGGACAAAGAGGTGTCTTCGTCAACGTAGGAGCGCCAGTAGTCCTTCAGGAAGACCAGGCGCCGCCCGCAGATATCGTAGGCTATGTAACCCTTGGTGCACCGTCCAGTAGGAGAGCTGCTTGCGAAGTAACACCTCCCGACGACGAAGGAGAGTTCGTTAGCCGGCAGACCGCTTCTTCATGGCTTCGATGTCGGACTCCTCATCACGGGGAATGTCGTCGGTGATCGGCGTCAGCTTCTGGACGTCGACGAGGGACTTGACGGACATGATGACTTTGTAGACCGGCCATCCAGGCTTATCCAAGGCGTTGTCGCGGGCCCGAGCAAGCCAGCTCTCATGCGGCTTGCATTGGAAAGCTCGCATCTCCTCGATCTCTTCTTTAGTCGCTAGCACCGCAGAGGGGTCATAGCCACGTTGGACGGCGCGAGTCATGGACGCGTACCGCCAGATTACTTGGTATAGCAGCGCTGGGTCCTGAGCGAAGTCGAACGGTGTGGATATGATGGCGCCTGCATGGTCCCAGCGGATGATGCGCGCCTGGCCCGCGAAGACGTAGAGCGTGAAGAATTGCAGGCGATGCTGCCTTCGGAACGCCTTGGCGACGTACTCAGCGATCTGCCCAAGCGATTGCTGGGCCGCATTCCCAGTTGGGAGAAGAACGACCGGTGAACGCTTCCTTGGTTTCTTCGCCTTATTAATGGCCCCGTGTTGCTGTTCTGATGATAGGGGAGAGCTGCTATTTTCGTTTGAGTCGTGGCGTAGTTCTTGTGGCTCCGCAGAAGTGAGCGATGGGGCGAGGACTGGGCGCGAAGGAACGGTAGCGTCGAGGGCAGCGGGATCCGAAGACGCGACGGTAGAGTCTACACTATCCTCAGGCCCCGGCGCAACGTCAATCTCACCGGTCTCTCGTGCCTCGTCTCCTGTCGCTACGCTCTTGTTCTCCGGCTTCGCCGAACGTTCTCTCACTGCGAATCCAAAAGCGCAGTCGGAGTGGCAGGTCTTGACCTCTATCAATAACGATACCCAGGCCCAGGCATTGGAGGCTTGGTATGTCGTAGACGGCGCCTTACGCCTATAAGCCGATTCCGCAGGTTCTTCAGCTGGGTAGAAACAGACGTCGCCTCGCAAGTCTTCCGAGTAGTCGTTATGATCGATTTCATCGACGCAATGGCTCGTGTTCCTCGCAACCAGTTTCTGGTCCACCGGACATTCGCAATGATCGAAGATCTTCTGGGACACCGCGCACTGTTTATAAAGCACGGTCAGCGGCAGTGATCCTGGCCATTCTTCCGAGTAGGGTACACACCAGAGCTTCGCATATAGGCATCTCTACAGTGCCCAGCAAGACTCTCCGATCGAAAGGGTAGATTTCATCCGCCAGACTCGAAGGGAAATCTCCGGCAATGCCAGCAGGCATGAACTGGGTTAGGAACTCTTCCAAGTCAAGCTCGGCGCACTTCAACTTCATCTCCCAGGCGTACTGTGTTCGCCTCAATCGAGTGGCTTCAGGAGATCCCTTCCCGTAACAGCTCTGCTGGTGTGGTGGCCAGTAGACGATACCGTGGCCTTGACAGGCTCGCTATCTTTGCTTGGTGGTCGTCGGAGGGCGCAGTCTTAATAGGAGTCAACGGCCGTTGGACGGCTTGTGCTTCTGCGCTAGCACTAATCGTGAGTGGGACGCAAAAGTTGCGCTTTGATGAGTCACAGACCAACATAGCGCCGATGCATCAACACTCACCCTCGAGTCCTCGACCAACACTGTCACTCGTTGGCTCTACTGTGGCCTGTGGTACAACTGGAGCGGACGGGGCCGGTTCGCTGCCCGCTTTGTCAGTGCTGGGTGTAGTGGAAAGCTAGGTAGGGTACACCCGCCACGATTTTCCAGCGGGGACCGGACTCAGAGGGTGACTAGGAGACGGACTCAGAGTTGCTAGTAAGCTGCGCAACTGTCAGCAATGTCGTCATTACGGCGGAAGGAATAGTATTGGACTGACTCGGCTTCGTTGTAGGGTGTGCTAGGCGGCGAAGTACCGCTGCAGTTCTCAGTTGGGCTGAGTATCATCTCAGGAGGAGAGTCCATGACGAGCGAGATATGTTGGTAGGACTTACAGATGTTCGGGCGACAGCCTGGACTATATTGAAACGGTCAGCCACACTGCGTGTCAGCCGCTGGAGTTGCCTAGTTCATTTCCTACTTGGTGAGCAAAGTCCTAGGTAACGAAGACGGATCGTCCTACCAAGTGTCCGCAAGGGAATCTGCCCAACGCGGTCTATGCGTATAAATGCACAGTAGCTCAACGAGGACAATATAGGTTGATTGGATCTCCGATTGATTACGCCACCCAGGTGCTCGCCGGATCAAACACGTGGTGGCGACCTTCAAGTTGTTCGGCGATCGCTCATCTGTGGCTGCCGCTGGCACATCCAAGCCAGGCTCGCACGAGTTGCGACCTCTGACGCTCTCCAATGGCAATCACTGGGGACGGTTCATGTCATTCCGATATGCTGATATCGGGTCTGTCCACCAATTCCTTCAGAGAGCCTCACGTAACCGTCCAGAAAGGCTCCCATCTTGCGCGCACGTGACTCGAGATTCATACCACCACGAGGAGTGAGAATTGAACTTACTAAAATGAAGGACCTGATACGCCCGGGCGGCGAACCTGCCACGGGCGTGAGGGTCCTAGGCAGCTGCTGGCTAAGTTATCTAGACACTTTACATTCAAGTCCAAAACAGGAGAACATGAATTAGCATATCGGACTCCTCTGCCGGCGCCGGACGCAGCAGCGGCACATAAAACACGTAGTATGTTACACAAAGAGATATGGCGAACATCCCTGTCGGGCCATATGTCGGGAATCGGTCAGAAATACGTGTCCAAGTCTGCCATCTGCACACGCTCACTGGCACCCCCTAAGTATGACTCAAACACCTCTCGCCCACTGGTAGTTCGAAGGATCGACCTGGAGCGCCCGGGCGCGAGGTGCATGAGCATGCAGTGCACATTGAGCTTAACGTATTATATTGCAATGTCGGAGGCAAAGCAAAGAATTATGTCGTTAGCTGGGTTGTTAGCTCGAAATAAGGAGTCGAGGATGGCGCTTGCGGCTTGCGCCGCCACGATAGATGTACTCTCGATCCACGATAAATATCAGTATGCAGGTCGGGGATGGCGTCAGCCTATTGCAATTTCTCTTCTTGCGTATCCGGTGCAAATATGCACCTCTAAGTACAGTTCACAAATAGCAAGCTTGATTCCATTGGTACGATAATACAATAGTCACGCTTAATGGCATAAGTTAATTTTGAACGCAAGAGTCGCAGCACGGACAAAGAAAACGGTCATAGTGCACCTTCGAACAGTAGTTTCCTCGGTTTGCTGATAGCTGGTGCGGGCGTTACCAACGCTGGCCTACAAGGGATTCAATCACATCTTCGTCTAGTAAACACCCTGTGCGACTCACATGGATGTACCAGTCATTGCTGCGGGGTTGCCCATGATGATGCTCTCCGAGACGCCAGCGATACTATCAGTCTTGCCGTACGCGGAGGCGTCGAATAAGTGGTCAGTCGTCTTCTCGAACGACGCTAACATGAGCACGCTGTCCTTCATTTTTGCCACGCCGAATCGGGTGATGCCCAGTACTTCACCCTGTGGCAATGGTATCTCAGCACATGTCTAGAGAAACACGAATGCCCAAACCTTGTAAGACATAATGTCGCCCAATAGCATGACATGCCGAGGGTCGATACTCATACCGTGACTCGACATGGTGTACTGAATCTCGTTGATGATCGTCCGCCTAGCAGCTTCGATGCCCAAGACCTGGGCGACCTCGATGATGTGGTTGGATGTCGTGTACTCGCCGACGATACCTGGAGCAGAGGTTCAAGTCATGGCTCTGATACGGTTGTGTTGTCACTGACCTTGTGTCGTCATGACTTTCTGGAGGCCATAACCCTCGACGAGCAATTCCTTGTCTCCTTTCTTCCCGCGGTGATCGTCGCTCTCCTTAATGTTGATAACTGCACGTCGAATGGTAGGAACGCCCTGTCCAAATGGAAGTATGAATTGAATACATCATCTGGAATAGCAGGGCGGCGAACCTTCACGACAACGTCCGGTAGCACTCGTTTGAGCTCTCGAAGACGGTAGTACTTGTCTACGCCGTCCACGTAGACTCGCAAGCGGTTCTTGCGGGGTATGACAGTGATAGACTGATATGAGTGATTCAGACGTTGAGTTCGCGCAAGATACACGATCCATCCTACCTCTTGCTTCACTTTGAGTTTCCTCGAGCCGACGATGGCCCACTTTATATCATCAAGCGTCATCTCGAGCTGTACAAAGGCTGTCAGAGACGACACAGAGGGTGTTCACATAACGACCAACCTGAAGATCCTGAACGGTCTTGACGTCGACGATGATACCGATGTACGTATATTCTGGTGCCCAGGCTTCTTCCAAGATAGCAGCGATCTGAAGCCAGTCCTCGTAAACCCACGTCCAACGGCATCCTGATTCAATCACCTACATCTCCGAGATGTGTCTTCTCTAATCGCCCTTTAACTATACGTGCGGATGCCTCATTATCGGCCGTGACAAGCTTGCAGCTGATGATAGGAGTACTGATAGCCTTCGCTGCATTGATGATCTCCTTGATACGGGGCACTCCAAGCGTGACGTTCATGGAGGCAACGCCGGCAAAATGGAAAGTCTTCAGCGTCATCTGCGTGCCTGGCTCGCCGATCGACTGTGCACCAACGGCACCCACAGTAGAGCCTTCGGGCTACGATCAGCCAAATCAGAGGCGTGGGGTGACGGGGCTCACCAGGTTCAATTTTTGCTTTTACGTACTTTGTCCAACAGATCTCAAGGAACGTTCGTAGTTGATCCTCAGTCACTTTCAACTTGTTATCTACAACAGCTTTGTCCGCGTCTAGTGGGGTACTCTCAGTAGTCAACTTCAGGCAGATGTACGATGCACGCTGACCTGACGCGCCCAGTGTGAGGTCCGTGTCCGCATCCCACTCGCTCTCGCGTTCCATGGCATCGAACATGCCATGATCCCTTCGAATGTCAGAGAGCTTGTGTGCGATGTGCTCGGAGATGAAGCCACGAATGGTGGCGATGTACGCCGCAGTGCATTCACTTGCAAACTTCCGTTTCGACAATTCCTTGTCGACAAGCTCCATGATCTCGAACGGTAGAAGGCCACGAGTATGGCGGGTACTAATGGACTGGAGGCGTATGAGTGACTGCTATGATGGAAAGAGGACACATGACTCGCCGAAGCATGACTCCACGCACGCAGGAACTCGACAGGCTGAGCATCACCCTCGAGACAGGCAGGGTCGAGCCCGTCATCACCGTACCGGAACTGGACTACACCGCCCACTGCATTTCGCACAGATGAGTCGTAGTGCGTCACAAGGTCTTCCAACGACTTCATCAGTCGTCGCTGCATATAACCTGTCTCGGCCGTCTTAACGGCCGTATCGACTAGACCCTCACGACCAGAGATGGCGTGGAAAAGGAACTCAGTGGGTGAGAGTCCCGTGTAGAAGCTATTTCGTACAAAACCCTTAGATGGCGGCTCTCTGGACTTCTTTGGGAAGTGGGGGAGAGAACGATCTTGGAATCCATCTGGAACACGGTGGCCTGCAATGATTTGCTGGCCGACGCAAGCAACCATCTGTGCGACGTTGATGACGGAACCTACCGTAAGTCAGCGAACTGCAAGAAAAACGGTGGTCTGATCAGACCTTTGGAACCACAGGTAGCCATGATCAGCGGCGCGTTGTGGCGGCTCAACTCCTTGAGACAGATCTCGCCGACCTTGTCGCGGACCTGAGACAGGACCCCAGATATCATAGCTTCGAGCGTTTGCTCCTGGTTACAACCCGGCTTGTTCTCCAGCAGGCCCTTCTTAGCTCGTGTGATGAGATCCTGGCACTCGGCGTACGCCTTCGCAACAAGGGCTTCTTTCTCGTTAGACAGCTTTGGTCCCGGAATGACGTCGTTGATGCCGAGGGAGAATCCGTAGTTTGCTATGGGACGTGTTAGGTTGGCCAGGAACGAGGCATAGACGGGATGTACTACATACCTAGATATCGGGCACACAGCTTGGCCACTCTGTTCATTGCGGCAGCGGCCTCGTGCGGGCCATAGTCTCTCATGATGATGCCGAAAACAGATTTCTTCTTGCCGCTACCGACAGTGGCTTTGTCCATGACACCGCACATGATCTCGCTGTTCACGATGACAAGCCAGCCGTCGTTGGGAGAAAGGTCCGGTGCGGGGTTTTTGATCCGCGGGTAGCAAGACGAATCGGGTTTGTCCTGCTTGTTACACTTACTCTCGACGTTCACAAGAACCTTGGACTGCTTGTTCGGCCGCATCAGGACGTTGAAAACCTGCTTTCCCGTCCATAGTCTGACAGGCTTCCAGATGGTGGGCGGTGGAATGTCGATCTGCATGTTGGCATCACCGAAGTACGAGCAGATCTGGGTGAACTGACGTCTGTCAAAGAAGGTATCCTTGCGCGAGATAAGGAAGGAGGCAGTGATGAAGTCCTGAATGGCGGCAATCACGGGTTCACCATTTCGAGGCGTGACCAGGTTGTGCTTTACGCTCATCAACTCGAGTGCTTCTGTACGTGCTTCTTCGGTCTGCGGTACATCTGTGGAGAAGGCTCAGTGCAAATCAGATTGCTAGTGTTGAGACCTTACGCAGGTTCATTTCGTCACCATCGAAGTCGGCGTTATACGGCCCACAGACACACTCGTTCAGGCGGAAAGATCGCCACGGACGGACTTTGACCTGTGACATACTCAGCATAGTAGAAAGACAAAGAATGCTGCCGACGTACTCGATGACACATGATGGATAGTTTGTGCAGACTGGGCTGACGGTTGAAGAGCACAATGTCGCCGTCAATGACATGTCTCTCAACGACATCGCCGATCCTGAGGCCATCCGCAATAGCAGCTCTGTTGCCGAACTTGAGGTACTTCTTGAATCCATTGCTCCCCGCCGTGACGTAGTTCGCACCGGGATGGACGTCACACCCGTTCCGAATCGCTTTCTTCAGCATGTCGATGTTATGTGCAGTGACACGCTCCGGGTATGTCAGGATCTTCGCGACACGCTCTGGCACAGCGACCTCGTCTATTCGCAGATTTGGGTCCGGGGAGATGACCGTACGCCCGGAGAAGTCCACACGCTTTCCCGAAAGATTACCTCGGAAACGACCTTGTTTTCCCTTCAGCCGCTGACAGAAGCCACGAATGGGCTTTTGACCCATTTGAGAAGGGACACCAGGGAGCTCGGAGTTAATGTACATAGCAACGGAAAGCTGCAGGAACTCCCATTGTTCCTGTACACCACAATATCAGCTGGAATGAGCGGTCCGGTGAGCACCCGGTACCGACCATGAACTGGGCTGTCGGTGCACCTTTTGCGAGGCCCTGCTTGATAAGGGCGTTGCTGAATACGATCTCGGTCAGCTTGACAGTGAGGTCATCCTCGTTCGACGCGCCGTCCTGGGCGACAGAAGGTCGAATACAAACTGGGGGCACAGAGATATACTGCCAAATGTACTCTTCTGGTCGTCCATACTGTGGGCGGAGGCCAAGCAGCTCACAGTCTTCGTCCGATACGCGCCTGAACAGGTTCAGCACCTTCAGCGGGTTCAGGTCCTCGTGTACAGCTTTGTTCACGTAGATCCCGAGCTCCTTCTGCGCTTCCACAGCGGATGCAAACGTCGCCTTGAACCTCTCCATCTCCTCTGCCGTCTTCTTCGCGCGAAACTTGTCATGAATAATCTTCAACGCCCCTGCCTTCTTGACAATGCCGTTTGTAGAGGAGCAGTACGGACAGTACACTGTCTTCCGCGCAAGAGCATTGACGGCCTTGCACAGTGCCTGGCGCTGGATGTTCTCGAGATTTGGGCGGCGGAAGCGCTTCAGATATGTGCGCCGGTCAGGTTCTTCGAGCAGCACGCGTGCACATGTCTTGCAGATGCATTGCAGGATACCGATCGTGTGCTTGAAGTAGCCGATGTGGAATACCGGTACGCAGAGCTTGATGTAGGCGTAATGCCCAACACAGTCGACGGAAGACAATCCACATGTCTCACAGAATGCGCCCTTCTCCGTTGTTCCCTGGACAAGATTTAGCACTGTGCTCCTTCCTGACCGCTAGAGCGCGCACCAAACGCCGATCGAGAACACCATTCTTCACCGGGTGCCGGTCGACCGCGGTATACAGATCTCTATGCGTGACCTCGAACTCGGAGATCTTGACCGTGTCCTGGTTGTTCAGAAGGCTGAACTGAAGCTTCTTTCTAAACAGTGGATCAGTCGTAAAACTAACGACTCAGGATAGCGTGTACAGACATAACCTTCGGAGCCTGGTGAGAGACAGGTTCCTTCATCTTGGCAGCAGCTCCTTCGAGCGCTCCTGACCGCGACCCGCGTGTATCTTTCGGCACGCCAAGATGATGTGGTTATGCGGCTTTTGGGGGGGAAAGCCTGCACTTCCAGGGAGAAGTGGGGGAGCAGAAGCCGAATCAGAGTCAACTTTTGGGCGCCTATACACGAGGCGCAATGTAGGAAATCCGGAAAAGGCAACTGTGGATAATACGCGTCGCGTCCTGGATAGACGCTCGACTTGCGCGTCGCCCGCCAAGGCGCTTCAGGATTGGGTACTGCTCTAACTTGTCCCAACCTCCATCATGTCCAGAACGTCTTACGACAGGTGAGTGTAGAGAATATGCGGGAATAAGCTGAAGGAGCTGAAGCAGTCGTTGACAGATATCTCACCGTCTTTTCTCCAGAAGGACGGCTGTACCAAGTCGGTGAGCGAGGACTTCTGTGATGTACTCAGTCGCGACTGAGCAAATGTCTCTGCACAGAATATGCATTCAAAGCTATCTCTGGCTCTGGACACACGGCGATTGCTGTAAGGGGCAAGGACACCGCTGTGGTCATTACCCAGAAGAAAGTCCCCGTACGTCGTGCTGAATGACGCGTCCTCCGCCGTTCATACTCACTCGCCTACCCCAGGACAAGCTCCTCGACGCTGGCACCGTTACTCATCTGTTTAGTATCACCCCTACCATTGGCTGCGTCATGACAGGGCTCATCGGTATGCTGCTTGACGAGTGTTGCGTTTCGCATCCTGAAGACGATCCTTTGCAGCGGACGCGCGCGCACAAGTACAACGAGCGCGATCGGAGGCGGCCGACTTCCGCTTCAAGTACGGCTACGAGATCACTCCCGACGCTCTTGCCCGACGACTGGCAAATATCAACCAGGTGTATACACAACGTGCAGCCATGCGGCCGCTGGGTATCTGTAAGTGCCACCTGCGGTTTCGTCCTTAACTGTGCTGACGTCCCGCTTAGCAATGATCCTCATTGGCGTCGATCCGGAAAACGGCCCCCAATGCTTCCGTCTAGACCCTGCAGGGTACTTCGTCGGCTTCCACGCGACATCAGCCGGGCAGAAGCACCAGGAGGCGATGAACCACCTCGAGAAGAAGTGGAAGAAACTAGACAACGGGCGTGGCGCAGAGGACGCGGTTGCAGCGGGCAAGACCCTCAACAGAGCTGAGGTTATCGAGGTACGTATGCCCGCTGTTTGCGATGCTGCTCGCACGAGACTTGCTCACGGACTGCGCGTTAGATCGCCATCGAGGCGCTCTCGACAGTGCACGCAACAGACTACAAGTCAGGTGAGGTCGAGATCGGCATTGTCTCTGAAGGCGAGGAGGAGGACCCCAAAACCCGGGGGCAGTGGCGTGTCATGGATGAGAAGGAGATCGAGCAGCATCTGCTCGCGTACGCGGAGAAGGACTGATGTATCAGTACTGGATTGCACTGTGTTGTTGCTCTCGACCATTTCCCTTCGTGTGTGGAAAGCAAAAACCGAGAGTGAATTCAGCGGATTGTATTAGGGGAGGTCAGAGTATTCGATTATGAGACGCTTGAGGCGATGTGGGTGCTCGATGTTGACGCGATTCAGATTCACCAGAATCGCCGAAAATCGTGCATCCGATTCTGCATGTCGAATCGCCTCCGGTATGTCGAATCGCCTCCGGAGGTGATTCGACATGCAGAATCGGCTTTCGCTCCCCGTCGATTCTCGCCGTTGTGACTAAGGGCGGTCAGAGTATAGGATTATGACGATGATGTGCGATCGATTTTGCGGTGTTTCTGGCCACCAGAATCTCTCGGAAATCACTCAAAAATCGCTCATTAGTTTCTACATGTGTACCAGAATCCATGAGCCCGGCAGAGCTCTAGGCGAATCGCGACGCGCCTCCCGTCTATATAGCATAAGTATCTATGAGATGTCGGGACGGTGGGAGAAGCATGCAGGACGCACCGAAACGAGTTCTACCTCCCAGTCATTGAGGTCGCGTTTCCAATACCTCTCAGGTGCCTCCCAGAAGTTCTGGTACACTTGCGCGTTTCCGCCCTTCGCCTGCTGCGGAGATGCCGAGCCTTGCGCACCAACTACGGAAGATTCAGAAGTGAATGCCTGGGGTTTCCTGAGCGAGTCTGTGAACACCGAATTCAGGTCCGGGGTCACCAACGGGTGCGGGTGAGGTGGTTCCGACTCTGAATGAGCAGGTTAGTACTGAACGCATGTGTAGCCAAATAACGACGTACTCCATTGCCGCTTCCCTACGAAGTGTATGAGAGGCTGGCGAGGTGCCGCCGAGGCGCAGAGACGGAGAGATGGGTGCATGGCGGTGGTGGTGGGTGGTGGAAAGGTGCAGGAAAGGGTGGTGATAGTATGGCGTCGGTCTCGAAGGTACGCGATATCCGGGCTGGGTCGCGACGCAGATGTTCAATACACTTTCAAGGCTGGGCGCGTTGTCGGATGGATGAAGTTGGTGTCGATGCTCGGTCTATGTCGGACGTGAGTCCGACGACCAGACCGCCGGCTACCGCCCATGCGATTCCTTCTGTATATGTAAGGTAATCTCGGGATCGTATACTTTGATTACGTTACTTATTCTCCTTGTTCGGTGGCGGCGTCGCTTGGAGTCGACCCTCCTCTTTCTGCTCTACGTTTTGCAGTCTCCTCGCAGTACTACGTTGGTGGGCCATACCCCTCTCCAACCCCCTCTCTCTTGTGCGATGGCTCGTGGCGCCGCTAGCCCAATGCAACCGCCTGCGCCCGATTCTCCGCGTATGTCGGAGTCTCCACCCCCGTCCGGCGTACAAGGCGATCTTGAGCTCGAGCTCCTGGGACTCGCGAACGCGCTATACAACCTGGGAACTACAGTGGTCAACGACCTCACTAAGGAAAAGGACAAGCCCGGTGGCGGTGGGAAGCAGGTTGGGCTGCGAGTGTGAGTCTACGTCCGCATCTGGTTGCAGAGCGTCCTACAGGATGCCCGCTGTGAGGCCTAACCCCCAGTCCACCACTGGTCCGGACATAACGCAGCGCGTACATGGTTGTTGCCATCTAGCCAAGCGCGTTAGGACCAAAAACCGAGCTTGGGACTAGGCCTCCCCACTAATCGTGGGGTCCCTTCAACGTCTGTCACTGGGCTTAGAGTCGACTGTCTCTGATATCCTTCCCAGAAACGAAGTGATCAACCACCTTGCAACCATCGATGATATGTCACAGCACGTGCACACGATGATCCCAACGCAAGTGCTGGCGGACATTGACAATGCGAGGAACCCGCTCCAACTAACGAGAGAGCGGCTCGAGCGGGCGGCCACAGAGAATCAATTTATGAATGGGAAGATCCAGGCCATTGACGTGCGTATTCTCGTCGTCCCGCGTCCAAGCGAGCTAACAGTCCGCAGTCCTACCGCAAGCACTTGGACGAGGTGCTTGCGCAGACGTTCCCAGAGCTCACGCAGTACCTCGCTGCACCAGATCCTGGCGAAGCGTCACAAGTGGACATGACTTTCCCTCCTCCTGACGACATCGAACAGAAGCCATCAAACGGAATTCACAGCGGGTGAACTGGGTGCGTATATCGCGTCATCTTGTGTTGCACGCGGCTCATGGGGTGAACCTATCATAAGGCGTATGTTTCATCTGTCCCCTTCCGACACATAACTTAGCTCGGGAGCTCCCCGATGAGCGGTTAGGACTCGGAGCGGGGCCACCCTCCTTCCTCTCTTGGGCGTCCCCAGCTTCACTCGCGCCGGTCGAAGAATAGAGAGAGGTCACTGGGCGCTGTTGCGACTCAGCAGTGCAGACCGGATGCAGCCACCACGTCATACCATACGGTCGGCAGACACCAAACCGCCCGGCCCTGCGTGCCTTGCGGTGGCAGCGTCACGCTCGGAGTATCCAAGCTGGGTGATTGCATGATTGCTAGCGTGGAGAGTACTCAGCTAGGCGTCGTTCGTCCGTGAACATGTAGTAATGCTGTCGGTACATGCACTCTTGGGAATCATTTGTCTTCGTTGCCGCATTCACGTCGGGTCTGTCAGCTTCCGAAAAGGAGAGTTTTGTGAACAAATGATGGATCGGACCGAAGGATCTGCATGCCGGTAACCGGTCGCCAGTCGCCAGTGTGTCAGTTATCATGAGCGCCTGCGGTCGTTCTCTGCACTTCACAGCTTGGTCTCAACTTTCATGTCGACTGCCTCACACACGTCTTTCCGCTAACGTCCTCGCCGCTCTCTTTTGCATCTACGTACAATAATACGCCCACGCGCATCGATCAAGAATCTTGCCTTGTGCTCTCGAAGATCTGCGGAGAAATTCGCACACAGTACGGCCTCGAACTCGCCTGCCCTTGCTTCTTTCGAGATTAAATCCTCGTGCTACTTCTAGCACAGTGGAGGGCTAGTATCTTCGTTGTACTCCGACACCGCTATTCGCCGCCCATGTCCAAGTTCCTCGATGCCTACACTGCGCTCTCGTCGTCCTCGTCGCGCCCGGAGGTGGCGTCTGTCTTGCAGTCGATAACGGATGGTGCGCGCCTGGTCTTGGCTGTGTAGTTGGGCGAATATTGAGTTCCGAGGGCAGCCTTCCCTTCGCAGATCGACTCCGCAACTCGCAAGACGCTAGTTCAGACGATTCTAGATGATCTCACGAAGTGTAGCTCCGGGAACGGGAAGAAGAGCAGGTTGACCCCCAAAGGTAAGTTGTCTAAGCGAGTGTGTTCTTCGATCGTGTCTCGCGTCTACTTGGACGCGGAGAAGCTTGAGCGGGACCCCGCCGCATACCGTGCACAGGCGAGAAAGCCATGCCTTCCGGTGAACTCGCACGGAGTTTCCTTGTGAGCGCTTGCTTGTCGACGGGTGTCGCGATCGGTCAGGCCTCCATGCAGGTTTCACGGCACATCGTCTGCCTGCCTCGAGCATAGGACTAGATGCCGGATGCCCTCCGCGTCTACGGCCCGAGGAGCGTCCGATGGCCGTCCTATTCCCTTGTGTGGTTCATGCAACAAGGCTGGTTAGATCGCTGCTCAGTGTGCGGCCAGAACCTGGCGGATATCAATACCGAATTCCAGCATTCCTAGATATTGCTTCGGCCACTAGTCCTCGCTTGCTCTTCGTCCTGTGCATACAAATTGATTGCATTGTACAGACGCTTTCTCGGCTCTCCTCGCGGTGAAGACATTGGGCAAGGACCCCGCAGGTTCGGAAGTCATCGCCACATCTGCCAACCTCTCGACACTCCTCGCTCTTTCTCGCTCTTTCAAGGATGATACGGATGCGTCGAACGAGGCGCTACGATGCATTGCGAATGCTCTGTTATTGATCAGCTATGCGCGAGACACGTTCCTACGGAACGATGTTGGAGGCGGAGAGGCCGCGGTGGAGCTGCTAGAGGTGTGCTCCGAATTGTGGACCACATTGATGGGCTGTGGTCTGACTGATTTTCGCGGCAGAAAACCACAAATGCGGAACGAATCTTCCTTGCATCCCGAATCCTATTCCTGTCCACGGTGTCGGTAGCATCATCTGCCGACTTCATCCGTGCCCTCGTTGAGACCAAGCCTCCCGGTCACCCGGGTCATATTATCGAAATAATTGGCGCCAAGCTGGATGGCTTGTCAAAGAGCATCCAAAGCAGTGCGAAGTTGTCACGAGAAGCGATGACTGATTTACTCAAATTCACGTTTAATTTGTTGCTACATTATCCTAAGGTGTGTTCTACGAACGTGAGCTGTTGTGCGCACTGCTTACATATTCCATAGATCGCAAACGATTCAGAAGAGATCACGACTAGATCTGAGGATGACGCTAAGATCATCGGTGACTTCTGGAATGAACGCCTGGATGGGTATGCAGATCCTGCCTAGACGAGTGTGCCGTTGCTGATCGCCCCTCTAGCATTCTCCCGCCGCTTCTCCGGGCGTTCAACGCCTTGCCTCCTTCCCTGCCCTCGCCGCTTGTTCCGCCCATGACGCACATCATTCACTCGCTCATCACTATTCCGGTTACGCCGTCTCTCCAGCCAAAGTGGTTCCAGTCGAGCCGCAGCGGCTCTCCGCGTTCATCCAAGAGCCGTGACTCACCCGTGCAATCCCCACCCCACAGTACTAGCCCAAGTGCAAGTAATTCGCCGACCCTCGGGCCGTCGAAGGACGCGAAGCACAGCGCGTTCGACCGCGCCCTCTCTAAGCTGAGCGCCGGCCGTCGCTCGCTCTCGCTCTCGCGGTCGACTTCGCCCGCGCCCTTTGCGCAGGTCGACGTGCTGCTACGGGCATACGATCTGCTCGACGTTGCCCTCTCACATTATCTCCCCGGGGCCACCGACCCCGACGATACGAGTGTGCGCGAGCGGTGCAGGGCGGAAGGCAACGCCAATCTGGACGACGTTTTGTCTCCGCTTGTTCTGCTTGTCAACAAGCTGTGCGCGGCAGATGAGGGCTCGAGGGCGCGCATGCGCGATCGCATCCTGCCTCCAGACCTCGATCGTACGTCGCCGCTCGAGGGGCGCGCTGATTTCCTCGGCCGGTGTCTAAGGCTGCTCGCGTGTGTGCACCATCAGCGGCTCAAGCAAGCCGCTGGCGAGATGCTCTACTCGATCTGCGACTGTGACGGTGAGTGCCGCCTGATCATCATGCAAGCGATAGTTACTGACTGCATACTCCAGCCAGCCTACTTGCGTCGTACCTCGGTTATGGCAACGTTGCCGGCTTCTTGTTCCACAAAGGCATCACCGGCCAGCCGTCGCGCCCATCGAACGCCCCGGTACCGCAGGCAACGCCGTCGGGCGCGCCGATCAATCCCATCACTGGGATTGTTGAGGAAGAGAGACCGGAGATCGACATGACCGACGAAGAGAAGGAGCGCGAGGCAGAAAAGCTGTTCGTCCTCTTTGACCGCCTTGAGAAGAGCGGTGCCATCCAACCCAGCCAGAACCCGATCCGCAAGGCGGCACAGGAGGGCCGTCTAGGCTGAACGACCTGTCGCTCCCAAGCTCTCTATCAGCTTTCCAGCTTGCTCGCTTTCTCGTCATCTGGGAACACTGGTCCTATTCTTCTCTGTTTGACTTCGTACTATCTCAAAATCTTCCTAATGTTATTGCGCTGAGATAACAAATTCTCGACTGGCGGCCTGTTTGCTTCATACCCCTCAGCACACAATGGTTGATCGCTAAATTACACGTATGCTTATAATGCTATGTTGCATTTTGTGTTTGTTTGCTCGGAGCACTCGAACAATCAGCGGCCTTCAGCGTAATGTACTATAGGGAAGTCGAGGAAGAGACATCGCCACGCAGCGATATGAACATGCGATGCATAAATCAGTCGAAGGAAGCATAGAGTGAGATTATGGAAGCAATCCGGAGTACAGACGCGTTAGTCGAAGGTGACCTTCGTACCTCCAGGTTGTGCAATGGCACCAGTGCGAGCAAAGCCACCTCGGCTGCCACCACGTCCGCCACCGCGCCCGCGCCCCCGGTCGCCGCCACGTCCACGATCCCCACCTCGTCCTCTGCCACGACCACCTCGGTCGCCGCCAAACCCGCCGCCAAATCCCTGAGGAAATCAGCGTTAGGTGTCATCGCAAGCCTACACAATGTTTCCACTTACTCGACCCCTTCCGCCGCGACCGCCGCGGTCGCCACCGAAGCCACGACCTCTGCCGCCGCCGTTCCCATCCCTGGGCTCCCTGGGCGTCGAGTAGTCAAGGCGGATCGCCCGGCCCGCGATCTCCGCGCCGTTCGAGCCCTCGTACGCCTTCGTCGCGGTCTCGATGTCCGAGAACTCGACGTAGCCGAAGCCCTTCGGCCGGCCCGTCTCGCGGTCCGTCGGCAAGCGCACGCTCTTGATCTCGCCGTACTCGTTAAAGGTCTCCCAGACCATGTCCTCAGTCGCGTCGAAGCTGAGGCCACCGACGAAGAGCGTGGCAGACTGCGCACTGGGTGTGTCGCCGAATGCCTTAGCGCGAGCATCGCGCCTTTCCTGGGGAGGCGGCCTCGGCGTGCTCTTGTCGATCTTAACTGGGCGCCCGTCGATCTCCTTGCCATCCAGCTTGAGCGCGGCCTCGAGGGCCTCCTCGGTCGCGAACGTCACGTACGCAAAGCCGCGGGACCGCCCGGTGGTGCGGTCCATCTGCACGCGCGCTTCGGTGACCTCGCCGCACTCGGCGAACTCCTGCACGAGCCAGTCGTTGTCAACGTTCCAAGAGAGTTGCCCGACGAAAATCGTCTTGTTCGGCTCGGACTCATCAGTGGCGGCTGCGTTGCCATTGGCCACCTTGGCCTTTTTCGCAGGCGCAGATACATCATCGTCTGCCTTGCGCTTGCCTAATGCCAAACTGACGTCAGGACGGTACGGGAGAGCAATATATACCGATACATACCCTTTGCAGGCTGCTTGGCCGTCTCGTCAGCCATCTTCACGTCCTTATCCTCCGAGCTTTCCTCGTCAGAACTGTCCTCATCGCTATCGCTCGCCTCGGACGATGCCTTGGCGGGAGCAGCCTTTTTTGCAGGCGCGGCAGCGGCAGCGGGCTTCTTCGGGGCTTCGTCACCCGAGCTGCTCTCGTCGCTGTCGCTCTCCTCTGAGCCCGACGATGCGGCCTTGGCTGCGACCTTAGCAGGCGTTGCCTTCTTCGCAGAAGCAGGGGTAACAGCAGGTTTCTTCGGGGCCTCCTCCTCTGAGCTATCATCATCCTCGGAGCTGGAGGAGGCAGCCTTCGCCTTGGCGGGTGTGGCAGTTTTCGCAGGGGTTGCAGCAGCCTTCTTCGGGGCCTCATCCTCAGAACTGCCCTCACTCTCACTCTCGGATGAGGAAGCCGTCTTCTTGGGTGTTGCCTTCACCTGGACGGCCTTAGGCTTTTCGTCTTCTGAGTCGCTCTCGGACTCGCTAGACGACGACGAGGCCTTCTTGGCCTTGCCATTCGCCTTCGCAGGCGTGGACTTTGCAGGAGTTGCAGGAGCCTTGGCCTACGTAATATTGAGCAATAGACTCGGTTGGGGAGGGTACCATACTGACCTTGCCATTGGCCTTCGGTGCGGGCTTTTTCTCCGAGTCGCTCTCAGACGACTCCTCGGAGCTGCTGCTCGCGTCCTTCTTCTTTGAAGATTTTGACTTGGACTGGAGCCCGATGTGAGTGGACGAGGGCAAGTCATGCTAAACAACGTACGTTTGCCTTCGCGAGGATCTCCTTGGATGAGATGGGCTTGGTCTTCGCAGGCGTAGTCTCCTTCACCGCGGCAACCTTCGCGGCACTCTTTGCGGCCTTCTTTTCGGCCTTTTTGTCGACCTTCTTGTCTGCTGATTTGGCCATGGCGGGTGAAGGGGGTGGGGGAGAGGGCGGATGGAGGAAGGGCAGAAGGAAGGCTTGGGATAAGTCCAAACTGTAAAACGGAAAATTTCCCAAAAAGCAAGTGCTTCGCGGGATTTGCCGGGCGCCTTTCACGATCACGCTCGGGCGCTGATGTGCAATTGACGGAGCGATGTACATGCTCAAGCGCTCAGACTCGACAACTCGCGAGTCATCTGGGTCAAATCTGGGTCTACAATTTCTCTACTCAACCACTGCATAACTCACGCGAACCGAGCTTCAAATAATGGATGTAGATGCTGTGGTGCTCGGCAGCGGACTAACGGAATCAATTACAGCTGCGTGAGCACCATGCCTGTGTCCCGAGACCAACGCATCTGAGCGGCCATATCAGAGCACTCTCCAAGGCAGGGTACAAAGTCGCCCATCTAGACGTCAACCCGTACTATGGAGGGGACAATGCGTCGTTGACCGTCGATGAGCTTGTCGCCTGGGCAGACGAACGGGCAGGCGACGCACCCTCCACATCGTACGTTTCCGCGCAGCGCTCCAAACACACATCCATCTCGAAGTCTGGCTCGTCACCTCCACAGTCTCGTCAGTACTCGATATCTCTGTCTCCCACTATCATACCCTCCATTGGTCCACTAATTGACGCGCTCATCGCGTCCGGAGTCTCGCGATATGGCGGCTTCAAGCTCCTCGAGAAAGTCGCGATTTATACAGGCCATGGATCTGTCAAGCCCGTTCCTGGAAGCAAGGAGGACGTGTTCAAGAACAAGGAGCTTTCTCTGCTCGAGAAGCGACGGCTTATGCGCTTCCTCATGTTCGCCGCAGGCGATTTCGAGGGTAAGAAGGAGCTCGAAAGCAAGGAGGATAGCCCATTCACAGAGTTCCTGCGCGACGTCTTCTCCCTCGACGGACAGACAGCTGCTGCTATCGCTTATGCGTTAGCCTTCTGTACATCCGTAACAGGTTAGTCCTATCGCTTGGACACTCATATCAAGCTTGACGACAGGCAGAGCCGACCTTGCCTTCGCTGCAGCGTATCCGGAAATACCTCCGCTCGACTGGCCGTTATGGCCCGTCGCCCTTTCTCGTCGGCCACTATGGCGGTCTCGGCGAGATCGCACAGGGATTCTGTCGCACAGCCGCTGTCAGCGGCGCAGCATACATTCTTGCGCACAACATCTCGTCCATCCACACCGTCGGCGATGGTGAGGCAGATCGGAAGTATAAGATCGAGCTCGAGGGGCTGGAAGAGACGATCACATGCGATCTCCTCGTCTCGTCATCCGGCTATCCCTCACCTGAAGAGCCAAGTACGGGCGCCGACACTTCGGGTAGCTCTACATCGTCAACCAGCTACCATGTGGCGCGGGCTGTGGCTATCATCGATCGGCCTCTTACGTTCTCGTCCCCTCCAGAGGGCGCCACAGACCTCGTCGTGTCCGAGGAAGCAGAGGAAGAACTCGCAGAGGAAGAACAGCCACCGACAAGACACGAGCTAGACACGGCCCTCTTGGTGTTCCCTCCATCGAGCCTGCCGGGTGGTTCGTCTCAGGCAGCGGCAAACGCTCTCGTCACAAGTGAGGGCAGTATGTCCGCCCCAAAGGGAAAGTGTACGTCGCAGATCGCAGAATGCACCTCCCACCCAGTAGCGATGACGCTAACCTTCGGTCTCAGGGATCCTCTATCTGTCGCTCCCGCTTCTCGACGCCACCACTGCTTCGGCAGAAGCCCTCCTGCGCCCGTACCTCGACGCCACCCTGACACTCGCCGTCCCAGACGCCACCTCGCCAGCACCACCTGAGCCGCTCTTCGCCGTCTTCTACATCGAGCATCCGGACGCATCA
Source organism: Fomitopsis pinicola (assembly GCA_001931775.1). Taxonomy (NCBI): domain Eukaryota; kingdom Fungi; phylum Basidiomycota; class Agaricomycetes; order Polyporales; family Fomitopsidaceae; genus Fomitopsis; species Fomitopsis pinicola. Next base: position 11,393 of record MPVS01000073.1, on the reverse strand, counting down.
GCCGCTGCACCGTCTCCGTCGGTGCTGCGAGCACCACCGAGCTCGACCCTCATATCGGAGCAGGCCGACTCTGCCACGGCGAACGCAGAGGCGCTGTTCTGGAAAGCGGTCGAGGCGTTGGGGGCTGCTGGTATACGGCCGAAGCGCAAGCCAGAGGCTGAGGGCGAGGAGGTTGAAGTGGATGTGGACAGTTTCTGGCCACCGCTGGATATGATCGATGACCCGTCCGAGGATTGGTGAAACGTGGGGCCGCCACCGGTGCACTTGCGTGGATGTTGTACAGCCACTATCTGCTCAGGATCCGCCAGTGTATTGGTTCTGACACAATCACATACTCATCCATATTCACGCCCACGCTATGTTGGGCCCCAGGAGTTGACGACGAAACAGTGTACCCTAGCATCGGAATCCATTAGGACTGGTCGTGGGGTGGTCCTTCTGTGAGTGGCGCCTCCAGTACGACTGAAACCAAGCACACTATATGTCACAGGGCCGATCTGAACCAGAGTGTCTTACAACGACAGTTGTTCGGTGTGGTACCGCGGTGCAAGCGGTTGATGTCTTCTCCGCCGGCACACGAGGTGCCTCGGAGGCCCTTGTTAGCTGGACTCGATCTCTTGGCCCCTCAGCCTTATCTTTTGTTGTAGTCTAACATGCTTAAGGTGGCGCCAGAGTCAACCGACTCGAGTATATAAGAACGATGTAGATGTGTGAGTACTCTCCAACATCCTCCCTCTTGACAGCCCGCTTACACTCAGCCCTCAGTCGTCTGGACGTCACTGCGCAGCTCCCCCAGGTTTATCCCGCCAGAATGTCACTTGAACCGGGTGACTACACGTTCCAAGAGCATTTGGACCAAGTGGGTCATGTTCACTCGCCGCCACGAATGACCGTATGACGATTCCCTCCGTTTTCAGTGGAACAAAGAGCAGTCCCGCGAATGGCTTGATCAAATCGAAACCGTATATAGGTACTACTGCGAAATCCAAAAGGATCCCCAGGAGTCCTACCCTGATGCTCAGTCCGGGCAGGACGGGTTCATCACCCAAGTGTTGACGATTGTCACTACAGCCACAACCCTGGCGTGTCGCACTCACCATCATCATAATGTGCCAATGGGTGCCACAAATTCAAGGCAATGTCACCGATAGGCATCGTAAAATGTACTTCATCGTGTCTTTGCGCGCGGCGACCGAGCTCATCGAACATCCCTCACGCCGATCCGCCGACTCCACCCCGTCCGCCGACCCTTCCTCGGACTACAATCGGTCTTGGCACGAAAACGCCGCTGGCAACGATGCAGACCCTGATCCCGATTCGACGAGCTTTGAAGAGCACATATACAGGTGGCATTCCTTCACTACTCTGTTGTGTCTGTCGCTCAGGCGAGCGTGCCACTCAACCATGCCAGTGCAAGAGTTGCTTGATGATTATGTTGCGCCCAGATTGGAAAGGGCGTATGCGATTCTAGGCGTCACAGGGTCGACTAGCGCTCCTGCGAAACTGTTTGTAACTTCAAAAGGTCCCCTGCACCAAACTTGGGAAATTCTCAAGAATGGGATTGGACTCGCATTAGTCCCACTTGACGAGTGCCACATAAACGCTGACTGGTTCCAGGCTACCGAGCTCCAACAACGCAAAGTCAGGGAATTGTTCATACCTACACCAGAGGCAGCAATAAAAAGCTTTCTACGTGTTTTATTCGAGGAATCCGGAATCGTCAAATACCGCAGGCTCGCACTCTTGTCCTGTTGTCCAGTGTCTCAACAACCTGCATGTACAGGATCGTGCACAACTTTGTATCAACACGGTGGCGACGTGCGCACGATTGAACCGGTTTACAACACTCGCGAGTTTACCCCGGCGGATTTTTGGACCACAATGTATATGATTGTGGAACGATCCCCGCCGCAGCCAACGCCTTCGAATGGAACTCGGCAGGGTGTTGCGAGGCGCACTACCAGTGAGCGGGACACTGTGCCACCTTCAAGCCGCTCTCTGCCAGTGAAGCAGCCGCCCACCGATGCAGTTGGACGTCCCGAGGACCAGCAATATTGGGTACCTCCGCCGCCCTATGATGAAGAGGATTCCTAGGAGAGGGGGAAGGGGAGGAAAGACTACTTCAGGGAAGTGGTTATGAGCCGAATTCGTGGCAGCCGCCGATCAGAGAACCTACCCACTGTCCGGCCTCGTTGCGGTACAGCGATCTGACCGGGGAAGACTGTTTTCACATCTAGAGCGCCACTGCAGATCGGAGAGTCCTGGGGAGCAGTTTCGGCAGTTTCGCCTGTTAATACAATAACACAAGCTTCACGTCGTGGCCTGGATCGGTCGATTATCGCATCTGGAGTAGTACTCTTGGAATCCCATAGTAAGACCTCTAGCCGATGTCAAAAAAAAATTCATCTCGTCTACTGGATCTACTGTCAAGGAAACGCCGCGTGCAGCCTGAACGAGAAACAATACACATGGTACATTATCGAGAGAGAAGTCTGTCAAGTGATGTGAAAAAAGACTGATATGCCATGACATGTCCGCCGCTGTGCACCGTGCTCTACAACCAGAGTAGCTGCCAGCTCTTCGTCGCCTCTTCCACCAAGTCCAAGAGTTCGTTCATGAGTGGAAGATGCTCTGGAGTATCCGGGTCGGTGGCGCCGCTGATAGCCTCGAGCGTTGCAACTCGCTTGACGCCGCCCAGGTCTGTACGCTTTGTCGTAGTCTGAATCTTGAGCGGAAGAACTATCGAATCCTCCTTCAGAGGGCTGAGGACACCGATGTCTTCGTCGAAAGACCTCGAAGTCACAGCAGTTCTAGACGTATCGTAGTAACGGGTATCCGAGTTGCCTGCAGCGATGTCGAAGAAGCGGAGGACGTGTTCTGGTGTGTTGGGCAGAGGCTTGACCGGAGAGACCGGGGCGTACCCGGCGACGAGGCTGTCCTGATCCTTCTTGGGGCTGAATGAGAAGGAGTCTTCGCTGACGGCGCAGACAGCCTTGTTCGAGTCGAAGGACCCGATCGTGGCACGAGAAGAATTGACCCGCGTCTCCTCCGGGTCGTCGTACCGTATAGGTATACCAGGAACGCCAGTGCCACAGTAGATCGCGTGGCGCCGACTTGTCTGTCGACGACTCAAAGCCCCGGAAGGCGGGGAAGCGAGAGAGTGCGACCTGTTGTGACCACTAGGACCCCCAAGGCGCGTCTCCGGTCTCTCCCAGACAAGCGCAGAATTCAGGTTTGTAGAAGTCGAGTGGTCGTTGTGTGTGCGGAGGTCCGGGTCCGAGGTGGTGATTGATATACTGCTAGCAAGTGGGGCACCGTTGGGTGTAGACTTCGAGAACCCGCTACCAGGAAAGTGAACGTCGCTTATGGTCGGGTTTAGAAGCTTTACGTTCTTGACAATGTGGTGCTTGTCAGGCGTGGCGGCGCTAGTAGCGTAGTAGTAAGAAGCCAGAGAGTCCAAGGATGACGACTGAGACGGAGAATCCTTCGAGAACCATTGTCCTAGACCGGTGTTGATGTACAGAGAATGCGTTGACTTGCGCCGATATGACGATGAGACACATAGATGGGGCGACGTGGATAGCAAACGTGTCACTCACCGAAGACGGCGACGGCGAAGCCTTTAACGAGACGCCACCGAGGGACGTGTTACGCCTGTTTCGAGGCGCGGCCAAGGACCACTCCTTCCCATAGCGCCTCTTCTCCTTAGTACAAGGCGATGCGTTGTCCCCAGCATCATTTACTGTTCGTGCCGAGTCTGAGTTGCCCGGGGCGGCGCGTGTTTGTTTCGGTGTTGACGTGACGAATCCAGAAGCCCCGCTAGGTGATCCCTCGAAGAGCGCCGATAGTAGCGGCCCATATTTGTCATAGTGTTCTTGGCGGTGAGCTTCAGAGCAGGTTTCAGGAGCTGTTGTATGTTCTTGATCCTTCATGGTGGGTTGTCGAGTGTTCTGCCAGTGGGGAGGTGCCATCGGGAAGCTACTTCTCGGAAGACGCCAAAAGAGAGCCCAACGAGGAGCCTCCTGAACGTCCCTAGAGTAGAAGCCAAAAGATGCGTCCGTCCTACGACTCCTGCGGCCGGAAATCGTGGTGTCCTGGTACTGGTATGAGCGAGAAGAACACGGCCCAGAGCCGCCGCCCGCGCCGTTTAGAAACTACAGGACTTGTTAGGAGGCTCCAGTCGGATCTACTGGAGATCCTGGATGAGCTGGCACGGAGGGAGTTAGGACGCGAGATGCACTGGTTCCCGGGTCGTAGGTAGACTAGAGTAGACGCTCGCCCATCGATTATGTAAGCTCATGATACAGCTCACGGATAGAGGTTCGCAATATCAACTTCACTTCTTGCACGATCCTCAGGTCTCGGTCTCTTCCTTCTCAGTCTCGCCTCTCTGTTCCCCGCTCGTCTACTCGTCTTCCGCGGAAGGCGTACAGACCGTATATACCGCGATCCCCGCTCGTCTCGACTGTAGGCGTCACCCCTCTCCGTCGACGATCTCCGGACGAACGACGACCCGCCCATCCCTACGGTCTGAGGGTTCGCCCTTCGATCGTCTCTACGAGCGGTCCCGTCTCCTCCGCTCGGCCTCCTTCGTCTCGGGCAGGGGCTCGCCCCTCCTTAGGCTCCCTCCCTCTCTTCGATCCGGTCGGTAGACTCTCCGGTGACGAGCCCTCCGAGGACGGTCGTCCTCACAGTTGTTAGGAGGCTCCAGTCGGATCTACTGGAGATCCTGGATGAGCTGGCACGGAGGGAGTTAGGACGCGAGATGCACTGGTTCCCGGGTCGTAGGTAGACTAGAGTAGACGCTCGCCCATCGATTATGTAAGCTCATGATACAGCTCACGGATAGAGGTTCGCAATATCAACTTCACTTCTTGCACGATCCTCAGGTCTCGGTCTCTTCCTTCTCAGTCTCGCCTCTCTGTTCCCCGCTCGTCTACTCGTCTTCCGCGGAAGGCGTACAGACCGTATATACCGCGATCCCCGCTCGTCTCGACTGTAGGCGTCACCCCTCTCCGTCGACGATCTCCGGACGAACGACGACCCGCCCATCCCTACGGTCTGAGGGTTCGCCCTTCGATCGTCTCTACGAGCGGTCCCGTCTCCTCCGCTCGGCCTCCTTCGTCTCGGGCAGGGGCTCGCCCCTCCTTAGGCTCCCTCCCTCTCTTCGATCCGGTCGGTAGACTCTCCGGTGACGAGCCCTCCGAGGACGGTCGTCCTCACAGTGGTGGACATTCAGGGCCACCGCTCAGAGTCTACCCTACTACGTCACGTCTCGTAAGCAGTGGCCTGCCCGTATGAACCGAGCGCCGCCGCCCACTCACCACGTTCCGCCCTTATCGGACGCACCCATTCCGGTCGAGCCCGCTCCAAGCCTGCGCTTTCCGCTGCACACGGCCAGGTGGTCAGCCGTGCCGTCCCTATATGGAGCATCAGCGAGTGCAGGTCCCCACGCGCAGGCCTCGGGGCTCTCGTCGCCCATCCTGGTGAGCACTCCGTCCTCGCCCGCTCCTGGATCCGTCTCGCACACCCCTGGCCGCCCACTGCCCTCACGACCGGACAAGGCGCAACCGCCCCACATGGATGACACATCCAAGGGCGAGGAACCGGTCCAGGAGGACGACATGGCTCAGCATCTCGAACAACCATACTTCAGCGACCAGCAGATCGGACCCCGATCAATCCGGCAACTACTGGACGAGAACCGAGACTTGAAAGAGGAATACCGCCGCCCCGTCAGGGCTCTGGAGATCATCAGTGAACTCGTCGCCCCGTCGGTCGAGGGATCACAACCAAGTCTACTGGACGCAGCGGAGAGCATCCTGAAGTCGGAGTACAACGACAGCAGCGTGGTGGATCGCGAGGATATTGTCAGTAAGGACCGCCGCTATGCGCTCCAACACGAGCTCTTCGAACGAATGCACTACGTCTCGGAAGGCCTATCGCTCGCGGTCACAGACATGCTCGCCCTCGAGGGACGTAAGACCGAGTGGCGAGTGGATCCCTCCCACAAACTGACGCGAACGATTACGGGGACCGACAGCAAGAGCAAGCTGTGCGACACCTTCTTCGTCCTCCGCGCCAGGATCGCCAAGGCCTCCGACCTGCTCAGACACCGCGCGGCCCTCCATTGCGGACGAGAGCATTCTGAAGCCCCCTCGCTCACGGAGTCGGACGCCGGCTCAGTGTGGCAGAAAGGGACAGAACGGCAAGTCCTCGATCACCACCTCTCACAACCCCGCTTGCGCAAACGGCTCACCGAAGGGTACGCCGAGGTTGTAGACTCGCGAAGCGGGGGCAAGCCTCACTCAGGCCAGCAGTTCTCGCGGGAGCCGGGCGACCGTTTCATCCGCGACGTCAACCCAGTCGCTCCCACCATCAACCTAAGGCTCATCATAGAGCAAGCCGCTCAGACCGTATCGCAAATGGAAAGCCAGCGCGAGGGAGCGCTCGACCCTGCCTCAGCAATTCAAGTTAACCTGCCGCCGCAAGTGCCGACGCCAGCTGGGTCGCCCAGCCGCCGTCAGTCTCCACTCGGCCTAGTCGACCACCAACCGTCCCTCCGACGTGCACCGACCTCCATGCCGCCCGCAGTCGAATCCTCTGCAAGTGCCGCACACCGCCGCGCTTCTCCTTTCGCCCTTCCCTCCACTCAGTCCTACTACGGCGCGCAATACAGCGCAACATACCCTTACTCCTACGTCCCTCAGACTTGGCCCCCGAATGACGGTCTACCCTACGGGGGGCCACCCCTTCTCGGAGCGCCCCCACGGAACTACGGGGGGCCGCCTCTTCTCGGGCCACCCGCGCGAAACTACGGGGGGCCGCGGCCGCAGCCACAGGCCCCCACGAGCAGGCCACCCAAGACTGAACCCACCAGCGTATTCGCAACCATGGGAGCACGACCTTCGGGAGGAGGACCGCCTCCCCCCAAGGACGTTGCCCCGGTAGGTGGCGGACAGGACGGGAACGCTGGAAGGGGGTTCGGCGACCCTCCCCGCGGCCCACCAAGAGGGGACGGACTAGGGGATGCAAGCGGCGAGAACGGAGGAAGCAACGGGGGAGGAGGAGGCGGAGGCGGAGGCGGAGGCGGAGGCGGTGGTGGAGGCGGGGGCGGAGGCGGGGGCGGAGGCGGAGGCGGCGGAGGAGGAAGCGGTGGAGACTACTCATCCCGCCCTCCAACTCCATCCTCCCCAGGCCAGCCGATAGGGGGTAGCCCCAACCCACCTCAGGGTGGAGGCGGCGGCGGCGGCGATGGCTATGGCAATGGCCCGGACGCGGTACAGCTCCAACGCGCGCCACAACAACCAACGTTGCTCTCCAATCACCCCCGCTTCGATGTCAAGTACGACCGCAAGGCGGTGCCTGTCTGGAACGGGGAAGTACGCACCCTGGTCGATTGGCTCCACGAGATGGAGTGCCTTGCCTCGGTCAACGCTCAGATGGCCCGCGACCTCGCAGCAATCGCCCCGCAGCGATTCACAGGCCGCGTGCGTGATTGGTGGTCACTCCTCCCAGCGGATCACCGCAGCGTCTTGATGCAAGACTGGTACACCCTTCGTGGAGCAATCACACAGCATTTCGTCACCTCTCGCTTCCTGGACGAACTGCGCGATACGTACGACCGACAGAGCTTCCGCCAAGTGGGGCACGAGAAAGAGTCGCCGTCCGACTTCGTGTACCGCCGGCTTCGTTACTACAGAGTCATATACGAGGATGGCGCGGCTCCCCGAAGGGAGATCACAGCTGTCTTCCGCAACGCGCCACCAGTCTGGTCGACGATCATAGCCCCGGACACGCTGAGCTCGATCGCGGAGCTTCTCCAGCAGGTCAATGAGAAGACCCCTGAGCTCGTACAGATGACCAGCCTCATCAGTCGCTACACGGACGGGACGGACAACGGCCGAGAGCGTTCACGGCGGAGCAGGTCCGCCTCTCCGCGACGATTCCGCGCACCTAACAGACGTGTCTACGTGGCCGGCGTCGAGGACGCGACGCCAAGCGAGGATACCGACGATCAGCATGCACGGCTGAACGCGTTGGAAGCAGCCTCGCTAGGACTAATCATACCAGACAACACGCCAGCCGACGTCTTTCCAGCACCTCTCGCAGTGTTCGCGCACATGGCACGCGCAGGACCCAAAGGGGCAGGCCGCCGCAGACCAGCATCCTACTTCCGCCCGGTAAACGATTCCGTCATTAGCAAGACACCGCCACCTTCGCCGTGCAAAGTCTGTGGCAGCGGCAAGCACTGGGACCGCGAATGCCCGCATTGGGAGGACTATTTAGCAGCGAGGTCAAGCAATCAGGCATCGGTGGAGTTCGACATCCATCCCGCGGAGGATGTAGACTACGCACGCGCATATCTAGACTCCAATAAAAGCTCTCTTTCTGCTTTGTCGTCGACAGGCAACAAGCTTGGACAACAACAACGACGCGTAAGTATTGAGGAGGAGGTAGAGCAACCTGCGTCCCTACCCTGCCTGCCTCAGGATCACCCACATGTCCTGCAGCGAGAGGCCGAGAGCGATCCAACAGTACACGCACACCTCAATGGACTCGCCGACCGCATCGACGAGGCACTACGACGCGCAGACCAGTGCCTGCGCGAGGAGAATATAGGCGCAAAAGAGCGAGCGGATGCAGCGCAAGCTTCTACGGGCCCGCCCGAGAAGCCAGACGCATTCCAAAACGCGGAGCTTCATGATCCTGCTCCTCGACAGCCCCCGGCGCCTCCAGCGATCATACGAGTACCAAAGGCGCGCACGTACAGTGCGGGCCACTCGACGGTCGGCATATCAGCGTTGAGCGTACCAGTCCACCTAGGGAACCAAGGATCTGCGGCTGTCACCGCGCGGCTCGACTCAGGAGCGGACATCTCACTGATCTCAGGAGAGTGCCTCGCAGCGCTACCCGACGAGGTGCGACCGCGCGTACAACGTGGTCTGCGCATGAACTTGTTCCAACTCACGAATGGATTCAAGATCGACGGCTTCGTGCAGCTGCCAGTCCTCGTACAAGCCGACGATGGCGATTGGCTCGCCTTTGAAGGGGAATTCTACGTGGTCCCCGGTATGACGTCAGCGCTCCTCCTCGGGGAGGACTTCCAAGTCACTTACGAACTGACCGTGCGCCGTAGCGTGGCAGAGGATTCCACGATGGAGGTACCAGCCACAGGGCACACATTTGCGGCCTCCTCGACCTCGACAAATCCACGACGCCCCTTCAGCATCGTGGGACGAGGGGCATCAGCCAGTTTCGTGCGCGCCAAGTCACACCGTCGCAACAAGCTGCGCCGACGACGCCGTGATCGCACGCGCAGTCAGCCCACCGCGCACGTCGCCCAGGACTGCACCATCCACCCCCACAGTTGCCGTCCTGTCCCAGTTGTGGTCGACTTCAGCAGTGCGCAACAATGGTTCGCGGAGAAAACGGTGCTCGGCCAAGCGGACGGCTCCTGCCTGCTCACGACACCGACCCTACTAGATGCCGCGCATTCATACGTGGCGATCACTAACCCCACCGACAGGCCAGTACGCATGCAGCGCGGGGAAGTCTTGTGTCGACTACACGATCCCGACAATTACTTCCAACCACAAGACCCCCAGCTGCACGCCCATGCATCTGCTGTGCACTCGCTTATCGCAGACCACCTCGCGCCGGAGCGCCAGCGCGAGGAGGAATCCGAATCCAACTGGGGGCCCAAGACAGCGGAGCTACCGGACCTCACTGTATACCCCTCGGAGGACATGGAGCGTTTGCTGGATATCGGGCCGGATTGGCCACCGGACGAGAGGGACCGCCTGATCGAGGTGCTGCGTAAGAACCAACAAGCATTTGCGTTCGACGGGCGACTTGGCCGCAACCCCACGGCGGTGGAGATAAAGGTCGCGCCAGGTACACGCCCCGTGTCGCTGCCGATGTACGCAGCATCGCCAGCCAAGCGCGAGGCGATCGACAAACAGCATGACGCGTGGATGGCCATGGATGTCATCGAGCCATCCACCAGCCCGTGGGCCGCCCCGGTGCTCATCGCATACCGCAATGGTAAGCCGCGGTTCTGCGTAGACTACAGGCGACTGAACGCAGTCACGGTGCCGGACGAGTTCCCTATACCGCGCCAGTCCGAGATCCTGCAGGCATTGTCGGGGACTCAAGTGCTCTCCTCACTCGACGCGTTATCAGGCTTCACTCAGCTCACGGTAGCGGAGGAAGACCGCGAGAAGACCGCGTTCCGCACACATCGCGGCCTCTTTCAATTCCGCCGCCTGCCATTCGGACTGCGCAACGGGCCATCGGCATTTCAGCGGGTGATGCAGAGTGTGCTCGCACCGTACCTCTGGCTGTTCGCGCTGGTCTACATCGACGATGTCGTGGTGTATTCGCACTCGTGGACAGAGCACGTCGACCATCTAGATCGGGTCCTCGCAGCAATCGCCAAGGCTGGACTTACCCTCTCCCCCACAAAGTGCCACTTCGGCTACACATCGATCCTGCTCTTGGGTCAGAAGGTGTCGCGACTGGGATTCTCTACGCATGAAGAGAAAGTGCGCGCAGTGGCGGAATTCGCGCGTCCTTCAAAGGTCTCGGAACTGCAATCCTTCTTAGGAATGACGGTCTATTTTGCCAACTACATACCGTACTACTCTTTCGTGGTAGCACCACTGTTCCAGTTGCTGCGGAAAGAGGTCAAGTGGGCGTGGACGGCAGACTGTGAGCACGCTTGGCTATCTGTCAAGCGTGCATTGCAGGAAGCCCCAATTCTCGCCCATGCTCAAGCAGGCCACCCCTACCGGCTTTACACGGATGCTTCCGACCTCGCGCTGGGGGCATGCCTGCAACAGGTCCAACAAATTCGTGTAGCCGACCTCAGAGGCACCCGCACATACGATCGCCTGCGTCGCGCGCACGAGGCAGGCCAGCCCGTGCCCAGCCTGGTCACAAAGATTTCATCGCGATTCACGGATGTCCTGGAACCTGAAGCCTGGGCTCCACAGTTCGACGACACGATGCATCAGGAAAAACCACTTTTCCTTTTTCACGCTTCAGCACGTCTTTGTTTGCCTCTAATGCGCTTTGAGACCTTGTCGCTACTTGTATGACATGAAAAGCCCACAAGTACGCTTTAGCTCAGCAGAGCGCATGTTTAGCTAGTTCTAGTGTATGTATTCAGTTACCTCCGCTTCAAAAAGTAAACGCATGCTCAGAAAAGGCCAGACATCCGAGTCCCTGAAGTACGCAATCATCAAAGATTGCTCATTATTGATTTTACAGTGTACAATCCTGCTGAGGAGTAGTAAAATAGTTAAAAAAAGCTTCAAATCGTGCTCGCAGAGTTGCGCACGGAGAAGCTTCTGCCTGGTGGGATGAAAACAGGTCTGTGGTTTGCCTGA